>BCKM01000002.1:1085748-1258078 GCA_039545415.1 Udeniomyces megalosporus | reverse complement strand
CCCCCCCCCCCCCCCCCCCCCCCCCCCTCCTTCCGCCTTTGCAGATGCCTTGGCTCGAGACTCCCTCTACTACACAGTCCCCGACCGACGAGTCGGACGAGGATCAACTCGTCACTCTCCGCACCAAGCTTGCTTCCCTCGAAGCGGTACTCGACTCGAGTCTCTCCAAACTTGAAGAGATTGGTTCTGAGCGTTTGAATTACTTTGACAAGTTGACCGAGGCAGAGGAGGAGATTAATAGGTTGAGGTCGAGATTCGCTACTGAAGAACGCGGATCACTGAAGTTGAAGGAGATCGAGCATCAGCTGGAGGACGCGACCAGGCGAGAAAGGTTACAGAACGAAGAATGCTTGAAGCTGTAAGTTTTCTTGTTGCTTCTTACGACGTCTAGTCAGGCCTTTTGTGACTGACTTCAACGACGTACCCATAGACACAGCGAGATTTCTAGATTGATCTGTCATTCCTCGAGTGCCGATTCTCAGATCGTCGCTCTTCGACAAGAAGCCGCTAAGCTCGGGCTGGAGCTCTCCAACGCAGAGCAAGACAGAGATCATCACCAGAAGCTCGTCGAGGATCTCGAATCTGATCTCGAGGCAATTCGAGAGGTAGATCCTCGAATCATCTCTCTTCCATTGGGCCATGCTAATCTTCAGTCATTTGAATCCCCCAACAGGAGCTCACTTACTCTCAAGCACAAACCGAATCCCTTGAGAAGGACATCCAAACGCTAGAGCACACAAACGCCGAATTCGTTCGGCAGTCTGACAGCGCTCACTCGGCATCATCCCGAGAGTTCGAGGATCTCAGACAGGTCAGTTTGGCGAGGGTCCTAAAATCCGACTTGACGAGTGTTGATCTGAGTCCCTATCTGCGTCGTAGGAGTTGGAAAACGTCCGTTCAAGACTGCTCGCTGCTCAAAAACAAAGCGATGAATCTAGACGAGCTCATAAAGGTCAGTGCAATCCCGGTATCTGTCGCATCATGTTGCGCCTTATCTGACGATATGTTTGCCTCGTCCAGAACAAATCAGTACTTCTTTAGCTTCGCGTGCTCAACTCGAATTGCGAACCAAAGAGATTGAGCGTCTTCAGCGCCAGACCGAGTCATTGTTCCAGTCCAAAGCTACTTTAGAGGAAGAGCATGGACGAGCGGTGAAAGATATTTCTCAAGTTTGTGATCATCTCGCGGAACCTGACCTGTACTCAAACGTTGCGCCGTGCTGATGGGTTCGTTTCCAATTGCGTTCAACAACCGCAACAACAACAACAACAAAAACATCAGAAACTTGAATCCGCAACATCCTCGCTGGACAAAGAACGTTCTCTCGTCACCCAACTCCGAACGTCTCTTTCAACCCTTACTTCTCAGCGCGATCAACTTCAGACTCAGCTTCGCCTTTCAACCTCCAACAATGCCCGAGCAGTCTACGACCTTCAAACCGATGTACATGCCATTCGAACCGAGGCCGATCATTGGGCCAAGGATCTTCAGGCACTCAGGAAGAGGGAGAGCGAAGATGGCAATGAGAGGGCTAGATGGGAGAGTGAGAGGAGGCGTTTGGAGCAGAGGATTGGCGAACTTGAGGTTCTAAGATTCGCGCTGGAGAAAGAAGTCGGAAAATCAGAGTCGAGGTGAGTCTGACGAGTTTTCACCTCTCATCTCGTCCTATCGACCTTTCTTCTGATAGAATCTCTTCTTGATGATCTCCCGTTAAACTTCCTTCTACTCTACAGCGTGGCCGAGATGAAGATCAAGCATCGACGTGAAGCCAAAGGACTCCTACTCGATATCTCTTACCTCAAGACCAAATTCACTCGCGAAAATACTTTCCGTGAAGACCTGTCTCTTCAGAAAGAGTACCTTCTCATCCTCGTTGGTGGTTTATCGCGACAGTAAGTGTTCTTCTTTCTTCGCTCTCTGCTCCCGGTCTAGTCTCTCCTGTCCAATGAGGTAGCAACTGTCATGACGACACACATAACTCAACGCCCTTCCTATTCTGTTGCTTAAATCAAATCAGGCAATCCCGCATCTACGCGTCTGTCTCTCAATGCGGTATCCTTCCTGGTCCACCCGCGACAGGTCCGAAGAAACGACCAAGCTTTAAAGCCGTCGGTCACGCCGTCATTATGCTGATTAGAACGAGGTCAGTCGATTCACCCCTGGACCTGTGTCAGCTTTTCATGTTGAAAGGAACTCGCTCCTAAAAAAAAAAAAACTACTGCCAATTTAATATAGGAACCTTGCCCAGGAGTGGAAGAAATCTTGCGAGGTCAAGGCTGCCCTTCAAGTGGCTGTCGAGCGGGTACGAGCTCAAAGGCTTTTGAAGGACTAAGAATGTTTGAGGCGGTCACTAGCCTTTGGTTTCTTTACACCCACACACCCACCCACACACCCACACACACACACACACACCTGCACCCATACCCACACCCACACCACACATCCACACACATACGTGCCTACACGGACGCTGGTTCTTCTTACTCTCGGCGGAGGGCTTTTTTTTTCTCTTTCCTTCTCTTCTTCAGCATTTACCCCTTCTCATCACTATACCCTCTCTCTCTCCTCTTCAATTTCTCCTTTCTTTCTGCGTTCTAGCGGATCTTCTTGAGACCCGGACGCTTTTCTTTTTTCTTCCTCCTCTCCGCCTTTACTTTCTACATCGACGTTGTACATGTCTCCTATCTCTTCTTTGCACCGTTCTCGGGGATCTTGCAATAACGACAACAACAACAACAAACCAATCACAATCGACGGATGGCAGTCTTTGAGAAAGCGTACGAGATACCGGACCAGAGCGTAGTGAAGCCGACAGTATATCTGAATCCGAGAAGGAAGGATTCGATTCCATGGAAAGCAACAAGGGGTCGTTCGTTGGTCAGATGGCGAGTTCGAAATGAAACGAAAGAAGAAGAAGAAGAAGAAGAAGAAGAAAAAGAAAACGAGAGACGTACTGGAACGCAAGTAAGAATGAAGCCAGATCGTACGGGATTAGAGGTGAGATTGTCAAGCTTCCCATCAGGAGGAGTTGGAGAGCGGTGTTGACCTGATATTTTATTTATTTATTTATTCGTTTCACCAAAAAGCAGGATGGTGTTGAATCAAAAGAGAGACAGGGAGAGTAAGTCAGCGATGTGACCATCACTGAGGGAGAGAATAGAAGAGAAACGTAGCAGCTCGCCTTGGAGATCGTGTTTGGATGAAATTCAACGCTTGGAGCGGTCACATCCCAATACCGCGTCCACGTTTTCTGTGACAAAGTGGACAAGACGAAGAGAGAGAGAGAGAGAGAGAGAGAGAGAGAGAGAGAGAGAGAAACGACTATGTCAACGAATGTGCTTGATCAGAAGCGAGTTGAGTATCACTCACGGGAGGCGGAAGGGTACTCCAACGAAGATAGAACGCCGCCAGGATGAAAATGATATCTCTTCCTAGAATAATGACCGCCAAGGGAGCTGAGAGGGAGGTTACAAAAATAAAAATAAAAAAAAAAAAAGGGTAGAAGGGTAAATGAAACGAGAGGATCGAGACGAGAGGAATGAGATCAATCCGTTGGGTGCTGTTTTGAGAGGAGATGGTTGGTCTTACTTGGGAGGAGACCTTTCCAAGCTAACGCGCATACAAGTGTTGTCATGAGAGTTTTGTCTGCCTGTAGAAGAGAGAAGTTGAATGAAGATGGTATGACGTTGACGTTGCGAGGTCCAGAATTCAGGCTCAGGCTTTAAGGACGAAGAATAAGTCTAGCAGTTTTAGCTTACGAGAGGGTCCAGGACTGTACCTAGTACACTGCCCATGTCGTATGTCCTAGCGACATATCCATCAACCTAAGATACCAACAGCAACCCAAGCATTATGGTCAGTGACCTCACCCATACGCGTGTATGCTACGCTTTCGTCCCAACGTCTCTATCCCTCTCACTACCTCTCCTCTGCTCCCTCGGACTGACCCAATCAGTGACACCAGCATAGACGAGCAGACCTGTGGCTAGCTCGAAGTTGCCGTTGATGATGCTCCAGGCGAGCAGGGGACAAGATGCGATCCTGGATAAAGTAAGGAGATTGGGGATCGTCTTGATGTTCTCGTGTTGTGTGAGTGTCGATTTCAGTTGTGCCGATCGCTCTTTCAGCTAAATGGGACGGGAGAAGTGAAGGTGGTCAAACGACGTCGTAGGGGGGAGAGGGAGTTTGACTGTAAGATCGTATAGCTAGCGTACGGAAGATAACGAGGTCTGAAGCTTGTCGAGTGGGTTGCTCTTGTCGTTGGGAGATGATGATGGTAGCTTAGGTGGTGATGATGATGGATGGGATGACGAGATGAATCGAGAACTGAGACGAGCGAGGATTGGGGAGTCGAAGGAGTTGAAGGATGGGCGGAAGGAGCGGTTGGTGTTGGTGTGGGTGAATGAATTAGTGAATCTGGTGGGGGTGAATCTGGAAGTGGATAGGATATGTCTTGGACATGTGAGCATTGGTAGTTGGTGGGTTGACAAGTGATTGGGGCAGGACGTCGTTGGGACTGAGTCGTCGGTCGGTCGAGGCGAGGCGATTGTTGTTGAGACGTTGGTTGTAGGAATAAATTGGTGAGGGATATCTATCCACCTAGCCAAATCCGTATAACAAGACTGAGAGGGTCAATTAAAGTGAATAATCTGTTTGTTGCTCCTCACATCCATCGAGCCTTCCCCTCTCCTGTCCCCGTACCAAAACACCCATGTCCCGCACAAGCATCGAAAACAGACGCTCCCTCATCCCTGTCCCTTCCTCGAGATCACCCACTACATACACTATCCCCCTTCCATCCACCCCAACTGAGTCCAATATCTCGTCTGAGCCAAGAACGAACGGTACTAGTCGAATACCCATCAGCCTGGCATCTGTCAGTGAGTACACCTACATAAACACCACCCACTTATATACTCATCCACCCCAAACCAGTACCCCTCCATCCGACTCACATCACTAATCGAATTCCATCCCTCAGATCTCTCAAAGACGTTAGCGGGTGAGTAGACATGTCAATCCAACAATCCCCCCCTTTAAACCAAATCAGAAGCTCACCCTTGTCCCCCTCGTCTCGACTACCTCCATCCAGATGGAGAGCCCATCCAACTACCTGGCTCTTCCTCTTCATCCACGGGAGGATGGTCTCCAACCGTCTCAATCTCACGTACAGCTAGCAATCCCTCGAGTAAAGTCATCTCCGAGCTTCAACGTGAACTCGCGGCCGTGCGGAAGGAAATGTTGGAATCAAAGGAAGAGCTCAAACTGATCCAGAAGAGGAATGCAATCATTGTAGCCGAGCGGGACGAGCTGGTAAGTATTCGAAAGAAACCGGAAGCCCAATCGAGGAAGAGGACTGACTGACTGCGGGACGATTTTTTTTCGCGCCCATCTCGATTCCACACAGAAAGAACGAGGTCGACTCGAAATTGACGGTCTTAATCAGACTCTCCAAAGGAAAGAAAGACTTTTAGCAGAAGTTAGTCAATTTTTATTTATTTATTTTTTAATTGGTTTCATCTCTTGAAAACAAGGAACCAACCCTTTTCATTCCTCTTCTTCCGCTTCTTCCTTCTTCATGAACAGACATCTGCTCGGATTTTACACCTTGAGACAGAAGCTAGTCAGACTAAGCAGAATCATCTAGACGAGGTACTTGTCTCTTCCAATCGTCTCTTCCTCCTTTCTTTTCTCTACAGATGATGCTCAACGGCCTGTCTTCCATCCCATCTCTCTCATCATCTCATCCCTCTCCATAAATAAACAAACAAACAAAAATGAAAAAGGTCCGCAAGGTTACGGCATTGGAACAAGCAGTGTTCGATTCAGACGCGGAAGCCGCTCGATCAACGCAACAGTACAGCGTTCTATCATCCTCGATGGAATCTCTTAAGGCTCGGTGGAAGGAGGAGATAGATCAAGTCAAGAAGCGGATGGAGGAAGCTGTAGAAGGGATGAAGGAAGCAGGAGAATTAAGGATTCGATTGGAGAAGATCGAGTGAGTCAATTCCTGTGGTCAATTCCTCACTCAGGAATTGAAGTCAATTCCCGATTGCACTGACGGATCAGAGAAAGAAGAAGGAGGAGGAGAAGAAGAAAACAAAGCTGATCCTCTTTTCCTTGTTCACCATCTCGTTGTCGTCAATCTCTGGTTCTTTTTCTTTTCTTTTCTTCAACCTATCAGAGAAGACAAACGACTTGCTGGCCAAGAACTAGCTCAGACCTTGATCCAACTGAGGGAAGATCTTACCAAGCACGGTAGGATAGACGAGGACCTACAATCATCAGCGATCAATTTACAGACCGGTAAGCGGATCTCGTCCTTTCCCCATTATGCCTTTTCCTCTCTCAATCCGTGTCCAAATTTGAAGTACTCATTGACGCGTCGATTCGTTGATCTCACTTGATGGTTTGATAGAGATGACCCGAATTCGTCAAGCGCTACTCAACTCTAGGGAACCCGATGATCAATGATGTCACATCGAATCCAAAGACCCACTTCCCCGACCTCCTCTCCACATCTCTTAAAAGCCGAACACGAGTTCCCCCAACTTTCCTAGAACTCCCTTGCCCCCCTCTTGAGTAGCTCCACCTGATCCACCGGCCTGTTGCTGTTGACCCTGGGCAGCTTCCTTGACGAGGAAGGCCTTTCCATCGCCCGCTGCCACAGGTCGAGGTGACTCTCGTCTGAACGCAGAAGCCGAAGGAGCAAGGTGGATGGCTCGACCGTTTTGGGAAGAAAGTGAGTTGTTGGACGGCAGAGGGGAAAGGGTTTGGTGGTTGTTGTTGAAAGAGGATTGAGGTTGAAGGGAAGGTGAAGTATCGGCTAGGGACGTGTGTTGTTCGTTCCGATTGGCGTCCTAAATGAATGAACGAGTGTCGATCGGTCAGCCGTCAATTAGATCCTCAGGGCGAGAAAGGAACAGGAAAAAGATTGGATTGAAAGAAAGATAGGAGAGTGAAAGGTTGGGTTGAGAACACACTCACAGCCCATTTAACGCCAATCATCCAAACGCCTCCCAAGATTTCTCCGTTCTTTCTGACTGCTCGAGCTGCTTCCCATTCATGCCTGAGATGACCGAGTGAGTTGAAGAAAGGGCGAAGAAGAGGAAGAGAAGGAGGAGGAGGAAAAGGCAAGGAGCCGAATTAATTCTCGTTGTCGATCATCCAGATGGCTATCGGTACGTATGGGGACGGAGAAGGAAAAACAGATAGAAGAAAGGGGCTAAGAAGCAAAATCAGACTGACCTATAGATGATAGTGACCCAGTTACCGCCTGAAGGATCAACTTCGGATCCAACAACGTCACCGAGTTGCGAAAAGTACTGGAGGATGGAATTGAAGAGGGTCATGGGAGGTCCAAAGATGATGACGGTCGATGCTAAAGAGCCGGTTGAGGAATTGAATCGACTGCAGGATGTAAGCAACAAGAGGTAAAGGAGAGATGAGGTAATACGGGGGATGAGAAAGTTAGCGCTAGTTCGTCAACCGGTTGAAGGAGCGCTGGAGACGACTGACTCGTGTTGAGGCTGTTGGACTACTTGGGAGTCAGACTGATTGATTGGGTCCCATGGTTAGCAACCTGCTTCGGTGTCCAAAGCCATAAAGGCCAGGCAAGAAGTGGAAACCAAAGGAACGTACGAGGGACTGAGTATGGTAAGAATCGAGAGCGTCTCCGTCATCCAAACTCGTCACAGGTGGAGCGTCCTCGTAACTCATTGAGATGACGGGTGGCTCAGAGTTATCGTTGTACGGATCTGGGCGGGATCTGGTCGAGGGTGTTTGTTTGGTGGGAACGAGCAAGGAGGATGATGTCGGATGACGAAAGGAAACTAGAGTCAGAGAAAGACAACGCGTCGACGGTAAGGTCGGTGGTGAGCTGTTGAGGACTGACCTGCTGTCAAAGAGGCTGCCTGTTCCAAAGCGAGCCTTGTTTGGAGGAGAGGGCATAGATCGGCCTCCTGACCATGGTTGACGAGAGGAAGTCGTCGGCGAGTTGATGGAAGGAGGCGACTTGGGAAGCAAGCGAGTGAGCTGATCTGTTGGAGAATCAACGTCTGACCATCGTCTGACTGACCCTTCCATAAGCTGCGTTTGTTAGGAAACCGGGGAGATGATCACCCTTTGTGGGGACTTCGTCCATGGTGTCGTCTCCTAGTTGATTGGTGTGTTGCCTTGCGGAATAATTGATGGGATTGGTTGCCCTCTGGGATGACTGTGGTTGCCACCATGATGATGAAGAGGATGAGGCTGACTGGTTCGGGTTGAATGCCATGATGCTGGTAGGTGGATATCCGAGAGAGCAAGGAGGATCAGAACGGCCTCCCTTCCGCCTTCGGTACTCCCGGATCAACCACCACTCACCCAAGACTGAGTCCCCATCCAAAACTCTCTATGCCGATCAACCCAGATATATCCTCACTTGACAGTCTAAAGCGTGAAGCAAAGCTAGAACCTTCGTCCGACAATCGTGCAATCTCCCTCAAATCCTGGTTAAACTCGGCCAACACTCTCTTGGATCAGGCCACCCATCAAGAGCAGCAGGGTGATTTCGAGTCAGCCTACGTTCATCTCAGGAAAGTCGTTGCGTCAGTCATCAAATTCATACGCTCCATCCAATCCTCACACCATCCGGCCAACGTCGGACCAGAGACAAAGGGGGGGAGAGAGTGACGTCGTGCCCTTCCCTCCTCGCTCGGTATCATCTCGCTGATCGCTTGAATTTTCGGCACACAGCATCGCTCTATTTCTGAGCACGGATCATCCAGAGGGGAAAACGAAACCTCCGGCCTTACTCTCACTTCTCCAGACCGCCGTAAGTCCGGACGTGCTCATAACCCCATCGCACATCCCGAATCGACCCTATTCTAATCGACTCTATCCATCGATCTACTCGGTCATCAGAGTAGTCCAGCCCACAAAGCACGCATATTAAAGATTGAAACGACCCTGTTGGAACGATTGGCAGCTCGAAACAATCGTCTCATCTCTCCATCTGCCTCGAACTCGGCATCCTCGTGAGCGTTTTCCTCGATGTGACGATGATGTGTCAAGTCGTACTTGCAGAATTGACAACCAAACATTCTCATTCGCAGTCACTCACCATCCAAAATGTCAAACGGATCGTCGCCCGGACCTGCTCCGGCTCCTTTATCCCTGAAGGAACGGTTGGCCGCCCTCAACTCTGCCGGTATGGACACCACTACCTCGAAAAAGAATCCAAAGGAAGACTCTATCAATCTCAGCTATACTAGTAGTAGCAGTAGTAGGATTCAAGACAAACTACAGGCTTCTGACGCGACGAACTCAGCTCCTCGCCTCCACCCGAAGCCGACACAAGGACCCAAACCTACCATTGCACCTGTCGTTGTAGATGTCACCCCTCCTGTGGTCTCATCGTCAACTTTCCAACCTCCACCAAGTTCTCCAGCATTGTCGGGCCTTTCCGAACCATCCATTCAGCACCCAGCTCGGCCCTCGGCTCCTCCACCGCCTTCAGCTCAGACGATACCTCCTCCCCAATCCCCCGTTCTCGTCGAGCACACGAACCTGCCATCTTCTCTCTCTCACCAGCCCTCAAATCATCATTCGATCGCTCACGTGGAGCCTCCCATTCCGAATCCCAAGCCGTCTCGCATGTCCCATCACCACTCTACGTCCCTGCCCCCCTCTCGCCATCCTTCCCCTCCTCAGATCCCTGCCAAGCTTCCTTCTTTGGCAAACTATACGCCTCCATCTCGATCGAGCGAATTCACACCGACGACAATCTTCCCGCCCTCTCCGTCTTTCGAGGAACCGGAGAACTTCTCGAGTCACTTCCCCAGCTTAAGCGAATTCGAAAGCCTCCCAGGGTTGCAGTCAGAAGAACCGTCATCGATCGTCCGTTCACCCAAACCACTGCCGACAGCTCCCTCCAGCGCTGGTTTCGGTCTACCGTCAGTTTCGACCCTCCCATCTCCATCCCGCAAACCGACAGACCCGTCGCAAGTCGCAGGATCCTACCGTCCCAATCAAAACGTTTCGCCACATTCGCCGACAATTTCTCCCAATCACACTTCGACCTCTCTGAACTCATTTTCTTCTTCCCCGAGTCAGCTCGCCTCCAACACGGTGTCTTCCGCATCGATGACTCCCTCGTCATCGTCATCGGCCAAAATTGACTTTCCTTTCGTCAACCGAATCAGTCCTGTCGATCTACAACAATACTTGGACGGGGGGATCGCGAAACTTCTCATTCTGGACATACGGCCAAAAGAAGCTTTCGAAGCCGATCACGTAGGAAAGGGTAGACAGGAAGTCAAAAGAGTTGAGACTATCAACATTGAGCCGCCATGGTTGGATGAGTACAAGTAGATATAACCTTGTTCGCGGTTTTCTTGCAGCTTCCTCCAGAAACTGATCGTCGATCGTGCTTCTCTAACGTTGTTGATTTACAGCGTCAGTGGTTCTCGCCTAGAATCCCTTCTACCATCTTCCTCCGTGCCGGCGTTCAGTGCTCGAAACACATTCGATCTGGTCGTCATCTACGCCTCTACCCAACCAACCTTAGGTTCGAAAGGTTCAACGCCAGCCGAGAAGCTAGCCACGATCCTTTACGAGAGAGAGTTTACCAGCAAGGTCCTTCAACGGATGCCAGTCGTCCTGATGGGTGGATGGGAGGCTTGGGAATCACGTGGGAAAGAAGGCCCGGGGTTCACAATCAATGGAATAGTGGGGAACGTTGGAGCATCGCCTTCGTTTGATTCAAGGCCGTTACCTCGGTGTGTAGCCGTATCGCTCCGTCGTTAGGCTCAGGTCATCCTCAAAGGATCTAAACTGACGATGACGCACCTCCTTTATTGAAAGCACGACGCGCTTACCTGGCCGAGGTGGTCTAGCAGACTTGATAGAGTTCGAAGATTCATCATCGTCGGCTTCCTCATCTCGCTCAAACCCCAACGGCACATCTTATCCACCTCACTTTCAGGTACGACATGCATGGGAACTTCCTCAAACACCGCTAAACCTGAGCTCATCCTTCTTTTTCCCCAGACGTCTCTTCCGCGCCCCCTTCCGCCGACGAGTTCTGCTTCTTCTGCTTCATCTCGCCAACACAATCATGGTCCCTCAGCTTCTCTCTCGTACTCCTCCTCCTCATCGAGCTACCCATACACTCTACCACCAAACCTCGCCTCGCCTCCTCCAACCGCTTCGATCTCTCGTACCCCTCTCTCTCGTCGTCGATCCGATTACGCCGATCAAGCTTCCCAATCTTATTCTGGATATTCACCGCATCATTCTTCTCGGCCATCAATCGATTACCCGAGTCTCGGTCCTGGCATGTACAGCGGTGGCAGCAACAGTATGGGCGGCGTTGCTCCTCAGAGCGGTGCATATCCAAGCTCAGCAGGGGGAGGGGGAGGTGTCCCTCAACCTCCTCCAGCAGCCGCTACACCTACCCTTGAGAGGCACAACTCGAGAGCGAGCTTAGTGAGGAGTAACAGCATCAACATGAGTTCCGGGTACAAGGATGGGACGGACGAGGTCACGTATTGGGGAAATGAAATCGTTGGAATGTCTGGGTTGAAGAATCTTGGAAAGTAAGTTGGGGACTATTGAGGTTGAGATTCTCGCAGGGTCACTGATGGACTCGTTTCCTCTTTTTAGCACTTGTTACCAGAACTCTACTCTCCAATGTCTCAGCGCGACAGCGCCCTTCACGAGTTTCTTCCGGGGTGAGAGCGTCTTCTCCCATGAATCTCATCAATCATCAAGATGAAGGACCTGACGCGAGTGTCTGAATACTACCTTTTCCTCGTTCTACGTTTGGCCCTCATCCAGATGGTCGATGGAAACGATCCATCAATATGAACAATCCTCTGGGCACAAAGGGGAATTTAGCGAGCGCTTACTCTTCCCTCGTTACTGCTCTTTGGCTGCAAGAGTATGAATTCAGTATGTCTTTTGATCATTGCTCAAGGATCGGTTCATCATCGACGAATCGGTTCTAGGACTAACTGCTGCCCCTTTCTGACTTTCCAGTCCAACCGCTATCGTTCCGTGTACGTCCGAGAATCGAAAGGATCCACTCAACTGAGCAATGCTGACTTGGTTTTTCGTCCCTATAGAAATCGATCGTCAAGTTTGCGCCAGCATTCGTTTGTCCACATCTGGTTTCTCGACCCTGTCCCGCATACATCCAACCTAATTCACTGAACCCTCTTATTCACTCGCTCATCATAATTGCAGGATGGCAACGAACAACATGATTCCCAAGAATTCTTAGCCTTCCTCCTCGATGGTCTTCACGAAGATCTCAATCGAATTCAAATTCGACCACCTTCCCTTCCTATGACGCCCGAACGTGAAGCCGAACTCAACACGCTTCCGACCCATATCGCCGGTGCAAAGGAATGGAAAGCGTATCAGATGAGGAACGACAGTTTGGTGGTGGACTGGTTCCAAGGGCAATACAGGAGTAGAGTTGAGTGCATGACTTGTCATCAGGTTCGTTTTTGTTTGGGTTTCTTTTACGCCTCTGACTCGACTTGCTTCATTACATCCTGTCGAGTTGACCTAACTGTAAACAATCTCTCCTTTCCCAACATCCCATTTCATCCCAGACTTCCACGATGTTTGATACATTTATGTACCTTTCTTTGCCGGTCCCAACATCTCGACTCAAGAGCCGAGTGTCTCTCAATCAGTGCCTTGATCAGTTCGTCCAGGAAGAAGTCATGGACAAAGGAAACGCATGGTTAGTGGATTTTGAATCTCGAGATCAATCCTGGCTGCGCATCCATCGTCCACGGCTTGACAGGCGGAAGCAACAGGAGCTGACGTCTATCCACATACATTCATCGAACTCTCTTCCTCTCTCCTTTTACTCCGCCCGCCACGTTTGACAGGAATTGCCCGAGATGTAAGAGAGCAAGGACGGCAACAAAGTCACTTCAACTCTCTCGTCTTCCACCAGTCCTCCTCATCCATCTCAAGAGATTCTCCTCAAAGAATGGGTTCGTCTCCCCCTTTTTTTTTCTCTCAGCTCTAGGATCGATCCCCTGCCATTTCCACCCGAGAATTCGTTCCATCTCATGATTCACGACTGTTTCAACTGATGAATTGAATCTCTCGCTTCCTTTTCTTGCTTCAAACTAGCGTCTTCTGGGACAAAGCCGAGACCCTCGTCGAATTCCCAATCAAGGGTCTAGATTTGACGAAGTACCTCCCAAGTGGCAGCGGGTTGACACCAGAAGGCACAAAATACCAAGACGATCCCAGAATCCAAAATCCTCCTTTCCTTTACGAGTTATGTGAGTTGTTGAGTCTGATCAACCGTGACCTCTTCTTTCTGTCGCCTCTCACCCCGTTATCTCCTTAGAAAAACGTAACTGTCCTCCCTCTGACATAACTCTCCCCTTCCTGCTTCAGATGCCGTCTCAAACCACATGGGAAGTTTAAGTAGCGGTCACTGTAAGTTTACCCTTCTCTGAGGAAGGACATACATCCTCTCGATTTTTCCCTCTTTTTTCGCCATCCCGATGACGATCTCTTGTTCTCTCTACTCGTACAGACACGGCTTACGTCAACAGCTCAGAACGTAACTGGAAGTACTGCGACGATCGGACCATCAGTGATGCTAGTGAACGAGATGTCATGGTGAGTGCGAGACGAAATGTCACAACGCAAAGTCTGGACAGTCAGAATGATGAACGTCTTGCCTGCGTTTGCTAAACATCGTGACTCCGTCCTGCGTTCTTCGATCGATCCTCGTCATCATCGCTTCTTAGACCAAGAATGCTTGTAAGTGCTAGCCTCCGCTCTCTGATTCTCCTGTCTTCTTCCACTCATGCCAACGATTTCATCCTGACCCTGATCCTGCTCTTGCTCTTTCGTTCTTTCTCTTTCGAACCAAACTTGTTCACCTGCTTTGTATCAGACATCCTTTTCTATCGACGTGTTCCTTCCGTTCCGTCCTTTTAACCAACACCGAGAGCACATCATCTTTTCCTTCTCCTCTCCTCCTGCCGTTTTTTTGTCCTCGTCCTTGCCATTCCGATCGACGACGACGTCATCTACTCCGTCCATCGTTTCCTTTTCTTCTAAACCATCGCCAACACTGCCCACCGCATGCCATTCAGGCTGTCGAACATTTTTTTGTTTTGTTTTTGTTTTATTTTGTTCCCGTGCCACGAAAATCCAATGAGTTTTGCACATCAGTTGACGAACGAACGAACGAACGAGGATGACACACAGAGGCAGGAGAAGAAGAGGAAGAAGAAGAAAAAAAAAAACACATCACTAACAGCTAGCGAAGAGCGGCAACCAACGCATTCCAATCGAACCGTTCGTTTCGGGATCGGTGAGAGTAGAGCCTCGAGTTGACGTGCTCGATGGAGGAGTGGGAATGGGGTGGGATCCGAGACCTTGGATTGGGTTACGTAGGCTCGAAGAGTCGTCTTGATAAATCAATCAGGGTTGGAAGGGAGCAGGGAGCAAAGGGATGTGTATAGGAGTAAAAGAGAAGGAGAATGAGTAATAGCAAGAGGTGTCGGATGCAGGAGAATGGTGTCGACATGATCCATCTTCGAATAAAGATCCAGATAGTCAACAGGACGAAGGGAAGTAGGGACACCGACCTTTTTGTTCGTGTCCATCTCGAACAGTGGTAGGATGACTCGAGGCTTTTCGCTCTTGTCCCTTTCGTGAGCAGAACAGTAGATGACGGCTGCCAAGCTGGAGAAGAATTTGAAGTGATTCGTGAGTTGGAGTTTGGACACAAGTTTGGGGAGGATGTGAAGAGAAGGTAAGGAGCGCTCCGAGAGAGGAGAACGTACGATCCGATCTGGCCTTTGAACGAGATGGCATCTATGCGAGAGGATCTCGACTGGGCAGAGACAACGACACCAAGTGACAAGAGCATAAGACCAATCGTCAGAATGAGTTCGTGGCCTTCACGCTCAGAAGCATTCCAGCGATGAACTGTACGTTCGAGACTCACCGAGGCCTTTGTGAACTCGAACCCCATAGTGAGGCCAGCTGCATAGGCGCAGGCAGGATGGAACGAAACGGCACATTCTCGACAGGTCGCTTTGGCACCTGTATACATGTGTGTATCAAGGCATGGTAACACTGAATGAGAGGCTAAAGCAGAGAGAGATCGCGCTAGGTTAAGGTCGACTTCAAGACGAACCAGTTGAATCTTCGCAGATAGTACAGGGCTGGTTGATTCAGGAGGCGAGATGTTAGCACGCATACGAGTTGACAGCCCTTCAAGCGATCAGAAGCCTGGCTCAAGCCTCACCTTTTCAGGCTTCCAGAACTGGCCTCCTACAGAGG
Source organism: Udeniomyces megalosporus (assembly GCA_039545415.1). NCBI lineage: Eukaryota > Fungi > Basidiomycota > Tremellomycetes > Cystofilobasidiales > Mrakiaceae > Udeniomyces > Udeniomyces megalosporus. The sequence continues at coordinate 1,242,760 of BCKM01000002.1, read as the reverse complement.
TTACGAGAGACAGATCGGATGTAAACTGTGCTTCTGGGAAGAACGTAGCGCATAGCACTAGAACGATGAAGTCATTGGAAATAGTTGCCTCAGTCATCACGCAAACTTCTGTTTTGCACGATAACGAAGACGCATGGGATGACGAACGGTGTGCACTATGATTGTTAACAGTCGGTCGAAGTACCTGGGCGTATGAAGGAAGGACGTTGGACCAAGCTCGACGCTTCCCCTTTGGATCTGCTTTTGGATCGGGAGGCGGGGGTACGCCGGTCCGAGGACAGAGAACACACGAAAGGTTCTGTGACGAGATCGAGGAATGCTTAGCACTAGAAGACAGACTAAGCTAGGGACTGAGCGCTATCACTGACTGCCTGACATGTCTCTTCTGATTCGGCGACGCACAAATCACACGTCCAACTTTGGGATTTTGACGCTGGGAGTTTGGAGGAGCTCGAGGAACCGTAGCATCCTTCATGGACAGTGAAAGTGCAAGCTTTACATTCGAGGAGTGGTGAAGCAGGGGATTGGACTCCGGAACAGCATGCACAAGTTGGTAGTGGTGGGGGTGAGGGGGGTTTGGAGATCAGAGCAAGAGGCTTCGTCACGAGTAACTGGAAACAAGAGGGGGCGGAATCAGCCGTCTCTCTCTCTCTGATGAAAATCACGACACTCACCTTCATCTTCTTGTTGGTTGATCCTAACTGACTCTCGGAAGCCCGTTTCTCGGCGACCGAGACTGGTCCGACTGGGACCTTGCCATACTTTGCCCACGCATGCGCACAAGACTCGCACCACACATCAGCCTGTTTACCTAGCCCTCTTGGTACATTCCAACATCGGTTCAAGTTCGCCTGAAGGCACGCGACGCAGGTTCGTTGAATCTTGGTCGGTGGACGAGGGACGAGCGAGAAAGGTTCTGATGTAGATGCGGGAGCTGATGGAGTGACCTTGAACGAGCGGAGCTGTTCCTCTCGGACCGTTCGGTAGAACCGAACACACTCGGCAGGACGACGACCCGTGATCTTGCTAGCGATTGCGGCGTCAAGTCCACCGTTGGCTGTAACTGTTTCCAAGAGGCCGGACTTCTCGCCTGTATAAGTTGGACGAAACAGGACCAATCAGACTAGTCGAATGATACATCGGGTGAGATTAGAAGGACCAACTCTCGAGGAACTGTTTAAGGACGACATTGATATGCGTATCAGCAGAGATACCACGACGAGTAGGTCGGTGCATGGAGCTACTCACCTCGACCACATCCAATTCAGCTTTGGTCGATCTTTTTAGCTTCTGGAGAGCTTCGGTCGGTCCTAACTGGGTAAAGAGATCGATGGTTCTCATGATTCGACCCAAGTTCGAAGGAGGTACGGCCAGCGCAAGCTTTTCAGCTCTTTTGAGGTAGCGATCGAACGCTGATGAGACAAGACAAGACTGTTGAGCGACAAGCTCAGCTGTTGAAAAAGGTATGATAAAATTCTCACCTGGCGTATGGATCGAAGCAGACATGAGGGGCGTGACTGATGATTCAGATCCTCGTCCTCCTATGAGTGAACAGATGAACCTGTCAGCATGGATCCGGTCAGATCATGCCCTGATTGGTTCGCTCACCATCTTCTTCGGTATTGGGAGGAGTATCATAAGGCTCGGGGAAGTAGGTCGCTTGGTATTTGACACCCAGTCGGGACGCCGCACGAGGGAAGATAGGGTCATCCGGGTCAAGGGTATCTTCGACGATTGTGAATTGCCTATAAGAGTCGACAAAGTGTCAGTAGTATAGAGCATGGATGTTCAGACGAATCCCCACTCAGTGGATTTACCCAAGATACCGAAACGGCCATCCACGAAAATATTGAGATGACATCGGCAGGACGCCTTGTTGTCTTGCAGGTTTAGGCTTCGGCTTCGGAGCAGTAGGAGCCTGTTTACTCTCAACTTCGATATCATGTTGTCGGGCACAGAGTCCGCACCGAAAACTGAAGCAGACAAAGGTTATAGGTCAGGGGGCGGGCGATGCGGGGAGAAGTCCGCAGTCGATGCCAACGCACCTGAATCCTTTTGCTGGCTTCGCAATCATACCCAAGCAAGATAAATGGTACGTCTTGGAACACAGTCTGGTGATAGACAAGTGTAAGAGAGAACCAGGGCAAGATCGGAACGACATCAATGAAAGGCAAACGAATTCCGAACGGCGAACTTCGTTCAACACTCACTCGCATTTAAGTGATGCAGCTGGATGGCACCACGCTGAGCATGTACAGCAGCTGTCGGGTTCCGTTTTCCACCCTGGAACCATTTCTTTCTCACATATAACGAACTGATACCGGTCGATGAGGGTCTGTCGAACAAGCTTGGGGACTGCATCCAGAGGCGAGTGAAATGAGCTCGACAACGATCCGATGACTAACCGCTAGTCACGGCGAGGATACAAGGGACGAACCATTGGTAATGAGAGTGGTAGGGACAAGCTCGTATTCTCGTTTGATATACGAGTCAAAAAACTGAAGGAAAAAGAACGAGTCGGGCTGCTGCTTCCACTGATTGAGGTCGGCGATCTGCCTCTTATGTCGAACTGTGAAGAGGCATGAGTGTGTCGTCTTACACATTCTCGGAGGAGGGGGATAGAGTTTACCTTGGCATTTGCCTCGAACGTCTGCTATTGGACGTGTGCTCGTACTAATGGCAGCAAAAAGGAGTCGAGGGTCTATGTTCTGCCGAGTCGTGATCTAGGTGAGGTGCAACGAATTTCTTTAATAAGCAGTCTGGCCTTTCTAAGATACCTCAAGCTCTACTGGACTACTTACATCTCTTTGAGGACGGAAATATGATGAGATTGTTAGCATGACGCCACGCGGATGAAATCAGCCAAACCAGGCACTTACTCAGGCCTAAACGTAGTAAGAGTCACAAGTCAGACTTCAAGCTTCAACGGTCTGAGAGAGCGAAGATACTCACCGATAGTAGTTGGCTAGCTTGAGTCTATTGAGTGGCAGGAACGCCATGATCCGAGCAATCGCGTAGGGCTCACCCGAGGGACTCGACATGTAAACGTGATCTGTTTGAGCGAGTATTTAGTGAATGAGGCGGCGCATGCCTTCAAAAAAGTAAGAGACCTCACCATTTACAGAGATCACTACCCCAGATGGCAGAGTAATTGCCATGGCACAGGGTTGACGAGGCAAGGTAGAGGTCTAAGTTGAGCGTTCAAGGCGAGGTGCAGCGAGCAGGAGAGCTGTTTAGCGGTCTTGATTCCGGGTCCTAACTGATGATATATTCCCCTGGGCGGGTAGACTAACGGGAGACGAGATCGGGGGATGGGGGCCAGAGGAGCGAGCGAAAGGAGCGTCGAGGTTGAGAACCGAATGGAGGTAACCCTCGCTCCGGTCGATTGTCTTCTTTTGCTTTCACGATATGATCGCATCCTGAGGCTTGCTCTCCTATATCTCGTTGACGTTAACGATTCAATCCCAAGTGAAAGCATGATATAGTGTGAGGAAAAAAAAAAACGAAACCGAAACTCTAAGAAGAACAAGCATCATTCGAGGTTTCCCCCGAGAAAGATCAAAGAAAGCGCCGTCATCCTTTAGGCCGAAGGTGACTTCTTGTAAGTCCTCCTGTACATCGAGTCAATCTCTCCCAAGTAGTAGGTTCCAGGCCAGAGGTCGTCCAGCGATCCAGTTGGCGTGTAAGAGACAGCGTTGTGAGTCTCCTCTCGGAGCTGAAGGCGAATCGGATCCAATTGTGCGTCGCAAGTCAGCTAAAGTAACTATGCTGACCTGAAATGGACAAAAAGAACGACGTTTCTTACCTTGAGGCACTCAACGAACTCTTCGCACGAGACAATCTTCATCGCGTCGAGCTTCTCGGTCAACTGCAGCTTCTGGGCGAGCTCGGCTGGCGACGACTTGACCTTGAAGGCAAAGAACGAGGCAGCGGCTCCCGATCCGTAGGCGTACATGGCGACTCGCTTGCCGACCTGTATGGGTCACGTGTGGGTGCAGAGCGGGAGCGGTTGAGTATCAGACGCTACGTCAGAGGGTGCGACAAGAAGCGGTTCGGTGTCGGACTTACGAGGTCCTCTGGGTTGGTGGCAGCCAACAGCGAAGCAAGACCACCGTAGAGCGAAGCGGTGTAAAGGTTTCCGAGCCTCTTGACGACAGCAGTTCCAGGCTCGACAGCAGACTTGTAGTGAGACTGTGATTTGCGATGCATCGTCGAATCAGCATCTGACGAGCGTTTGAAGGTGGTCGTGTCCGACTCACCTTGGAAGCAGCCATGAGGGCCTTCTCGACGTTCTTGTCAGAGAGAGATTTCTTCATGTCCATGTCGGCGAATTCTGAGGGGACCTCAGAAAAGATAGGGTTCGAGGGCGAAGCTCGGAAGTCGTTGTAGAGCTAAGTGGGAAGCAAGGAATCGAGGCGACGATCAGCTCGTGTTGAGTCATGTTCAAACCGAGAAGACTCTGGCCACTTACGAGTCGGGCGTGACCCTTCTGGACCTGCTTTCCGTAGGGACTGGTAAGATCGAAACACGAGCTGTCAGATGAGGGTGTCTAAACGTTGTGAGCAAGGGCTTTACTTACGAGTGGAAGAGAACATAGTCAAACGAGGTAGCCGAAACGGGCGAAGAGTGCGTCTTGCCGTTGGTCGATCCGTTGGTGGCGCCGTTGGTGGAGGGGAACTTCTTAGCAAACTTGTTTTTGTAAGCCTCGTAGGCCTTGTCGAGGGCGTTGACATAAGAGGTAACAGAAAGAGGTCCGTCGACAGTAGGCTGCAGTGGCATAGGACAACATAGATAGAGGGGCAAAGGTCAGACTGATAATCTGTATGCAGGCAAAGGTCGAGATTCCATACTCACGTATTCGCTACATGAGACAGTCAAGGGGAAAGTTAGCAAGTTTCTTGTTCGAGGTTAGAAGAGAAGAAATAATCTTACGAAGAGAGGTTGGGCTTGTAGAAGTCCCAGGCGTTGGTCATGAAAGTTCCGTGAACGGCTGCACGAAGTCAAAGTGAGAAGGTAAGCGATCAGGATGAAAGGAAGCACCATCTGTATCCAAATTTGCACAGGACTCACGCTCGAAGACCAAAGGGGCATTAGGTCCGATGAGCATGGCGCAGGCTCCAGCTCCTCCGGCAGGTCTAGCAGGTCCCTCGGCGTAGATGGCGATATCTCCGCAAAAGACGATGGCGTTCCTACCATCCCAGCTGCTGGACTCGACCCAGTTGATGGCGTTGAAGAGAGCAGCGGTGGATCCGTAGCAAGCGTTCTTGGAGTCGATACCCTCAATGTCGGTGTTTCCGTGAGACTCGAACAGGTCCATGAGAACGGTCTTGGTCGACTTGGACTTGTCGATGATGGACTCGGTACCGACGTCGATTCGACCAATCGACTTGGGGTCAATGTTGTACTTCTCCATCAAGCCGGAGACGGCTACAGAGCAGGAGGGGTATACGTATCGAAGAAGGGGTTTGAGCATGATTCCTACTAAATGTCACTCCGGAGGAATTCATCAAAGGAAACCAAGACGCACCGTTAAGGGCAAAGGAATTGATGTCCTCGTTGTCACCAACGAAGGACATGTTCTCGTTACCGAGACCAATGGTGTATCGTCCCTCAGAGACACCATCGTACTTTTCGAGGTCCTTGTGGGAGATGGCCTAGGAAACGCGCAGGACAAAGGGAGACTTGTTAACTCGAAATTCATCTCGAGGCCATTGATGGAGCAGGAGACTGACTCGTTTGGGGAAGTACATCTGCAGAGCATTGAGAGTGCACGGAGGAAAAGCGTCAGGTAGGTCGAACGGAAACGAGACGAGGAACGAGCGTCGGACGAGAAAGAGTAAAATCAAAGTGTAGGGAGGTGGAAGGGCAATGGAATCGACTGACCTCGATACCGAGGATTCCGACATCTTGGGGGCGGGTAGACATTGTTAATCAGATGTGAAGGAGAGAAGGGAGGAAAGATAGAAGGAGAGAAGGGGAAAGTAAGGAGAGGGAGAGAGAAAGAGAAAGAGCGTTTGGGTTGGGGAAAAGACAGAGGCCGGGGTGGTTCGATTTCTCGATCCTCTTCTGGGCCAAACAACACATTCAACGCGTCTTTCTCATTTTTCTCGACAGCTCACGATAATCCCGGAGCTTGCGAGAAACGACACGTCACCAACAATCAACCCTTCATCGATCACACTTGAAGCCTTTCGTGACCGAGCCAACCTTTGTCAAGACTTCTTCCCACTCTCGATCCCGATCAGATAACCAAGTGATCGCACCTCCTGCCCCAAGCGAGAGCTCTATAAAGCCCCAATCATACAACGGAGACGTCAGTACACTGATTCAAATCAAACACGTACCATGGGACAAACTTGCAATACGAACCGCCTTTGTGAGCCACCATGGATCGAATCACGACGCTAAAGTCGGCCGCTCCATCGACGGAGAGGTAGCCGAGACCGCCTGTCGGAAGTAGTGAAGTTTATCAGCATACTCAGATGAACAACGAATGCGGAAGTTGGTAGGGCAAACCAGAGTAGATGCCTCGAGGGATATGGTCCTCCAGCTGATCGAGCAGCTGTACCGAACGCAGCTTTGGAGCACCCGTCATACTGCCTAGGAACGTGATAAAATCGCGTCAGTATGCTCGTTCATCACATTCATTCGAATTGAGAAGAACCGACCTGGAGGGAAACACCTCTGCAGAGCCTCGACAGTGCCAACCCCCTCACCCAATTCGCCAACGACGGTGGTGACCAGCGTGTGGACGTGATCGTACGTCTCGACCTGAATCAGCTTAGGCACCTGGACCGAGCTCGGCCTACAAACCGACATGAGGTCGGATCGGATAAGGTCGACGATCTGATAGCAGAGGAAGCGGACGACAGATAAATCGATGTATGCGGTTCGCGGGGCACACGCCAACTAACCATAAGGTTCTCTGCGATCTCCTTCTTGTCGTTCTCCAGAGCATTCTTCCTTCGCTGATCCTCGACAAGATCCTCTCTGCACCTGCCGATCGTCCCCTTGATCGGCTTCATCTCTACGTGGCCTTTTGTCGAGATCTTGATGAATCGCTCGGGCGAGGATGAGATAACAGCGACGTCAATCGATGGAAGATTGATGTAAGAAGCGTAAGGTGCGGGATTTGAGTGACGAAGACGACGGTAAATGTCGTAAGGAGGTGGGATGGAAGGCGAAGACGGAGATGGACGCGACCGGAACTGGGTTGTCATGGTGAGCTCGTAAGATTCACCCTCCCGGATGGCCGAACGGCAGTCATCAATCTTGGAGGAGTACGCTGGACCGGGATGATCGGAGACGAAGGATGGAAGTCGGAGGGAGACCGAGGGTGTGTGGATGGACGAATCCGATCCAAGACGCTCAAGGGTAGTCGAAAGCGAGGAGATCCAGGCAGACCATTCATCCGGGGACGATCCAAAGCGAACACCTTCTTGGTCAAGGACACTTTCGAGTAGGGCAGATGAGGGGTGGATGGATGCTGATGGTGAAGGAGAAACGTCGACGAGCCCAAGAGCAACCCAAGCTCCAGTAGCATGCTCGTACGCGAGTACCCGATCGGTGTACGCAAGGCAAGCATCCGGAATCGATCGTGCAGTCTTCGTCGAGCCTGAATCTGGGTTTGATCTTCCATAGCCCGTCAAGCTTTCCTCCTTCATCTCATATCCGAGCCAACCAACCCATCCAGCCTTCCAGTCGACGGCCGCAGAGAGTCCCTGTTGTGGCGAAGCAGGCTCCGTCTGAGCTGCAATCGAGCGTTGAAGGTCGTTGATGATCTTGAAGAACGTTTGAAAGTCGGGACCGAGCTCTGAAGTCAGGTCAGTCGCGGGACAGTCGGGAGAAGAGGAAGGCCGGTGCAGACGGAGTGTAGGCTCTGGAAGCAGGTCGTAAGTTAAGGTATGAGAAGGAGTCGCAAGGTACGAATACGCGGGAGGGACGTCGGTTGTCTGATCATCATCGAAAGATCAGCGAAACGATTTCGGTGAATGCTTGCGAGTCCCCTCGTTGCTCACCTTCGAACTATCGAGCCAGACTTCTCCTTGGGGGTTTCCTAGGAAGAGAGCATCAAAGACCCTTCCAGCTGATACACCTCGTCCGACTTCGCCTAGATGCTTCACTTCCAGCCGCCAACGAGGCTTGGGAGATGATTCCGATGAAGGAAGTGGCTCGACAGGGTTCGAATGTCGGAGCGAGCCTTGGAGTCGAAGAGACGCGGGGAGAGACAGAGATGAGTGTTGGGCTGATCTGGAGTTGACTATCGAGATAAAGTTGTGAATAAGGGTTCGGCCTTGTGAAGAACAGATCGACTGGAAAGCAGAATCAAACAGAGACCTGTCAGGCTGGCTTAAAGAAAATTGCACTAGAAAGAGACGACGCACTTCTGGGTGGAACTGGACTCCGTAGATGTCCTTGGTCTTGTGCGATAGTCCCATGACGAGGGCTTTGTCGCCCGACGCCCAAGCAGAGACCTCGAGCTCTTCAGGCATAGCTGAAAAATGGCCAGGAGTGTGCAGTCAATCAGCAACCGAGAAGGGGACCACAATTAGCATCGGAAGTTGATGGAACAAACTTGACTGCTCGACCATCAGGCTGTTGTAGACGATCATCTCGACATTTTGTGGGATGCCGGCAAAGAGCCCGTTTCCTGAGTGAGCGATCTGCCTCTTTTGTCCATGCATGATCTCTGGGACGTGAGTAACGACCCCTCCGAGCGAGGTCGCGATGCCCTGATGACCTAGGCAAATACCCAGGATGGGTATTTGAATCTCTCTAATCACGAGGGAACCGAAGCCGAAATCCTCGCTCCGATCTGGACGGCCAGGACCGGGCGAGAGGATGATGCAGTCGATGTGAGGGAGAACGTCTCGTTTAAACGACGGCCTGCAGGATCCGAGGAGAAGACAGAAATCAAGGTTCGGTGAGCGAAGATGGCGTTGGAGGCGTTTGCAGGGAAGAAATGTACCAGTCAAATTGGTCGTAGCGAATGATGATGACTCTCTGCTGGATGAGCTCGTCGGACCATGGATCGAATAAAGAGATGAGGTTGTTTGTGTAGGAATCGTAGTAATCGATGATAGCCACTCTAGGCAGGTGGTCAATCTGAGGAGCCATGTTGAGTTGGGCGTTGGATCGGAGGAAAACCCAAGATTTCTTCTGTGAATTCTCCTTGTCGTTGACTGAGGGGCTCAACGTTCCGTTCACGTTGCTTCCATCTGCTCTCTCCTCATCAAGCGTCCTCTTGTGCTCAGCCTCACACCCAACCATCACCTCCACAATCAACCATGAGCTCATTCACTCCAACCCCCGCTCACCGACTCCGGCGAACTGCCCTTGCCAACAGCGTCAACATGAACGCGTCTCCTTTAGGCTCAACCTCATCATCATCATCCTACACAACTCCTACTCGCCGATCTTTGCCCTCTGCACCTTCCTCAGCGTCTAGAGGAAGCTCAACTGTCCCCTTTGACGTGGAAGGTAGCCGTCGAGCAGCTAAGCTGGCAATGGAGGAGCCACCCAAGCCGAGAACGACGACCAGAGGGAAAGCCTTCATCAGGAAGCGTCCTCTGATGGATCGGTTAGTCGGACGTTCTCAGACTGTCGTAATGGGCTCTCGAGCTAATCGCAGACCCTATGTCCAGTATTAAAGATATTCCTCATGACCTCCTTGCTCGATTCGAGCTCGATGTCGATCTGACAGCAATGGCTCGTCCTGCTGGTCTTGCTCTCACTGGTCTCCACTTTTTGCTTCGAGCCCCGCTTTGGAGCTCGAATGGATCTTCTGGTGTTACTAGAAGCGTTCTGCGCAAAGAAGGCAGCGCTCCCTCTCGCCTGGACCGCAGGTATGACGCGACGAAAGCCCAGAGTCGATTCTCCTTGCGCTGGGTAAGTTCATCTCGAGCGACAGCAAGAAGATCATTACCTACTGCTGACCGAACGTCTTCAAATGTCTGTTACTGCAGACCCTTATCCTCTCGATAATGCTCATCCTTCTGGCAACCCTCAACGCTCTCTATATGTACACCCGAACGCGCTCGTACAGGATGCACCTCCGAACGGTCAGTTCGTATCAGCTTTTTCGTTACGTCGAGCACACACTGAAAATGACGAAAACCCATATAGGATCCTCTCTCGAGCCCCAATGCGAGATCTGTCAAGGAGGAAGATCGTTTGGAGGAGCCGAAAGCTGGAGATTGGAGAACGGCTTGGGCATGGTCGAGGTAGGTTCAAACCACATGCCTTTTGGCTGAGCCGCACTGACACGACATCGATAATTCTTTCCTCCTTAGGCATAATCTATCACCTATGCCAATCTTCCGCTTCTTGTTATCGATGCCTCCTCAGACTTCCGCTAGCAAGACCAAACAACGACTCGTACAGCAGCTCGACGTCTGGTTTCCTCCAGCGTTCAACCTTCACCTCTACTCGTACGTACTGAGAGATCCTCGTCCGATATCAGGCGTAGTGGCGAGAGACGCTTAGACTGACTGCCTCATTCCGGCCATGCACCTTCTTCAGCACATATACTCCGGCATCTGCTCTTGTCCTTCACTTCCTAACTCCATCTGCTCCCTTCATCGCACTCGCTGTCGCTCTCGCCGTCAGCTTCCAATCTCACTCCTTGGTGGGAAAGTATGAAGAGCTGGCCAAAGACAAGGGTCAGTCGAGATGGATGGCTCGTACCATTTATTGCTCATCACAACCTCCTGGGCTGACTGATCACGCACTTGCTCCCAGCCCTTCTCGCATCGGAAGTGATGCACGAGTACGACCAAAAGGTAAGCCGGCTCCCCTGACGTGAACTGGCATGGTTCATTCAGCTCACTTTGCAGCATGCACTTCGCGTCTCTCATCCTATCTAGTTCGTCTATCCCTCCCTTTTCAAACACCGCAAGGATGCATCGACGACGACGAACGAAGCCGAGATGGTGTGGTAATCGCCGGAGTTGATGTCGATGTCTTTTTTGTCCGGGCCCTCTAAAAATACGAAATGAGATGGAGCAAGGTTTTCTTATCGTCAGCTCCGGAAGTTGTTTCTCTCCTCGCGTTGCCGGACCGCATATGACGATAGCCTATCTCTGAGGAAACGGTTTGGTGGGTAGAAATCTCACCCTATCGGATCAACGGGGCGATTCGACCTGGCCAGGGCCGAAACGAGGTTGGATCCAAATCAAATCGATTTTCCCTCCTCTGAGTCTCTCCTTTCACCTCCTCGCCTCCACCTCTCCTCTCCTATCTCCTCTTCCTTTCCCGTCTCCTTCCCATCTCGCACCGTCCTTGCTCCTTTCATCGCCTCTCGACCTAACAATCGAACAACGTCCGACCGCGCACCACCTCCACCATCCAGCTAGGTCCCATCCTCCCCCAACATGAGCTCCTCCGAAGCCTCAGAAATCGACATCGAGAAGCAGCCATCAGTCTCCCGGAAGACGACGGCTACCTTCGACAATGTTGAGGTCCGATCGGTCAACCAGTTCGATAAGTCGATGGATGTTGTCAGACGGTTTGAGGAAAAGTGTGGAATGGAGAGTCGAGGTGAATTTCGCAGTCGACCTGGAGGAAAGGCATCAAGTCTTGAGCAGTATACCGAACTGTGACTGACTTGGCCTGGTCACTGCATCGCATAGGTATCGAGCGTGTCTCAGAAGAGGACTGCTACGATTGCAACGTCTGGGGCAGGTGAGGATCGATCCTCTGGGTTTTTTGAGGTCTTGTGCGTACTCATCCGGACCTTGCTCACCCGCCTTCTCTTCTGCTGCTTTGCTTGACAATCCATCAGTGCCGTCGTCTGGATATCAGCCAACTGCACTCTATCAACCTTTGGTATTGGTATTCTGGGACCGGGTGAGTCATATCAAGTCCGGTTCTTGAACCTATGCGCCCTGCTCATCCTCCCTTATCGTCACTCGTGCTTCTTCTTGCCTATACCTTTTTGCCTACAGAAATCTTTGGCCTGGGACTCGGTGATAGCATGTTGACCATCCTCATCATCAACGTCGTCTCAGCCTGTCTCCCAGCATATGTTCGTAGTCTGGTGCTTATCAGCCGCCGACCGGCCTTATCTTTCCGCTAATAACAGACCAACTTCTTCTCTCGACGTTTGGCCGCCTCCTCAGATGGCTACTTTCGGTGTTCAGCTTGGTCTGAGACAAATGACGCAATCAAGATATGCTTGGGGATGGTACGGTGCAAAGGCAGTCGCTCTCTTGGTAGGTATTGTCGCACACAAGCCCGCCCTCAGGACGATGGTCGAGGTTCTCATCAGCATCGTCGTTTTCTTTTTTCTTTTGTTTTAGAACTGTATCGCCTGTATTGGTTGGTCGGCAGTCAATTCCATCGCTGGTGGACAAAGTCTTCGATCCGTCGCCGACGGAAATCTATCAACTGCCGTTGGTGTCGTCATCATTGCTATCGCTACCCTCGTCCTCGGTGAGTTACCATCTCATCTCGATGGATACGATCCACATCACACGACTGACGTGCCCTCATCGTCCTCCCCATCCAGGTCTTCTCGGTTACAAATGGGTTCACCGTTATGAGAGGTAAAGTAGATCGTTCTCGAGATCGTACACTCGCTTCCGCCTCCTCTTCAAAGACTTGCTCGATCTGTTCCTAACCGTTAACACTTCAAATAGATATGCTTGGATCCCTACCGCCATCACCTTCCTGGTCCTCCTTGGATGCGCTGCCAAGAACCTCGCTAACACTCCAATGGGAACCGGAACGAGCGAAGCCGCTGGCGTCCTCAGTTTCGCGTCAGCCAGTGAGTCGCCAAAACCTCCAATGTTTTATCGATCATAGCAAGGCTGAGACTGATGCATGCGGCTCGAAATCCAGTCTTTGGATTCGCTGTCGGATGGGTTTCGCTTGCCTCTGATTTCAACGTCTACCAGCCCGCAAGCACTCCTACTTGGAAGACTTTCTCATACACCTATGGTGGCCTGATCGTCCCACTCGTCCTCGTCGAATGGCTCGGTGCTGCCGTCATGTGCGGTGCTAAGGTTCACGCCGAGTGAGTCTAGTCTGGTCTCACGTCAGACCGTGTCCGTGTGGCTGATTCCCTGCCTTCAATCTTTCCCTTCATCACTCAGCTGGTCCGCTGCTCTTTCCGACAATGAGCTTGGAGGTCTTCTCGGAGCTGTCTTGCGCCCTGTCCTTGGCAAAGGTGGAGGAGGCTTCTTCTTGGTCATTCTCGTCCTCTCAGTCATTGCCAACAACGTACGTGGATATGTTGCTCGGCTCCGTGACTTGATCCTATTGCTGACGGTAATCGACTTCATTCTGATCCACAGATCATCAACATCTACTCCCTTGGCCTCTCCATCTCAGTCATCAGCACCTTCCTTGCCAAGCTTCCTCGAATCGTTTGGCCCATCATCGGAACCGGAATCTACATCGTTCGTTCTCCTCCCTATCGTCATCAGGAATGTTATATGCCGTTCAATCGATCGTCCAGAACCTTACCTTCTTATCTCCCCTGAATCCAGCCGATCGCCATTGTTGGAGCCAACTCGTTTGCTAGCGCTCTTACCACATTCATGGACTGCCTTGGTTACTGGCTAGCAATCTTTGTCGTGGTCGTCTTGCAAGAGCACTTTATCTTCAGACGAGGCGACTACGTGAGTCTACTTGTGTGGATATTCACACTTACCTACGCCAACCTTTGTGACTAATGACAACCCTTCTTTGTATATCTCACGTAGACTCGATACAACGTCGAGGAGACTTGGAATGACCGAAAGGCTCTGCCAGTCGGATATGCCGCCCTCGCCGCCTTCTGCGCTGGTGCCGTCGGGTGAGTTGGCGCACTCTGCCTCTTGCACAAGCCATGCTACAACTCGAGTCTGACTTTGAATGCTTTACTTCAACTCAGCGCGGCGATGGGCATGTCGCAACAATGGTACACTGGTCCCATCGCAACGCTGATCGGACCAATGGGAGCCGATATCGGCTTCGAACTCAGTGGATCCTTCGCCGGTGTTGTGTTCCCAATAGCCCGGTACTACGAGCTCAAGTGGTCTGGTAGATAGCCACAAGATCCTCGTTCATGAGGATCACCTCGCACAATCTTTCCGTTCATTCGTGAAAACTTTCTCTACGACCATGCTTGCTTTACATTCAGAGTCCCCTTTTTGCCCCCCCCCCTCCTCACCTTCGGTTTTCAGTCTCAAATGCCTTCTTTTGCACTTCATCTCCTCCCTTCCCACCTACTTCTCTGCTCGATTCCTTTATACTCCCTAGAGGTCTCTTCTTTACACCTGCTTTTCCTGCCCGCTACATTCGCCTGCTGATGATGATCATGTCTTTCCCGGTTTAACGTGACACTTCGAGTCCGATGCTGAGAGATGATCATAAAACAAACAAGCGACCAAAGCAGACAACTCGGAAAGAGACAAACAGAGAATCATTCATCGTCATCAATCTCCTGCGATACTGGTGGGTAACTGATCATCTGACCAAACATGATCAATTCCATGATGATTATCAGGATGAAATCAGCATGAACGCCCTCTTGATAATGATTTCGACCTATCCACCGACCGAGCGCCGTTGGTCCGTAGTTTCCTAGAGATTCTATCAAGGACAGACACGTGCTGCATTGGGATGATGTCGATTTGTTTGACTCTGTGTGAGCGAGATTCATACTGCCGGAAGGAGAAGAAAAAAAAAGCACAAAAACAAAAGCCCTTTTTTTTTTTTGGGGGGGGGGGGGGGGGGGGGTCAAGCGCTTACGCGATTCGATGTCTACCTGCAAAAGTCCTCGCTGATGCGTTATGGAAGATTTGAGACCAGCCAGCGTACATCTCTGCCGATCTTAAGAGTGTCCCCATGAAAAGATAAACCGATTTGTGGAACAGCAACGAACTCTGGTCGAGTTCCTCCGGGTTAGGAACGACGGATGAGGTCGGGGGAGGACCGATGTTGGGTAGACTGGGTCCGAAGGTGTAAGCCATGAAGAGTGCAGTAAACAACTACCGAAAAAGAAAGAAAGAAAAAAGTTCGTCTTCAGTCAATACGTTTCGATCAAGAGAGGCGAACGTGTAGACATCAACGACGTACCGTTAGCCTTTGAAGGGGATTCATTCTCGACTCGATTCTCTCGGAAGTCCTCTCCGAATGACTGGGTCGGATTCTCTTGACTCCAACGGGTATGATTCCCTTCCAACGAGTCCATTCGAGTCGAAGCCAGAGATTGATAATTGGAAGATCGCTGATCATTGGAAAGATTGAGATCCAGAACATGACTTCTTTGACCGAATAGCCTGTAAAGGTCATGACAGTTTGGTAGATCATGGTCACCATGGAGAAGATGGCCTGTGTTGATGAAACGAGATATGTTTGTAAGTATGAGAGATCTTGAGGCAGCTAAGATGTTCGAAACACGCTAACGATCGGAATGATTGAAATGCCTGTTGTAACAGTTCTTGTGGCAAAGTAGTGGATGTAAAGTATCCCAAGTACTATGGAACACATAGAAGCTAAGCCAGAGAGGAAGGCTCGCAGGATAGGTCTGGAGCTTTCCTCGAAAGGATGTCCGTACAGCGTATCTTCATTTCAGGAAGAATCGCAAGACGTCGGTTAGTAAAACCAAACGAGAAAAGGTATCCCTCGTTAAAGGAGACCACCTTGGGCGAAACTGCGCACGTACGCCAAAACTCTGCTGAATCCTGGGCCAATGCAACTTGGAATTCATTCCGCATTCCAGACTCGTCTAGACTGCCAGTCGTTGGGAGAGTCGAGGCGAAATCGAGAGCGGCAAGTTTGAGTGGCGAATCGAGTGTGAGCGTGACGTGCCAGGGGAAAGTGAAGTTGGCTTTGTGAAGAGAAACAATGAGAGACGCGCGATGGTAAGGATGAGGTCTAACCCTCAGCAGGACGAGGCGGCATGTACGGAAAGCGACAAACCTGGTTCGGTTCCTGCTGGAGGAGAGATGAGATCCTTTGGACCAGTGGTTTGGCGGTGTAGGTAAAGGTGAGGTGGATAGACAAGCGTGCCGTCTGGAGAGAGTTCCTTTACCCATTCGTCGACCAAGGTACCTTCTTCGTACTGAGCAAAGTCGGATCCATTGATGGTCGGGATGTAGCCGAGCGTTTCGAAAGGTCCGAGTTTGGAAAAAGAACGGTCATCGCAAGAGCCGTCACGTGGACGAAGGATGGATAGGGAGCAGGAGAACTTGTTTTCATCGACGAATGGAAGCGAATGGTGATAAGTACAGTGAACTTCTTCTGCTGAGAAAGAGGGAGGCATGTACAGACGTGATGGTTTCGAAGTTCCTCTTGCTTCTCTCTGAATGCATCAAGACTGTACTGTGCCCAATCCTCCCCCAGCGAGACCCAGGAGCGGGGTGCAATCCTCATCACCTTGGTCGCTGAAAGCCCGAATTCTTGCTCTCCCGCAGGGATCGAGATTTCATCCTTATCCCCCCCTTCCTGATCTTCCTGCAAGGTCAACTCGGTTGTGGAAAGCATGTTCCCTCTGACTGCTCCCAAGTCTAGAAGGCCCTCGAACCCTCCCCTCGAACCCTCCTCTTTCAACCTCGGTCGAGCTGGCGAGACGATAGGTCGCCAACGGCCAGAGGCCATCTTGTCACCGAGTTGGTTATGAGGTCGAACAGAGGCGAAAGCAGCTTGGTTGATGAAGGGAGGATTGTTTGACGAGGGGACAAGCACGAAAGAAGACTGCAACTCAAGTGTTCCGTTACGGAGGAGATGGATATGATTTGTCGAAAGCGTGACGTGGAGGGTCGTTTTTGATCGTTTGACGGAAGAAGAGAGGTCGAATGGGGCGAGGTTCTGGCTGAAGACTTGCTCCCACTCTTCCTCCCTATCCAAGAAGGAGAACAAGCCATCCGGTGGTTTCCTAGCATATATTGATGCGACGAGTTGAACCTGATCGATCACACCCTGCCCTTTGGGACCGAGAAGACTGTGGACGATGATATCGGAGGGTTCGGAGTCTAGTTTGGATAAGAGAGGACTGTAGCGTTTCGAGTCATGTGGATGTCGAAGGGTTTCAAGGTATTCGCGAGCGGTTTGAACGATGGTTAGAGTAAGGAAGATGAAGACGAGGGTGACAAGTAGAAGAGAGGTGATGAGACAGAGGCGGAGGAGTGAACATGAGGATCTAGTTCTCTTGCGTCGAGGGGCGAAGATGGGTTCGGATGACATGGCCGTTGGCGTGCGATTAAGGGGTCAACGTAAGAATCGTTCAAATCCGCTCCCGGTTCAATGCTCCGGGGCCTCAATCAAGTTCTCTCTCTGAGCCCGATAGACGATTAACATCATCATATTCTACCCAACACTACCGATCGCTCGTCCACATTCATCCCAGAACTAGCACCGACCTCCGTCCTCGAGTCGCCTGTAGAAAACACGTCGATGCCCGACGTGAGCGAGTTGATGAGGAGCGAAAGTCGAGGCGTCGTCAAAGTCGGTTCCTGTCGTCGACAAAGGTGGGCGAATGCAGTCCATCGTCAGTCAATCAATCCCACGAGACGAATCCGTCCGTACCACGCCCAGTCAGCTTCGAGCCCAGCATTCCACTCACCTCTCGAACAACGTCGAGATCCTCGCCGAAACCCTCGACGAGTTTGCCCATCCAAAATTCTCTGAATCGTTTTCTCTTTGTGTCTTCCTCCTTCTCAGCTTCCGTCAGCTCTCTCCCTCCGTCCGACTCCTGAACGTTCGGCAGAAACGATGGCGGCTTGTCAAACGGAAGGAACGCCGGTATGGTGACCGGAGGAGGACTGGGAGACGTTGATCTTCTTGGAGGTCGAACGATTCGGGTGGAAATAGACGCAAGGTGAGGATCGACGCTGGTGGGGTTGGTGTTGTTGTTGGCAGTGTATGAATCTTGGGAGGAATCGGAAGTGTCGCTTTCCGAGCCAGACGATTCTTCCTCTCTCGCCGCGAGAGCGGCGGCGATACTGGCGGCTGGAGGCAAGACCTCCTTGCCCTTGCCCTTGTCCTGTTGAGCAGCGGCGAGGAGTGCAGGGACGAGAGGGGCTTCATCCTCCGAGGAGGAATCGTCGGTCGATGAATCTGAAGAAGAGGAATCGGATGCGACCCGACGGTTTCGTTTTCTGGCTCGTCGCTTGGTTGTTGGTTTTGGAGGAGCAGGTGCCATTTGCGAGAGTGTAAAGATGGGGGTTTGTGCGTGCGTGCGGTGGGAATGGGTAAGTGGGTGGTTTTCTGTTGTGGTTGAGTGAGAATGCTCTAGGGAAACTGGTCTCGAAATCTTTGGTCTTACTTTCCAGCATCCATCACTATGTCGTCCCCTCTCGTCCTTCCAATCACCGCAAAGGCTGCTCCTACCTCTTGGTCCTCTGACAAGGTCTCCGGAGGAAAGATTGCTCGTATGTACACACCCTGACGTTCAACGACACCGCCACCACACAAGCTAAGCACAATATCGACTCTCTTCTCCTTTTCTTTCCCTCCAGCTCCTACCAAGCACACCATCTTCCCCGCTGGTCCCTCTCACGTCCGATCCACCGTTCGGACTCACCTCCAGCGATCTTTCGAGGAAGACGATGCTGTTCACGCCAAGCACGCCGAGGCTGTCGCTTCTAAGGGTAACGGCGAGGAGGTCCTTGGACCTGACTTTGACGGACTTGGAGAGGAACAGGAGGACCAGGCCATCTTGGACTCTGATCCCAAGGAGTGGAAGAAGCAGGATCACTACGCCATTCTTGGTCTTGGACACTTCAGGTACAAGGCCAACGATGACCACATCCGAGTTGCTCGTACGTTTTGCTTGAGCCTCTCTTCCTTGTCATTTGTCTAAGCTTATCTGACACGCGCCTCGTCCTTTCTCGCGCCCCGTAGACCGACGAAAGGTTCTTCGACACCATCCCGACAAGAAGGCCAACTCTGGTGACGCCAACAACGACTCTTTCTTCAAGTGCATCCAGAAGGGTTCGTTTCCGATTCTCGCTTCGCCTTGACCGACTCTCTCTTCTCTGTGACGATGATGCTGATGCGGCTCGCGATGCCTATACTTCTTCCCTCAAATCAGCTCACGAGACCTTGACCAACAAGGAGAAGCGACGAATCTACGACTCTGCCGATTGGGAGATCGACGACTACGTCCCTGACGCCAAGGCCGTCAAGCCTGAGAACTTTGGTGAGCTGAGCGAGAACACCCCGAGTACTGATCCATTGAACCATGGACTGACAGTTCATCTTTGTGCCAACTTTGTTTCCAGTCGCCGAGTTCAGCCCTGTCTTCGAGCGAGAGGGTCGATTCTCCAAGAAGCAGCCCGTTCCTTCGTTTGGCACCAACGAATCTTCCAAAAAGGAGGTCGAAGGATTCTACGACTTCTGGTACTCGTTCGACTCGTGGAGGTCGTTCGAGTGGTGGGACAAGGAGGTCAACGAGGGTTCCGACTCGTATGTCCCCGTTTCCTGTCTCTGCTAGCTTGCTTCTCTTGAATTCACACTGAAATTGATCATGCCTCTGTCTACCGTTTATACTCCTTTCAACAGCCGAGACGACAAGCGATTCACCGAGAAGAAGAACAAGACCGACCGAGCCCAGCGAAAGAAGGAAGACAACGTCCGACTCCGAGAACTTGTCGACGCCGTTCTTGCCAACGACCCCCGAATCAAGCGAATTCGAGCCGAGGAGAAGGCCGCTCGAGCCGCTAAGAAGAACGGTGGCAAGCCTGTTGCTGGACCTGTCGATGCGAAGGCAAAGGCTGAGGAGGAGAGGAAGAAGAAGGAGGAGGAGGCAAAGGCTGCTGAAGAGGCGAAGAAGGCCGAGGCTGACGACAAGGTATGTACATCCAAGCGCCATGCGACATGAAGCGTGATGTAGTAGCGATGGACGCTACGAAATACAGACGCCGACGAGACCTTGTTTGCTCATCACTTTATCTTCCATCACCCTTTCCTATACTTGCCTGCCCACTCAGGCCGCTCGAGACGCTGCCAAGAAGGCTAAGGAGGCCGCCAAAAAGAACCTCAAGAAGTTCAAGAAGACCATCTCTGCCTCCATCACCTCGCTCAACTACTTCGTCCCTGCCGGTACTGCTCCCTCTGCCTCGGTCATCGATGGGGTCCTCACCGATCTCGACAACCTCGTCGCTGGACTCCAGCCTGAGCAGGTCAAGGAGGTCGCTGGTGAGGTCGAGAAGGCTGGCTCCGACGCCGACAAGGTCAAGGCCGTCTTGGTCTCTTGGGCCGGCAAGGTCGAGGGAAAGGAGTTTAAGCAATTTGTTTAATCGATTGCTCGAGCCAAGGAAGGAATGAATTGTAGATTGATGAGCTTTGCTCGCCTGATTCAAGTGAAAAGGTCCCCACAACTGACGGATCGGAGCACCGACGTGGGCTTGCTGACGGGCTAGATACCAAACCTGAGTCTGGGATACGTCAGTGGGAAACGCTTTGATTGGAGCGTGTCGCTGACGAGATCCGGATTGGTCGGGAATATAGATGGTATTGGTAGCGAAAGGTCAGGTGTTCACTTAGTTCCCTCTGATTTCTGTTCTCCTTCCTTTGCTTTTCTTTCATTCAACCCACCACATCCAATCCACCGAAACAACCATCACTCATCTCCAACAGATCTTGACTTAACGCGCCAATCGCCGAAACATCACATCACACTAGTACCCGAATCATGAAGGTCAGTTCTGCCCACAATACCATCTCGGTTAAACTCGGAGCGGATTCTTCCGAACCCCCTCTCTCTCCGTCTTCATCTCCATCTCCATCTCCATCTCCATCTCCATCTGCACGTCCTCTTGTCTTATCCTTGCCCTTGCTCTTCATCCAGTTCCTCGCAGTCCTCTATTCTGGTGGATCCTCTGCCGAAGAAGAACCCCGGCTCCTCGGTACCACCGAGAACAGTCAGTCACCAAGATCACTCTCAACCCAGGAAGATCGGACCGTCTCACGTTGCTTCCTTCTCCCGTGTCTCACCTGCAGAGCTCGGTATCGAGGACTACCTCAAATCTCAAGGCCATACTCTCATCGTCACAGACGACAAGGAAGGAGCCAACTCGATTTTCCAAAAGGAGCTCAAGACGGCAGATGTTCTTATCTCGACCCCATTCGTGGGTAACCGTTTTCAGGTCTTGTTTGATACTCTTCCCGATTATTGGGTCACGCTCACCATCTCGGACTCTGCATGTACGTGTGCGAACCCACATTTCTTCTAGCACCCGGCCTATCTCACGCGGGAGCTTCTGCAAGAGGACAAGAGTCCCAACCTCAAGCTTTGCGTTACCGCTGGTGTCGGTTCCGATCACGTCGATCTCGACGCTGCCAACGAAAGGAAAATCACCGTTGCTGAGGTAAGCATCTCGTCGGGCGGGGAAAACACCTTCACTGAGTCGGTATTCCTTTCGACGGTACTGATCACCATGGACGTCGATCTAGGTCTCTGGTAGCAACGTTGTATCGGTCGCCGAGCATGTCATGATGTCGATCTTGCTCCTCGTCAGGAACTTTGTTCGTAAGTATCGAAGATGTCTGGTCGATCTAATCCCATGCACGCTCGCTGACCCTTCTTGACCGACGACTCCCCTCCATACGTCATATCCTCTTCACTGCGTCTGCAGCCGCCCACGAACAGATCGAGAAAGGTGAATGGGACGTCGCCACAGTCGCAAGAAACGCGTTCGATCTGGAAGGCAAAGTCGTTGGGACAATCGGTCCGTTGATCCTCTCTCGTCCCATCTTTCGCGCTCATACTGAGTCTCTTATACCTAAGGTGCTGGAAGGATCGGTTACCGAGTTCTCCAGAGACTCGTTCCATTCGACTGCAAAGAGGTGAGGTTGACTACTTCGATCCTATCCTTTATACCAAACCTTATCCATTCGAGGCCTTCTGCTGATGTGTCTGTTTGCTTGTCCTCGGCTGTATACACCCGAAAGTTGTTATACTACGACTATGCGCCGCTCCCCGAACACGCTGCTAAAGCCCTCGAATGCCGTCGAGTTGAGAGCTTGGAAGAGATGGTGTCTCAGTGCGATGTCGTGACTGTCAATTGTCCTCTTCACGAGAAGACCAAGGGTCTTGTCAACACTGTGAGTCAGCGTGCTCAGAGTCCTGATGTAGACCTTGAGCTGATCGTTCGTTGCTATCCATACTATAGGATCTCCTCAAACACTTCAAAAAGGGAGCTTGGTTGGTCAACACTGCTCGGGGAGCCATCTGCGATGCTGATGCCGTCGCTGCAGCTCTTAAATCGGGACAGCTGTAAGGAACTTTCTGTTCAGATCGCGTTTCCTCATCATCCTCCATGATTTGACAAACCTCCATCGTCACATCTCTAGCTCCGGATATGCTGGCGATGTTTGGAACGTCCAGCCCTCGCCCAAGGACCACCCCTGGAGGAACATGAAGAACCCCCTCGTACGCATGACTCATTTTGATCCACGGACTGCTTGCCTATCTGCTCGTTATCGCTGACCGTTGCTCTGTCTCCGTCTGGTCGAACGCAGGGAGGAGGCAACGGCATGGTCGCTCACTACTCTGGAACTACTCTGGACGCCCAAAAACGATATGCCGATGGTACCCAGAAAATCATCGAACAGTGGCTTGCAGGCAACCCGATTGTTTGTCCCTAGAATCTGTCTGTTCCGCTATTCCCTAGCTCCCGTACTGAGCAGACGCCCGTCGTCTATTCGTATATTGCAGGACCAAGCCAACGTCATTGTCAAGGATGGACACTACGCTAGTAGGGCATATGGTCAACGAGACGAGACCGGCAAGACTGTTCAGCCGCCCGCCAAACAGTAGGGGAGGGCTGGTACATAGCCATCTGACTCGTCAGTCTTGACCTTGTGATCTGGTTGCACATTTTTTTTTCCTTCTTTCTTTCTCGAATCGCCTGCATCTCTCGCCGTTGTAACATGTCATGATTGTCCCATACTCCTGCACCACCGACGTGAAAGAAAGAGCAAGGCGTGAAGACTAACTCCCTGCCAAATAAACGTCATCTGATTCTCAGAAGTTCACCTCTCTCGAGCCAATTATTCTTGCGTCCACGAAGCTGCATCCCATCTCGTCGAATCCACTGTCATGTCTGACACAGCCTGTGACGCTCAACTCTTCCAAGCGTTCGAATCGTTTGGATTCGATGCTGATCCTGAGTTCGCGGTAGGCCCTGGTTATCTCTCTCAAGCCACGTCACCTCGGGAAACTCACTCCTATCTGCTTCTACATCAGCCAGTACTGGATCGCCTGATCAATCGTTTAGAGCCCTCGGAGACGTCTCGCGATGCTATCCTTCTCAAGGCTAAAGCTGTTTACTTCTCTCGGTACTTTGGTCCGCCTTTCGTCTCCCCACTCGGGGTCAAGAAACCTCAACCCAAGCTGATAAGACCAAAACTTTCGCTTAAGCTCAGGAAGGTCTCACCGCTAGATCTTGAACTGTACAAAGCCTGGAAGTCGAATCCCGCCGTCCTCAATCACCGAACGAGATCTTCATCTCCTCAAGGTTGTCCTTCCGACCCGACTTACCCCACTTGTGTCCGATCCCAAGCCCACGAGCCTCTCTCGGTTATCCCGTCAGGATCGGACTGGGGCTGTCCTCCTCCGATACCTTTTCAAGAGTTGGCGGAGCTCATCCTGCAAGGTAGAGCTCACGAAGTGCCTGTACTCGAGGTGGAGGAGAAGATCTTGGAGGTGAGGTTGGACTGTCTGCTGGTTTGCAAACTGAGAAGAACACTGATCCGATTGTTGCTCGGTTGAAGCCTCCCGCGGACTCGGATCGTGTCTGGGAAACACCTAGCAAACCTTGGGAAAAGACGGCAAAGATCGGATGAAGCCGGTCAGGTAAGGATTTGAGTCATTGGTGAGGCTGATGATGGGAGTTGAGATTAATGTAGCGTTGATGAAGCCGTATGTCCGTTTGAGCTGAAGAGCGAAATAGCAAGAAAAATCCAGATGAACCCTCAACGTCATTTCCTCTCCTCCTCCTTACAAACACTCATCATGCTCCTGCCATCTTCATTACTGTACACCTACTCCCTCATATTATCCATACTCTACCGAACACCAGTCTCGCCAAGACCGACCGAGGGTGCCGTCGCCTGCGAACTGCAAGAATGCTCCGATATCGGCTCCTCCTTCCTTCGTAGAGGCGGCAACGCGGCTGATGCACTCGTCGCCATGGCTGCTTGCGTTGGGACGATTGCGAGCTACCATTCTGGCTTTGGAGGAGGTCAGTTGAACGAAAAAGATACAGGTTCGACCGAGGGGGGTTCACTCCTTGATCCTTGGCTGACTAAGGGTGGACTCGTTCTTGGTTCTTTTGCCTTTCCCAAGGGGGATTCGCTATCGTTCGATCACCTGCTGGGCACGAGAGCTTGGACTTCAGGGGCGCCGCTCCGGTAGGGTAATCTTTCACTAAGATGATCCGGCAAACAGGGAAGGACTGCGCTGACTTGATCGTTCCTCCCCTCCTGTCTCTGCTTCCAAGTCCCGACTCAATTCGACTGTCTTCACCTCTAACGTGTCCATCTCTACTCAGGTCGGTGGTCTATCTGTAACAGTTCCTGGAGAACTCCGAGGACTCGAAGCCATTCACTCCAAGCATGGTAAACTCCCCTGGAAGACCCTCTTCGAACCCGCTATCGCTCTCGCCCGAGAAGGCTTCGAGATCAATCGAGACTTATTCGCAGGGATGAATGCAACTCAACCTCATTCGAAAGCACCGACAAACTTCCTCCCGTACGAGATGGACGAGCAATCGAAAGGGAAAAAGAGCCCGAACCCGGACGACGATGAGCCCCCTCAGAGCTTCTTGATCACAGTACGTCCAGTTCAGTTCGAATCGCTGGCCGATGGAACCAATACCGACAACGTCGACGACTGTCCCCCTCGTCCTATCAGGATCCTGAGCTCTCGAAAGTCTTTGCTCCAGAGGGCAAGCTTCTTCCAGTCGGTAGCATTATCCGTCGACCAGGTTATGCTGATACCCTGGAAAGAATCGCCAATGAAGGAGCCAAAGGGTTCTATGAAGGTCCTATAGCAGAAGGAATCGTTAGGGCAGTTAAAAAGTCAGGTGGCGTCCTGGAGCTGGATGATCTAAAAAGTGGGTCGCCCTTACCTTGTTACACCCTTGCCCAGTCCATTCTTGGAGTTGCTGACTTAATTGTGTCTCTTATCTGGGGTCTCGTCTTGACTCCAGGCTATCAAGTGCACACAAGACCGGTACTTTCAATCAAATACCGAAACTCGACCGTCTTTGCTCCACAAGCTCCCTCTTCGGGCTCCATGCTGCTCTCTACCCTCAACACCCTCGGAGGATACGAAGCTCCGTCATTCTCTAACAACCTCAGTACACATCGACTTGTTGAGGCCCTCAAGGTATGTTTGTACCTCATCATGTCAACTCTCTCGTCTTCCTCTCATCTTCCTAGAATTCCCGACCCGATTAATCATCCTATCGCCCCCTGTCAATGCCCGTCTGCCCCTCAAAACCCCGTCTATCCACCAAAATTTCCTTTCTAGTTCTCATATGGGCAACGCACAATCCTCGGGGATCCGTTCTTCGTCCCCAACGTCACCGAGCTCCAACACTCTTTCTTGTCGTCCGAATCCGGAGCGATCGTCCGCTCGAGGATTTCGGACAAGAAGACGCTCAAGGGAAAAGCTTATGATCCTCATGGATACCAGATACTAGACGATACAGGTACTTCTGCTCTCGTCGCGGCCGACGAGAACGGGCTGGTCATCAGCATGACGACGACAGTGAACCTGTGCGTCTCCCTTCCTTCTGAGGATCTCAAGAGGGTTCGAATCGTTTCGCATGCAGTAGAAAATGACTGTCGGAGGTTCCTTACGTTTTGAAAACAAAACGAAAACAGGTATTGGGGATCTAGGATTATGGTTCCAGAGAGTGGGATCGTGTTGAACGACGCGATCGACGATTTCTCGGTCGAAGGGTGAGTCGAACGCATCGTCAATATACTTCAACGCAAATTTGACCGAAAGAAGAAGAAAGAACACTCACCTCGTTTGCCATCTTTGTTCTTAGACGGACGAACGCCTTTGGATATCTTCCAACGCCCTCCAACTACAGTTCGGCCTCCTTTTCCCCTCCTTCTCTCTCTCTCTCTCTCTCTCTCTCTCGGATTTATCTCAACCTTGTCCGTCAGGCTCATTGTCCATTCTCACTCTCACTGTCCTTCGTAAACCCACACCATAGTCGAGGGCAACAAGCGACCACTCTCATCCATGACGCCTTACTTCATCGAGAACGCTGATGGAGATTTCCTCTTTGCGGGTTCTTGCGCCGGTAAGCTCAAATCGGGTTTTTTTTTTTTTTTTTTTTTTCTTTTCTTTTCTTTCTTCTTCTCCTTCTTCTCTTCCTGTCTCTTTCGTTTCTTTTCTGTTCTTTGTTCCCTTTTGTTCCTCCCAACTTGACACGAAGTGTTCCGTCCATCTGATCAACATTTCTCTGCTGCTACCCTTCCCCCCCCCCCCCCCCAAAAAAAAAAAAAGGCGGATCAAGGATCATCTCAGCCAACGCTCAAGTCGTTCGAAACATCCTCGACTTCAACATGACGGCCCTTCAAGCGATCACTTCCCCTCGACTTCACGATCAGATCTATCCTCCTATCACGACGCTCGAAGGCGACAACGAGGTGATGATGTTCAGAGGGTCAGCCATCCTTTCGGATTCCTCCTCCTGAATCGTCCGAGGCCTATCACTTCTTATCCTCTCTCTACTTGGGCAGACTCAAGTTTGTCGCGTTCTCAGGAGCAAATCTTTTAACCTCGTTTTTTTTTTTTTTTTTTTTTTTGAACCCCTTGTCCTCTTCAACGTCTCACTCCTCCTCCAGCTTCCCACGATCCACAGCCGACTATCTCGTCTCCCTCGGGCACAACGTTACGATGGTCCCAACAGGTTCCTCCGTCGCGTGCGCTGTCAAACATACGTCAGGTGGAGGATGGGAAGCAGCTGGCGATCCAAGACGGTTCGATGCTGGTGGTTCGGTCGTCCTTCCGTGAAACGACGGATCGCAGGTTTCGCGGTTTGCGTCGTGATCAACCATGAACACGCACGCGCACACGCGCGCACACATATACACACACACACACACACACACACACACACGCACACACTCGTTCGCTTTAGATGGGTTTGTCAACTATTGCTCAACTATATGTCGATTGAAGGGGATATCATGCAATTCAATGCTTCGTTGGTTTGGCTCCCTGTTGAATGATCGATGTGATCGAAATGGGATTGTTCGTTGTGAGCAGTTGATATGCTTTGAAGCGAAGGGGAAGAAGAAGGGAGAAAAGAAGGAAGGGGAGGGGAGGGGGGGGGGAGGGACGTTGAGGATGATGAGACGATGAGCGGAACAGGATACGTACATCGACAAACATGTTTCTAGTCGCACTCGGCAGCGTCGCTACGATACCATCCACTTCTTTGGTCAAGTGAACTTGACATCCCAATCTCGATCTTGAACCATTGAATGAAAGCATTACAAGGCGAGGACTTATCAGTATTGAAACAAACCTGCCGTAAGACGAGAGGGAGAGCAAACCCCCTTTCAGGCCATCTCGTTCGCTCTCTTCCTCCGAACGACGAGAAGGGGGGGGGGGTCAGAATGACAATTGGATGAGAAAGCGATGACTCACGTATCAGTCAAGCCGAAAGCGAGATCGAGCATATCATTCTCCTCATCACTCGGCTCGGGTAGGGTATCGTACATTTCCGGCGATAAGACGACGTGGCACGTCGAGCATGCTACCGATCCTTCACAAGCACCTGTCGGATAGAGGGAAGCAAGGGGACGAGAGAGAGAGAGAATTCACGAGGAATATTTAGTGGAGCCATCCAGGTAAGTTCGAGGGAAACGAGACAAAGGGGGGTGGATCAATCGAAGGACAACGAGGTTATCCGATCCGAACCATTCCGTGTGATAAAGATATATATATATATAAGAAGAGAGTCCCCAAGACGAACCTTCAAGATCGATGTCATATTCATGCGCGACGGAAAGCAAATCATCACCCTCGTTACACTCGACCGTTCGAATATCCTTTCCATTCGATTCTCTGAACGTCACTTTGATCCTATCAGAGGTGATTTTTTTTTTTGGTTCAATCAATCAAAGCCCAAGGAAGGAGAGAAGACCAAGGACAAGAACAAGGAAAGAGAAGAAGCCAAGGAAAAGTCATTCAGTCAGTCAGTCAGTCAGTCAATCCTCTCCTTCCTGTCTTGGGACGTTGCGGAAGGGAAGCCCGCCCCCCTCCTCCTCGGTCCTCACCCCGTTCCTGGCTCAGGTCGATCTATGGGACCATGTCGATCGACTAGAGTTAAGGTAAGATCGATAACAAGTTGTTTGTTTGGGGATGGGTACGACGATGATTCAAAGAGTCAGAAACGAGCGAATCGGAAGTCAGCCAATGAAGGAATCATGCTGTGTGTCATGTCTCCCTTTGTTTTTTTGTTTTCTTCCTTGATTTCCTCCAGCTCTCGCTGGGGGCTGGAGGAAGAGGAGAAGGTTGAAGGGAAGGAGGGGAAGGAGGATGAAAGTCGGACCTTTGGATATGGAGAAGGACCTGGTTGGGAGGGGTCTTATAATTTTGTTGAATGCGGGATTGACGGTGGATGTTCTGAAGGATGTTCGGTTGATGATGGTGACTAGACGGGATGAGAATAAGGACATGATTGATTGGGTGGTTGTTTGGGGTTGGTGGGCGTAGGCGGGTGTGGTGTTTGGAATTCCAACGGTGGCCGATTCTCTGGTCAAAGAACCATCATTCATCATGGTCAACGGACTTGGATACACCAACTCTACCTCAGAGGCGAACTTCCAACAAGCCAGCCTAAATGACCAACACATTGAAACAACAGGCTCCCTTGCCGTTCAGGTCGAGTTTGGGTACGTCCGTTTCCCATCAAATCATTCCCTCCTATACACTACCACCAAACCACACAACGACAACCAACATCCTCCACAGTCATCCTTCCTCCTCACCAGAGTACGCCACATGATCAACTCCCAACACTCAACTCAAATCAACCTCAACCCCGACCACCAAACTCTTTCCCTCGCTCACTTGTTCACCAGACACCTACAAGAGCTCAATCGATATCCTTTTTTTTCTTTCTTTCTTTCTCTTCCCCTTTCCATCTCCCGTTCAATCTGAACTGGTCCTCAAATCCAAACCTCCTCCCCCCTCTCTCCTCCTTCCCTCTCGAATCTCTCAAGAGGAGGACTCGATCTTCTCTTCTCCCGTCAACCTCTTCACAAACTGCGCCTTCCTTCGATGGATTCCAGTTCGAAGCCAATCGACATGAGGTTCCTCATCGATTATCTAGCCAAGAACATCCTCAAGGAGAGGGAAGAGTTGTTCAGAGAAGGAGAGACCATGTTCGTTCGGTTTCCTTTTTTTTTTTTTTTTTCTCATGGAAAAATGAAACACCCCAACGTTTTCAACTGACTTTCTTCTTTTCTCTTCCTTTTTTCCCTTTGACATTGTTGACCCCTCTCGAATATGCACACGTTACTTCCCTTCCCCCCCCCCCCCYCCATTCTTCATCCTTCTCTAGACGACCAGGGATCCTAGTCCTCATCAACGATAGTTAGTCTTTTTTTTTTCTCTTTTCTTTCAACACTACTTCATCTTGCCCTCACCTCATCTTCCCCCATCTCATCCCATCCCATCCCGTTCCCATCCTCACTCGTACCTCCATCTCACTGACACAATCTTTTCCTTCCCATCCCCCGTTTCTCTTTGACTCCTCCTTCCTTCCTTCCCTCCCTTCCTCCTAGCCGATTGGGAGCTAGAGCACGAGTTAGACTACGAGATTCAGGATGGGGATGAAGTCGTGTTCATCTCGACTCTCCATGGTGGTTAATTCGGGAGAGGATTTTTTTTTTTTCGATTTCATTCATCCTTTTTTTTTTTTCATGTCTCCTTCTCTCTCTCTCTCTCTCTCTCAACCACTTGCCTTGTTTGTCTTCTTTCTTGTTCCTTTTCTTTTCTCTTCTTTTCTTTGCACGTTTTGTCTTTGCACGTTTTGAGACAAGGAAGAAGAAGAAGAAGAAGAAGAAGAAGAAGAAGAAGAAAAAAGCCCTTCGTCGTTTCGTTCATTATAGATACAGCATTTGGTAAGGTAAAAAAAATCAAAATCAAAATCCCTAAAATACCTTTCTCTTGCCGCCCCCCCTCCTCACCTTCACCACTACTTAGTACAATTGAACGCTTCCTCTCCTTGTCCCTCCCTCGCCGACCCAACCAAGTCCACCACCGAACCCAACATCAAGGCTTGGGAACGATCTCCTCGAACCCTCTCCTTCTCCTCCTTGAATCAAGGATGACGATGATGACGATGACGACGACCCCTTGAAACTGACGATTTCTTGATTTCCGTCGTCTTGCTGATTCCTCCTTTCAAGCTGGAACGATGTTGTTGTCGTTGGACGACGACTTAGGACTGAAGGATGATGGTGATGATGATGATGATGAGAAACGGATTCGTATGGTCCTACGACCGAAGGGAATTGAGTCGAAGGTGGTGGTGGTGGTGGTGGTGGTGGTGGTGGTGGTGGTGGTGGTGGTGGTGGTGGTTCAAGAACAGAAGGATGATGGCTCATCGAAACCGATGATGTGACGGGTAGGGTTCGACTGTATGGCGTAGGGGGGGAATGTCGACGGATGGATCTATCATTTCAAAGGGGGGGTTTTGTTTTTTTTTTTCGGAAGAAAAGTTGGGAACATTCCCATCAGCTTTTCGGACAGAAAAGAAAAGACACAGGGAGATTTTGAAGTGTGCGGCTTTTTATAAAACTCACCCAGCGACAGGTCCTCGCTTCCTTGAACTTCCAGTCCAAACGCAATCTAAACCGAGTTCTTTACATCTCTGACACTTTCTCCCTACCTCATGTTGACCACCACCGCCACCGGCACAACCCGTTCTCATGTTCTCTGATCCATCGTCCACTAGGCATCGAGTCTTTCGACCTCTACATGCGTCACACGCCCGCGTCGTTCGTTGAATCGGGGCACGATCGAGCGTCGAGGATGACTTCTTTCGATGCACGATGGGTTGATGTGACGTTGGAGGGGAGGAGGATGGTGGGTGTGATGATGGCGATGAACGTGATGATGCTGGGGCGAGAATGGAGAGTTGTTGGATTCGAGTCGGTTGAGAGGCCAAGGGAGGCGATGGAATAGGTATCGACGATGATGTTGGTGGCGGTAGTGGTGAAGGAGAGGTAGGTCCGTTAAGGAGTGACAGGATGGATATAGATGATGCTAGGGAGGTCGATGGTGTTGATGGTGGATTGGGTATCGATAAAGCAACGCACGTAGCGAGAGTAGGATCAGAACGATGTCTCGATCCAGGTCCTGGCCGAACGAGAGGTGTTTTCAATGAATCTGTCCTCAGCTTCGCTTGATCTCGACCGAGGTGATAATTCGCTGGTAAGGATGAGATTGGCTGATTGGAGTCCACAGTCCAGGGTCTCCTTCCAGGTGATTTGGGAACGACCGGGATGGAAGGTGTTGAGGCACGACCACCGCTCGTAGCGAGTCGACTACCAAGTCGAGGGTCACCATTTCCGCTGCTGATGGAACGATCGTATGATGAAGACGATGTCGACGATCGACCGTAGGACGATGGGAAGATGCTGGTCCATTCATGGTTGTTGTATGGATTCGTCGATGACACGCTCGTTCGCGTCGAAGAAGAAATGGAAAACGATGAACCTGAACCTGAAGAGTAGGTCAACGAAGGTGTCGAGCGTTGATACTTTAGCCTCGGATGATGATCGCTAGTGGTGGGATAGTTGTTGTTACCGGCGATCGAAGCTGAGGGAGGTGGAGGAGGACATCGCCCCAGAGGCGGAGAGGAGGGCTCAGAATGGATAGGCGATGGAACGGTTGAGGGGCAAGGTGATGGTTGTCGAGACAACTGGGGGAAAGGAGAGGGTAGAAGATGGCAATTGGGAGGATAAGGAGAATATGACTGTTGGTGAGGAGGAGGTGGTGGTGCAGGCGGTGGTTTTTGCTGGTGGTCTGTTTGACCGAAGGAACGCCTAGACTGGAACATCGAGTCAGTTTGAAACTCTCCTTGGTCGGTGGGAAAGTGAAATGATGAGAACAAAGGGGTCGGTTGATCCGGTACGCCGTTTCCTCCCTCAACACCATCGTGTCTTGACTCAAGCTTTCTCTTTCGCGATTCCCCAAACCCTCGAACCATCGTCGATGATGGTTCTACGCCCCATCCGCGAGGGACATCTTCTAAGCCAATGGCAGCGATGGATTGATCCTTCTTGGTTTGTTTGTTCGGAGCAGAACCCGGAGAGAGGTGATCCGACTGTTGTTGTCGTGACTGCTGCTGATGTTGTTGTTGGTAGTGGTGATTTGATTCGACGTGACTTGGAGAACTCGCCAAGGTTCGTTCCGGGACGTGAGTTGGGGAGTAGGGCGAAGAGGCTGGAGGTCCGGATGTTGTAGAATCCGAGACCGAATGAGCGAAGTTGAAGGAGGAAAAAGGAGGTAGAACAGTCATGCTCGGCGGATGATGAGAAGGAGAGAGGATTGACTACCGAGGTTGATCGCCGGATGAGGTCAGGGAGGTCAGGAGATGTAGCGAGAGTGTCGTCCGGAAAGGGAGTGTTTTGGGTGAGGAAAAAAGCGGTGCTAGTGGAATTTGAGCGTCGAGCTAGTGAAGGACAAGGTTGGGAAACGACTGATCCAACAGACAGGGGAGGGAGAGGTAGATGAAGAGCAAACGAAGGCGAAATGTTGGAGGGCAAGTGAAGCAGCGAGAGGAGGAGAGTGATTCCGATCAAAGGGAACGTAGAAAGGGAAAGGAGAGAATCAGAGATAGTTCATGACAGGCCTCTCTCGAGGTTTTATTTTTATTTTGGATTGAAGACGAAGAGGCAGGTGATGGATGAGCAGCGTTCGAGTCAAGGGCGGAGAGGAGATGAGGTTGAGGAGGAAGCGGGGGATCACCAGGGAAAAGAGAAGAAAGGTCGACCTAACTCACCTACCTTGAGTTCCTCGAGTGTCTCCCTCGTGTCGGATGTCTTAAATGCCTCCTTGATGTCTCGGCCTTCGAGCCGACCCTTCTTCTGGTCTCTCTCTGCCTGATTCCAGAGACTCAGATTAAGCTCTCTGTTTGTCCCCCGACCCAAGCGCTCTTCCGGTTCTACTTTACTCGCCTTCGATTTCGATCGTCCTTTTCAGTTTCGTTTCATCCCAACCATCCTTCTCTCCTCTCCCATCCCCCAACGCCTTCCTCTCTGCTTCACCTATCGACGAAACGATCGAACCATGTCTCAATCTCCCTCTCCGGCTTCCTTTGATCTGGCTCTCGAAATCTTTTGGTGATCACACCCTCCCTTCTGGTTGATAAATGGTCCGAAGAGGTCGAACCCAAAACTATTCGTCATCCCTCCTCTTTCTCTCATCCCTTCCTCGCGAGAGAAACGTTGGCCCTCTGCAAAGTTAGTTCTGTACGTTAGATCACGCAATGAATCAAAATCTGACTGGACGGAGAATTTTAGATTAACCGGTTTCAATCCTGAGAGAAAGAGTTTGACAAGGGGAGAGAAACAAAGCGAAAAAAAAAAAGAAAAAGTTTAGCTCGGAATCATTCCAACCTTTTCCCCTTTCCAACCGTATCCGATCCGGTCCGCTCTCAACGTGGTTTTAATCACTGAACGCTTGTTCACATTGCTTTGA
The DNA here is from genome assembly GCA_039545415.1 of Udeniomyces megalosporus. Classification (NCBI taxonomy): domain Eukaryota; kingdom Fungi; phylum Basidiomycota; class Tremellomycetes; order Cystofilobasidiales; family Mrakiaceae; genus Udeniomyces; species Udeniomyces megalosporus. The sequence continues at coordinate 1,209,081 of BCKM01000002.1, read as the reverse complement.
AATGAGGAAGACAAAGATGTCTAGGGGAGAAAAACTCTTGGAACTTTACTGCAGTTCTTTCCCATTGACCCTCACATTGAACTTGTGCACAAGCAACGACTAGGTTATCTTTCAAGCCAACATCAGTGGCCTCAGGGAAGGTGACGTTTGTTGGAGAGCTCTAAAGGAGAAGCTGGAACTGCATACGAATCAACGGATGTCTTCCGCAACGACCTCAACGCTGGTTCGACGTTAGCCGATCGTCGTTCGTTCGAGTTTCAAACAGGTCGGGGACGTCTCTCTTTCCCCTCCTTTGTCCTCTTTTTCCCCGCAAGGAACCAAAAATATATAAATATATAAAAAGCTCAGTTCCAACGAAAACAAAAGACCTCGACAGACCTCCTTCTCCCATCCGATATGCTCCCTCTTTCATTCCCGATGTGCACGGTTGAGCGCGAGAGAGGATGAAAGCACCCACCCAAGCGTCAGGAGGGAGCGTTCCCCTCTTCTCACGTTTTATTGAACCCTCTCCGTTCCTCTTTCAGAGAAGAAATGAGGTTCCCTCTTTTTGCTATTGCTGCTGCTGCTGCCCCTCTTTTTTTTTTTTTTTTTTTTTTTTTTTTTGGTTGGGTTCAAGTGAATAATAGAATTTCGAAGGGAGACTTAAAGTTTGGAGGGTGAAAGGAAGGAAGGAAGATCAAGAAGAAAAGAAGAACCAAGTCAAACCGAACCAGCGACTTTGGAGGAAGGTAGGCACACGGATGGGTGAAGGGGGGGGGGGGGGGGGGGGGGGGGGAGGGGGAAAAGCAAAAAAAAGGGGGGGGGGGGGGGGGGGGGGGGGGGGGGGGGGGGGGGGGGGGGGGGGGGGGGGGGGGGGGGGGGGGGAGGATGGGGGGTGGTGGGGGGGGGGGGGGGGGGGGGGGGGGGGGGGGGGGGGGGGGGGGGGGGGGGGGGGGGGGGGGAGGATGACTGAAGAGATGAAACGCAAACGAATGGTAGGAGGAAGGGTGTAGGTAGGGGTATAAAACAGAAAAGATCAACTCAAGTTGATGATATGAAGGACTGACGACGAAGAGGGGAAGAAGGGAGAATGAAGGACGAGAAGTATCCAAGGAGAACGACAGCTAGGGAAGAAACAGGTGGGGTAGATGGTAGGTAGTGCTTGATGATGGGGTGGAGGAAACAAAGAATGGCAGAGACGAGAAAGGAAGCAAGATAAGATGTCGGTTTTTGGGCAAAGCTAGCCTCCGAGAGGGAAAAGCAACAACGAGGAACCGCCTGAAGAGGACAACTGAAAGAAACGACCTTCCTCTCTTCCCCTTGACTTTCCTTCTCCATTTTACTCGACAAGTTCCTTAGCATGCGACAGAACGTCCTCCAACTTCCATCTCCCTCCGGCCGGTCGACCGTGCTTCAGATCCAATACATCACCAACCTCATCGCACGCCCTTAGGACGAGATCCATATCGTCCTTGGTGTGTGCTGATGAGACGCAGAATCGAACTCTGGACGTGACGAGTGGAGTAGCGGGATAACCTGCGACAGAAGAAATGCAGAGAGGGGAAGGTGAGGGGTTCAGAAAGTCAAATGGATGATTCGTCAAGCGAAAAGGAACAAAGGGAGGCATCAATCAACTTACCGACAACGACCGTAACGATAGGTGTTTGATCAGGTCCACCCAATCGGTCAATCATCATCCTCGAGAATAACGGCATCTTGGCTGGGTTGAACGTCAACATTGGCACGATGGGACTATCCCTATGACCATAAACGATGAACCCTAGTTTTCTGAGACCCATACTGAGGTATCTTGCGTTGAACGCCAGCCTTCTGAGTCTCTCTCGGCCTTCGGTCCCATTGAGGAGAGCTGGTGGGAGAGAGAGCCAAGTTGGGAGGGAAGAAGCTGGGGCTGGTCCATAAACGTGGTTGGTTGAGAGAGAAGATGATGGAGATGATGGAATGAGAGCGAGATTGTTGGGTGAAGTGGTAGTGGTAGCGATAAGGGAAGATGGTGAACCGGGTGGGAGGGCTACGGCAAGTGGAGGGGAGATACCCATGATGGACCCCATTGATGCAACGATTTGGGTGAGGACAGCCGGGGACATGGATTCGGCGTAGACCATGGCGTGCGAACGAAGCTTAAGTCGCGCCATGATCTGTCGATCCGCGGCGATGTAGCCTAGAGAGGAGGGAGGGGGGTTCAATGAGGTTCGAGTCAAATCAGCAATTCGTCGACGCTCGATTTGACCTCGTCAGGAGACGGTGACAGAGCACTCACCTCCGGCTGCGCCAAAAGACTTGGTGAAAGTACCCATAAGGATGTCGACGTGAACAGGATCGATGCCAAAGTAGTCACAAACGCCTCGACCGTTAGGTCCGAGTCCTCCAACCGAGTGTGCCTCATCGACGTAGAGGTAAAACTAGATAGATAGAAAGCAGAGCAACGATGGGCAATGTTGAGATGTTAAGTCAAAGGTCAAAGGGGCTGATTTCCGTCGATCTCTGGACTGACCTTGTATTTCTGCTTGAGCTCGACAAGCTTTGGCAGATTCACAAGCGTACCCTCCATTGAGTACAACCCCTCGACTGCAATCATGATTTTCTTCCAAGGACGATGAGTCCTCGGTTGACCTTGACTGATGACCTCCCTCAACAAGGATTCCAAATCCTGCATGTCGTTATGCTTAAACTGCCTAACGCTCGCTCCACTCATCCTAACTCCGAACCTGATCGACGCATGGTTCAGCTCATCCGAGATGACGAGACATCCCTTCCCCACTAGCGCTGGAATGGTCGTCGAGTTCGTGGCGAAACCCATCGAGACGACGAGAGCATCATCCTTCCCTAGGAATTTGGCGACGAGAGCTTCGGTTTGGACGTGAAGGTCCAATGTCCCGGCGTCGAGTCTAGCGCCTCCAGAGGAAACGCCATATCGCTTGATACACTCTTCGACGGCGTCGGCGCAACCTCCAGTGGCTTGTGCGAATCCAAGGTAATTGTACGACGAGATGTTGAGGGATCGAGTCTGACCCCCGGTGTAGTCAAAGGTGTGGTTCGAGTTTGAAGACGTTCGATCAAAGGTGATGATGGTACGACCGGGAACGCCAGTGACGGGTTTCGAGAAGCAATCGTCGAGTCGAGTCTTGAGCCTTCGGGTGTAGAATGAGTCGAAATCCGAGTTGAGGGCGGCGTAACCCTGAAGAACAGGCAAGAACACCCGTAGAAGAGGGTGAAAGGTGGGGAGAACGCATTTAGTACAAGGTCCGTGATCGGAGACTTTCCGAGCAGCACGATGGGTGCTAGAGAGGGTAAGAAGGAAGGGACAAACGTCGTGAGGCATGAGATCCTTGAAAGCAGCTGGCAAGAACTTCTTGCCCAAAAAGTCTCGAAGATGTCCGATTCCGATGAGAATTAAGTATCTGACGAGCAGATAGAGAGAAAAGACAAGCAGGGGGCAAGCGGAAGGCAGGTAGAAGGTGAGCAGGAGCCAAGCAGGAGGCAAAGTGGAGAAGAAGAGTCGTAAGCACAGAACACTCGTGTGTTCCCGCGATCCCAAAGAGATCGTATCGGCGAGAGCAGGGGAAGGGGAAAGACGAACGATATGTAGGTGGTAAGGAAGACGTAGTAGGGTGGTTCCTCCATCTCATGCGATACGGGCGCCTTATCCGAGTACTGATTCGAGGGGAAGAGGATCAAGGGGAAGGCCAGAAGGGGGTCTTGTTATTTTCGAACTCCTCATCTTCTCCGAGGCTCCTCTCTCGTCTACTCGGGAGGAACTCAAGCGCCAACGAACCTGGCTGGTGTGCCGATAATCCTGATTAGAGCACCATCCAAATTCTTCATGTCTCGTCGAGGGCATACCGAGCGATTGGACCGGATAAGGCGTGACGGGTCGGTGCAAGGGATCGTACGATTTATCGCCAGGACTGAGAACGATTGATTCCCTGACGTGTGCACTAGAGGGCGACGATTCGTTTGATCGACGAGCGACGCGAAGGAGAGCATCGTGTGCGGTGAGAGGATCGGTAGAGAGAGAAGGGGGAGAGTGCTTGGAACGAAGGGAGATGGATGGGAACCTTGAAGAATGTTGAGGTGGATGGGTGGTGATGGTCGATGATGAAGAGGATCGAGAAGAGGGCGAAGCGGTTGATTTTTTGTTCGTGAGACCCATGTTGTGCAGGAAGGAGGAGAGGCGTCGAGTGAGAGGATCAGGAGGTCGGTTTCGAATGGGGTTGGGGATCGACTCGTCTCCTGTTTCGAGCTTGTCAGAGCGCTCGGTCTGAAGTTTGCGGATATGTGGGTATTGTCTGGGAGTAAGAGAGATTAGGAATATGGCGAACGGTACGAGACACGGGGGGGAGAGGGATCTGAGGGAAGGGCGGCCGGACGTTTGGGTTTGTCAGCGCAGAAAAACAAGCTCGAGAGGCCAACGCTCTCTCGACCAGAGATTCGTGTGCCCTCTCTGAATCTTTCCCGATCGTCAGTGGATTCTTGCTCTTGCTCTCTTCTTTCTCACGACGATTTTGACACAAAGAAATCATGAAAACCGACATCCAGAACTAGCTTTTGTTCCTTCCACTCCTCTAAACAACATCCTTCATTCTTCCACTTCTCCTCGCATGAAAACCATCCTTGTTTAGGCAGAGGTGAAGGCGGCGACGTGCTCGGTGATAACCTTCTTGATCTGGGCCTCGAGGTCCCTGAAAAGAGAGAACGACACAACGGGCGACCGAGTCAGCAGGCGTTGCATCAACAAGGGCGACAGGCAAGACAGCAATCGTGACTCACTTGGTCATCGATCCCTTGGCGATCTCAGAAAGCAGGGACTGCTGCTGAGACTTGAGGTGCTCCTGGAAGTCGGCGTCCCACTTGACGATGTCCTCGACGGCGACAGGGTCGAGAAGACCGTTGACACCGGCGTAGATGAGGGGAACCATGACCTCGGTCGAGATAGGCTTGTACTGACCCTGCTTGAGGAGCTCAGTGAGACGCGATCCTCGCGAGAGGAGGAATCGGGTCGAGGCATCAAGGTCCGATCCGAACTGGGCAAAGGCAGCGACTTCTCGGTACTGGGCGAGGTAGAGCTGAAGGACGAAACCAAGGCAGGAAGAGAGTGTATTGTCAGCGATCGGACGATGGCGCCCGAGACAAATCGACAAAAACGACAAACCTTGAGCGATCCAGCGACGGCCTTCATGATCTTGGTCTGAGCGGCCGATCCGACTCGAGAGACGGAAAGACCGACGTTGATGGCAGGTCGGACACCCTTGAAGAAGAGCTCAGCCTCCAAGAAGACCTGACCGTCAGTGATGGAAATGACGTTGGTGCTGGAGCGCGCGCAGAGAAAAGATGACGCGAACGACGGTACGTCAGCAATGAGGTTCCGTTCACGGCACGACACCCAACATAGCAGCGAAGAGAGCTCACGGAATGTACGCCGAAACGTCACCACCCTGAGTCTCGATGATGGGAAGAGCGGTGAGGGATCCTCCGCCGAACTTGTCCGACATCTTAGCGGCTCGCTCGAGCAATCTCGAGTGGAGGTAGAAGACATCTCCGGGGTAGGCCTCTCGACCGGGAGGTCGTCGGAGAAGAAGAGACATCTGTCGGTAGGCAACGGCCTGCTTGGACAAGTCGTCGTAGATGATGCAGGCGTGCTTTCCGTTGTCTCGGAACCACTCTCCCATGGCGCAACCCGAGAAGGGGGCCAAGTACTGAAGAGGGGCAGCCTCGGAGGCAGTGGCGGCGACGATGATGGTGTACTTCATGGCGTCGTTCTCCTCAAGGGTCTGAACGAGCTGGGCAACGGTCGATCGCTTCTGTCCGACAGCGACGTAGACACAGTACTGGAAAAGGCGAACGGGAAGGCGAAGGAAACCAGGGTAAAGATCAGCATCATCCTCGCTCGTAGCTGGCGCCGACAACGAAGCGACTCACGAGCTTCTTGGACTCGTCCTGGCCGTCGTTCCATCGCTTCTGGTTAAGGATGGTGTCGATGGCGACGGCGGTCTTACCGGTCTGTCGGTCACCGATGATGAGCTCTCGCTGTCCTCGGCCGATGGGAACCATAGCGTCGATGGGCTTAAGACCGGTCTGCATGGGCTGGTTGACCGATCGTCGAGGAAGAATTCCGGGAGCCTTGGTGGAAGTTCGTCGTCGCTCCTTGGAGTTAATGGGGCCCTTGCCGTCGATGGGGTTTCCGAGAGCGTCGAGGACTCGACCGAGAAGCTCGGGTCCAACAGGGACATCTGTGAGATGAACAACAACCAGGAGTTTTCAGCAAGAGCGGTGACGACGAGCACAAGTGGCCCATAAGGCTCTACAAGAAAAGAAGCTGGAACGCACCGACAATCTCTCCGGTTCGCTTGACGGTGTCACCCTCCTTGATCAATCGATCGTTACCGAAAATGGAAACTCCGCTACAAGGTCAAGGTAAATCATGACAGTGAGGGACAGTCTTAGCCAGACGATAGGCCGATGGCGGCGAGGTGGGGACATACACGTTGTCGGCCTCCAAGTTCAAGCACATTCCTCGGACACCAGACGAGAACTCAACCATCTCCTCTGCGAAGCGAAACGAGACAAGAGAAACGCGAATGAGGACGATGGCGAAAAGGTCAAGGGGATGCGTCTGTAGATAGCTGCTTACCGGCTGAGAGGTGAAAGGAGAGAGAAGAGAGGGAGAGGAGGTAAGGTGTCCATCAGCAAACGGATCGCTCGGCGCTCAAACGAGGCAAGAGAGCAACCTACCCTGAACGTTTCGGAGACCGTAGACTCGAGCGATACCGTCACCGATGGCTGAAGAAGAGAGATGGAGTGCGCACGATAGCGATGAGCGAGGACGAAGGTTGGGTCGGCGTAGGGCTTTTTTTCGCTAACGCCGAGTGAACCAAAAGGGTGGACTGACTGAGGACTCGGCCAGTCTCCTGGACGTCACCGCTGGACGAAGAGCCAGCGATTCGGGACTCGAGGATGGAAGAGACCTCGGAGGCGGCTGGGAATGAGGGAGAAGAGGGCAAAGAGAAGGAGAGGGAGGAAGCGGAGCGAGGTGCGGTTGGGTCAGATGGGGCGAAGAGATGGGCGCGCTCTGTCCAATTGGGTCCTCTGCTCACCAGGCTTAGCGGCGTAGGCCCTGGCGAGGACGGGAGCGGCGGCAGCGAGCCGAGATCGGATCTTTGATGGGGTCGATCGGAAGGATGATGGCAAGCAGGGAGCGGTGGCGTCGAGGTGTGGATGGGAGGAGAGAGAGGAGAGAGAAGAGTTGGAGATGTCAGCTCTCTTGGGACGCCTGGGGAATTCATTGGAGTTTCCTAGATATGGGCTGATGGAGACATACGGTGGCGGTAGCAGCGACCTTTGAGGAGGTCCTAAGAGCGGATTGCATTGCTGTGGGAGAGAAGGCGGGGGGGAGGAGGAGGAGAGAGACTGGTGGTGGTAGGGTTTGGACTTTTCGCTCAGGGAGGATCCTCGATTCATTCACTGAAACGTCCCCCCGACTAGTTCGCTCACCTCCATCGTTCAATCAGCTTTCATGTTCTCCCTTCAGTCCTCAATGAGAGCGTCTGTCTGTAAACGTGCGTCCAACGAACCAACCAACAGAATTCAATCAGCCGAGTCGAGACGAGCGACTGATCAGAATCCAACGCTTGATATCCCAACTGCTTGCTACAGCTCTCAAGACTTCCCTCCTCTCCTTTCCTTGTAGAGTCGCCAACATCTCATCAACACCATCAACACTCGCTTCGTCTCAACCTCATCAACCCATTCCCCCATCTCAATCTCGTCCTCATCTCAACCCAGCCACAAAGCTCACACCTTCAAATCCCTTCCTCACCCCCGTCCGAACCCTCATCGACGACAACGGTAGTCCAAATCTCAACATCTCCAATCACCTCCAATCATCACCTTCCCTCCCAGTCGTCGATCTCTTGAACTCCCAACCGAATCAATACATCATCACCAAGTTCCACACTCAACGTCTCCTCCTTCATGCCAAAAACACCATCACCGTCCCCAGACTGAAACCAGCACCAGCCCTCGGTACCAAACTTGACCTTTCAAGGATTCTTGAAGTCGGAACGAGGGATTACAACCTGAGAGCAGCCAAGGGAGATCGATTGGTGGGAGTCGAATGTCAAGTTGTCGTCCTCGAGCATACTACCGGTCCAGTTGAAGTCCTCAACAAGAAGAAGAGGAGAAAAGGTTACAAGAAACAAATCAAGTCCCAAAGTCTCTACACCGTCCTCAGGGTTGGAGATATTCACGTCAAGAGTACTGAGACCAAACCGGACGAGCAGCCAAAAGAGAGGACGTTGGATTCGCCGAGGAAGAAGTTCTTTGATGAGTACAAACCGACGGATCAATCCATCCAGGCTAGGGTCGCGAGGAAGTTTGGAATCGTTTGATGATCGGATGATGATGGCGCTATGCATGATTAAAGCGAGTGATGTAAGCTGGTAGGAAAGGGGATGAGGGGGAGAGCCAGGAAAGCAGCAAGACCAAAACGTCTAAAAGGGTTGAAAGAGAGAGATTCAGATAGATGAGTCACACGAGACAATGCACGAGATTGAGGACATCGACAAACAAGGAGAGAAGGTTCCAGGGGGAGAGAGATAACGATAGAGACAAGGCCAGGGTCATCCGGACGATCACCTCCGTCCGACGAGAGCCCTCTCTCTCATCATGCTTGATCTCGACTATACATCCTCCTCGGACGATGGTCATGAACCAGTCTCTATCAGGGCACCTACTCCTGAGCCACCACCCAAGAGGTTCGTCCCGAGTTTCGCGCTCACCCTCGCTGAGCTCTGCGTGGGGTCAGGCTTCCTTTCCCTCTCTCGGCCGTTTGATGGCACCTTCTCAGGTTTCCTTGCGTCTTGAAATAATCCATCAATATGTCGTAAAGCTAAACGAACTAAATCTCGCCGCTGTTGTTGACTGAATGACTCTTGACTGGTTCTCAATATGTGCCCTCTCACCTCCTCGTCTTGCTTGCTGATTTGCACCAACATATATATAAGACGGAAACTTCCTGCTCTGTCTGCCAACTTTATCGCTCAAGGTAACTCATCTCCCAATGACAACCGACAGTACGTAGAGTTCTTTACTCACCTTCCCTCCCGTTTGAGCGTCAGATCCATCCTCCTCGCCTTCTCTTCATCATGGCAAGACACTCGCTCGAGACAAAGTTCAAGGAGATTATCCCACTCATATCTATCTTGCATGTACGTTCAGCCATGTTCGGCATTCGCGATGTAAAGCAATGATGATGCTTTTCTGTGTACATACACACACACACAGTTTCTCTCTTTCTTGGCTCCTTCGATTCTCCTCAACTCAGCGAGAGATGGTCAACACCAATCTTCTCGATCCTCAAACTTTTATCTACGTCGCTCATCAATTGAATGGAACCTTTCGCATGTTTACCTTGTCCTCACTTCCCCCCCTCCTTTTCTTCCTGCCAAGTCCCCATCCCAAAAATCCTCAAGGAGGTTTCAGAAGAATCTGTCAAGTTGATAGGACCAGCCATGCATTCTCTCGTTCATCCTCCTCCTCCTACTCCTTCTTGCCCTGCTTCATCATCTACGGTCAAACCATCTCATCTCTCATCATCATCATCATCATCACCACCATCATCCTGTACAGTCAAGGAGAAGAAAAATAATGACGACAATGAAGACGACGAATTAGAACTACATGTTAGTCTAACTAGAGAACTCTACATCCGGGCGGATAAAAGGGATCAGTTGTCAAGTCAAGTTCGTGAGATCGTGGAGTCGTTTCCTAGGTGAGTTTCTTCTTCTTCTTCTTCTACTATATAATTACCCTTGTTCACACACACATCATTACGTTCCCCCCCCCCCCCCCCCCCCCCTTGTCACCGCGTTTCTTGACAACATGTCAATTTCAGATTTCAGATCTCGCTCTCGAACTTGGCAACGTTCTCAAACGATGATCAAACACGAACCTTCCTCTCAGTCAACATAGGTAGTGGTGTTCCTCAAGTTGAGTTGAATCCAGTCTGGTCCCCCCCCCCCTCTCACGAGGACTGATATCATGGATTTCTCGCCGATCTGAACTCAAACTCGTTTTGCTGACAGGACGACATACATTTATCTTTTTTTTTTTTTTTTCTCACCGGTTCCCTTACTTCAAGCTCAAATCATTGACGACGAAACTTGACGAGCTCCTCTTATCCCATCATCTCCCACCTTACTACGACCCACCTCTCTTTCATACTTCAATCTCTTGGTCACTCTTATCTTACCCTCCCAAGAAGTCACCCCCTTCAACTGAGTTTCAATCCATCCAGTCGATACCCGAGGAGGTGAGGCAGGTATTGGAGGATAAGTTTGGTGAGAGGTTGAGAGGTTGTAATTGGGAGATTGGAGAGGTTAGGATGAGGATCGGGGGTGGGAAAGGGAAGATCGTCAAGAGGTTTAGACTGATTGGATGAAAAGAAGAAGAAAGTGTGTGTGTGTGTGTGTGTGGTTCTTTATGGAAATCCTTTTTCTCAGATCGGAGCTGATGATGATGATGAGTTGTGGGTCCTGAGATCCAAGATGATGATGACTTTTGCGAATCAAAAGGGTTCGATAACGAGTGCCATATTACGTAGAGATCCAGTGTTCCTATCGAACAACGGGACGAGAGAAGTTTGAAAGAGAGGTATCGATGGAGATGATGGTGGTAGCGATGAGGATGTCTCTAAAGGAGGATGACGATGATGAGGGAAAGATGTTGCTGGTGTTGGAGGAGGAGGAGGGGGAGGAGGAGGAGGAGGAGGAGAAGGGATCGTTGGGAGGGAATCATGGATGAATAGAAGACGATCGATGAGAATGAGAGATTCGATCGCTGGACTTTATGAGGGTGGAAGAATGCACGTTTCAGTATCTGAAAGAGAAAGAGAAAGAGAAAGAGAAAGAGAAAGAGAAAGAGAAAGAGAAAGAGAAAGAGAAAAAGGAAGAAAAAAAAAACTCACCCTAACAAGCACCGAAGAGAATGCAAAACGCCAAGTTGAAACTCCTCCAATTCCCTTTCTTTCCTCTTCTCATCATCCTTCTCCTTGATCGATTCCTCTTCTACCAACTCATTCAACTCCAAACCCAACCTCTTTCCAGCTCTCCTAACGTAATCAGGCCAATTACCCAAAAAAGCTTCCTTCTCCAATTTTCCAATCCTTCGATGACCTGATGGACCGAACCCTTTTCGTTCGAGTAGAGAATCCAACATAGCCCACCAAATCATCTTTCGTAGACTGAGCTTGAAAGAGGGATAGGAACCGAGGTGAATGTCTCGAGTCGCTAGTTGGAGGTGATCTGGTGTGAGATTGGTTGACGTTCGATGGGAAGAAGAGGTGGAGGAGGACAGGTTGAGATCGGATCCGTCGGTGATGAGATTATAACAACAGCCGACGACGACTAGACCGGATGCTGACCAAGGTGAAGAGGTCAGTTGGGATGATGAGGAGGTGGAAGAAGATTTCGATATCGAGGCGAGAGTCGTTCGAATGATGTTCACCGTCAATGAACCACATGCGTGTAAACCAACGAGCATGACAGGTTCTCGTTTCTTCTCCTCCTCCTCACTCAGAGGGGGAGGAGGAGGAGGAGGAGGACAGGATCGTTGAATCCAATGAGAGATTGTGTCTGATAAAGCGTCTGAATCACCGATATGGGTCGTAAGGTGAGAGAGGGAACCCATCTTTGGTTTTTCCTTTGTTTTCGATAAGATCGTCTCGGCGCCATCCGTTTGACCCTCATCGTTGTCGATGGCCAAGACGTGATAGTTGAAAGGTTCGAGAGCCAAAGCTCGAGAGAGGTAACCTTGACCTGCTCCGACGTCGGCTATCCTAACAGTATTGTTGGCCGTCGAGGAGGAGGAGGAGGAAGTTATCGAGTGGATTTGTTGAGAAAGACGTTCAACTTCGTGAGCTTTCTTGGCGGATTGTTTAGGTGGAAGTCGAGGATTGGGAGTAGCGGGTCGGATGGGATCTCGAGGTAAGGCTAGTCGATCGAGGGTTTCGATGAAGTTCTTGAGGATGGGAGGGGCCTAAGAAGAGGGGAAAATAGATAAATAAAATCATGGATGAGTGATGAGCGATCCGAAAATCAATCATCTGAGGGATAGTTTGAAACCGTATTATTTCCCCTTACATCCTCGGGTACCTGTCCCCTGCAGAAAGCTTGGAGACAATTCTCCCTAGCAACGTTGATCGTTTGTTCGTCTTGACTATGATTCGATGATTGGCCCAATTGGCTAGCCCAGTGCCAGAGTTGCTGTAGATGGTCCGAGTTCTTGATACCATCGACGGCGACTCGATTGGGATGATTGTCAACGACGAGAGCAGTTGGGAAGGGTTCGTTGAGAAATGACTCAAGATGGTCTCGGTACTGGTTGGTTTGGATGTGAACGTGTTCGTGGCGATAAGCTGGGGGGAGATTAACGTGGAGTGTCTGGTAAGGCGAGTCGAGCATGGACGATGTGCGGTGTACGGAGGGGGGGACAAGGTCTTTGACGATATTTGGGAAACGACCGGGACGACAACGCTCTCCTCTCACGTCTCCCCACTCCCATCAACGAGCATGTCCCAACATCTCTCTACCCCCGATCAGCTCAAAGTAATCATCACCTAAATCCTTGACCAAATCCACACACCATTAACAACCCCTAATCTCAAATCCCATCACAGAGCGTCCTCGACAACGTCGATACTATTCTCCTCGACTGCGACGGCGTAAGTCTCCCTCCTCGAGCTCGACAACGATCGAACCATCCCTCATCCGAGCCCAACCCAACTTTCCTTTTTTTTTTTCGACCGCTCATTCATCCCTCATTCCACCCTCTTTCCACCCACCAGGTCATCTGGCACGGCGACGATCTCATCCCCGGCGTGCCAGAAGCTCTCAAGTACTTCCGTTCCTTAGGCAAGTTTCTTCTCTTTCTTTCTTTCTCATCACGGTTCTCAGGCTTCCCCCTGTTTTGATTGGAAAACAAACCCCATTTCCATCTTCGCTTTACTCAAACCAATAGATCGTCCCGGATTTCCTTCTTACTCCCGTTTGATCTCGACCGTTGTCTTCCTCTTGTATACCAGGCAAGGACATCGTCTTCGTCTCCAACAACGCCACTAAATCACGTCCTCAATATAAACTCAAGTTTGACAAGCTCGGAATTCAAGCTTCCGAACAAGAAATCTTTGGTTCAGCTTATGCTTCGGCCGTTTACATCAGTCAGATCCTCAAATTCCCAAAGGACAAAAAGGTCTTTGTCATCGGCGAGAAAGGTCTCGAGGATGAGCTCAAGTCCGAGGGTATCTCGGTTTGTGGAGGTAGCGTCAGTACCATTGAAGGGTCCCCCCCTCCCCCTTTCGTTCTTTCCTTCCAACACTGACATCTTGGCTTGAGGGAAGAAACGCTAAAAGGATCACTGGCTTCTTTTCTCAAGGATCCGGAGGAATGCAAGCCTTTACCTTCGATGAATTTCAAGTCCATCGTACCTGACAAATCCATTGGTGCCGTTCTCTGCGGGTTAGTTATTCATCTATTTATTTGACGTTCGACTCTGTTTGTTTCGATCAAGTACATGAACATGTAATCCTTGATGGGGTGGGAACTGATGATGGATCGTTTGTTTTCCTTGTCGTTCACTTGCGCTCCAACACATTCACCATCATCATCCCCCTTTCTTGACCTATCAATTCCCTTGTCATTCGCTTCTCCCTTGCTTTCATCCTTCTATGAATAACAATAATAAAAAAGGTTCGACACTCAAATCAACTACTCGAAGCTTGCTAAAGCGCACACCTACATCATGGACGGAGCAGAATTCATCCTTACCAACGATGATTCGACGTTCCCATCAAATGGAACGTAAGMCCCCCCCCCCCCCCCTCCTTCTCCTTTGGAACAGCATTCCAAGAACCTCTGCCCAAACTCATCAGTCTACTACATTCTGCCTCTTATGTGGATGATGATGATGTCAAGGTTTTACCCAGGAAGCGGCGCGATTTCCGCTCCACTTCGGTACTCGACCAACAAGGTTAGTTTATAAGGCTGTCTTTTTTTCTTCTTCTTTTCTTTTTGGGTTCTGTTTTGTTTGTTTCCAGCTGGAGGGAAAATTTCTTCTTTTGGCTCTTCAAGACGTTGACTTGATGCATATGGATACCCTCTTGATCTACAGACACCTACGGTCGTGGGTAAACCCAACAAGACCATGATGGACTGCATCGTCGCAAAGTAAGAAGAGGAATCATCTATTTATTCATCTTTTGGCCTCCTTGCAACATCGATCCTGACCTTGGCCCCCTCCCCCCTTCCCTTCTTCTCGGTTCATCCCTTCCATCTCGTTCCTTCTTTACAGACGCCAATTCGATGTCTCTCGAACATTGATGGTCGGCGATCGACTCAACACAGATATCGAATGTAAGTAAGGACGATACGAGTACTAAAAAAAAAAACGAAAGAAAACAGGTTTCCGTTTTTTTTTTTTTAGCCTCTTGCTTTTCCATTCCCCTTTGTCATCATCATTATTCTCATCCAACTAATTTACTCTCTCCTGCTCCGCCGCCTCCTCCTTTCTCCTTACCTCTCGTCCCTCCACGTCATTCAGTTGGAAACCAAAGTGGAACTTCCACTCTCCTCGTTCTCACGGGTGTCTCTCAAGCTGAAGAGGTTGAACCTGGAAACCCAAAGAACACAAGCGGGACGATCCCGACGTACGTCGTTAAGAGTTTGGGTGATTTCGCTACTTTGGCCTGAAGGGAGGGGAAGGGGGAGGAAGGGGGAGGAAGGGGGGGGAGGGAAGGGAGTTGGAGAGGATGTTCAAAGAAAGCGCCCTCATGAAAAAGGATCGATCCGTATAGTAAGCGAAAGAGAGAGAGAGAGAGAGAAAGAGAGGAGCAGGCACATAGAATAGATTGAATGGTTTTTCTGGGATCTCCGGATTCTCCTTTGTTCTTGTTTGTTTATTTACTTATCCGTTTTTTTTAAAGGTTCTTAGACCCCCTCCCCTCCTTCCGAAACCAAGGGTGAATGACAACTCATTCCTCAAGAGCTTTTCTCTCTTCTTCCTTTTTTTTTTTTCTCGTCTCAACGACTGGACCAAGATTTTGAGGAAGCCTCGTTCAGATGATAAGCGTATTCTCCCGACGTAATGCGTGATCGAGGTATGTTGAGAGCTAACAGCCAGATAATCAAGGAAGAAGAGAGAGAAAGAGAGAGGGGGGGAGGGGGAGGAGGAGTTAAGAGCGAGGGTATCATACTGAAACGGATCGAGGAAGGTAAAGCTGTGAAGCGTTGAAAAACTGAGAGAAGAGATGAGTGTGAGAATTAAGGAGGATGAGATCGGATGAGACGAGATAAGATGGATCAAGGAATGAAGGAATATCAAATTCCCGAATGGAACGAAAGAAAAGATGAAATGAGAAAACGAAAAGCAAACGGAGGGTCTTCCATCGTGCAGGAGAAAAAAAAAACAAAGAAAGAAGAAGAAATATAGAAGAAAAAAGAAAAAAAAAGACGTATTTGGTGATCCAACTCCCGATTCCTTCTCGTCAACCCAAGCTGATCATCAATCCCTCTTGAGTCGCTTGACCCTAGAAGGTCCTCTACCCGTCGGGATGCTCGCTCGGGAACTGGTGGTAGAGAGTGGTTTTCCAGAGGTTGAGGCTGTCAACGGAGAGGATCCTGGACGACGGAAGGAGGTGGATGTTTAGAGAGAAAAAAAAAATCAGATTCACACGACTCGAGGACGATAATTTGGAGGCCAGGTGAGAAAATAAGAAGAAAGACAACTCACCAGCTGCTGTTCCCTCCTCGTCAGCTTCCGGCGTACGCTGTTTTTCCTCTACCTCCTCTCCCTCGTCATCTTCTGGGTCGGCAGGAATTGCCGAGAGCGACCCATGGGTACTCAACCCATCTCCTTCACCAAGACTCGTCAATGACTCATTGTCCTCTTCTACCTCCTCATCCTCATCCCTGGTCCTCTTTCGACTGCCGGTATCATCCCCCTTCGCTCTTGAGTCTGTGGTTTGATCGTCGTCGACCTCCATCGCTCCAATCCGTTGGGATTCTTCCGCGT
Source organism: Udeniomyces megalosporus (assembly GCA_039545415.1). NCBI lineage: Eukaryota > Fungi > Basidiomycota > Tremellomycetes > Cystofilobasidiales > Mrakiaceae > Udeniomyces > Udeniomyces megalosporus. The sequence continues at coordinate 1,193,022 of BCKM01000002.1, read as the reverse complement.
CCGAATCTTTCTGCCTCCCTGCAGCGGCCATGGCGACTGTCTTAGCCTTTGGCTTAGGCTTTGGCCTCTGGCCTTCCTCTGGTTGAACGTCTTCTTCTTCTTCTTCTTCTTCGTCCTGACCAGCACCAGCTCCTCGTCGAGACGATCTCCTGGGCGGTGGTCTCATGGTCGAGGGTTCCTCAGGGATCTCGAGCCTGTCATGCTCATGATCAGATGAGTCATCGCCATCGGTTCCTTTTGGTTTTCTACCAGCGAGCTTCTTTCGAGCGTTTTGAGTGATCCTGTCGTCTTTCGCCATGAGAGCGGTAAGCTAGGTAAGGAAGACAAAGAATCCCAGACATCATTTTGACGTTAGCGGAGTGCCCAGAGGATCATGATCGAACATGGTGTGAGTAGTGACTGACTCGTTTTTCGTAGGCTCTCTCGTGGTCCCAACTCTTGGCCGAATCGACTTCGACAGAATGCTCCTTGAAAATCTCGTCGAGTTCGTGTTTGCTGAAACGAAGCGAGTGGATGGCGGTAAACATTCATCAGTGGCCATTTCTCTTCGCGGCTATTCGTACCGTAATCTGCTGACGACTCACATCTTGAGAGCCTCCCTTCCCTCCACAGCTCCGAGCAGAACCGTCAAGCATTTGAAGCAGAGGAGCACGTTCTTGATTGTCTTCTTGTTGCCTCGTCGGATGGCTTGAGCAATCTTTTTAACGAAGTACTTGAGGAGACGAGTGTGAATAGCAACAAAATTTTCTCCTCGTGTTCGTTTGATGATGCTGAACTGGACACCATGAACCGATAAAGCAGAAGCGAGAACCTTTGCAAGAGCGAGAGGTTCCGCTTCAGACGTCAAACCATCGAGGAAGTATTCGAAGGACTAACTCGGAAATCGAGAGAATCAGTCAGCATTCCGTAAGGGTTTCGAATCGGCGAGATGAGGATCCATCTCACGTTTTCCATCGCAGAGGCGATGACGTCTACTGCTTGACTGCTATTCGAGCTGTAGCACGCCACGGTTCTCACGTCTTCGACCAGGGCCTTGCAGATGGAATCGTATTGGACGCCAAACTGGCCATGGTGGGCTAGAATCGTCGAAAAGTGTTGGACCCCAACGATACCGACCCGAGCAGCCATCAGGAAGGCAGAGATTACAGACATGAAGCGATGATCTTGAAGCAGAGTCGCCTTGCTAGGATCGGATCCATCTGTCGTTGGGTTTCAAAGGTCAGGATGTGTGTGGGTCCAAGCGAGTGGGACTTGGTGCGAGGGACGAACCGTCGTCAGCCGTCCTCTTTCTTCTGCCGCCTCTAGGTTTTCGCTTGACTTTGCCCTCTACGTTGTCCTCTGTGTCCTCCTCTTCGTCCTCATCGCTCATCTCATGAGACGCTTCCTGGCTCGCCGAAAGGTCCATCTTGTCGTCTGCATATCGCTCGATCTCGGCCTCGATGAAGCCCGCGCATCGATACTGAACTTCTTCGGCCATGACGAGTTGGAGTTGCTCTGGGACCGACCACGCCATGAGTTTCTTCTCGATAGGGGTGGTCTGTTTGTCATCGATGCGATGGAAAGCGATGTACTGATGGAGCAGAAGAGTGAATGCCTAGTAAAGTAGTACGACGAGGATAGCTCAAGTTAAGCACGAAGCCTTCCACGTTGGTAATTTACATGTTGGAGCCATACTAACAGAACGTCGTACGGCCTCGACAGCGTTGGACTGTGTCCCGACGGCAAATTCCTCAAGCTTTGCCAACAGATCCGCCCGCTTTTGCAATAACGACTCCCGGCGACTTCCATCATCTGGATCGGATTGAGCTCGATAAAGGATGTAACGACTGAGTGTCTCGAGGGCATGATCGACAATCTGGAGCGAAAAGGAAACATAGATCAGTTTAGCGTCTCATCAAGTCAATGCAAATTGATCTCCTTGACCCACTTTTCCTTCCTCTCGATATCCCAGATCACCTCTTGCAGCAAGCGCCAGTAAGATGTCCCATCCGCTGGTTTGCTTGCCTCCATCAGTATCGTCCATAATCTCGGTCAGGTTCCGCCAACATGAGATGAGGCCGATCCGTGTACAGATGCCGATCAAGACAGCAACCTCGTCTTCTTCAAAGCCTGCAGTCTCAACGTCTCGACCATCAACGGCGGTCCGGAGAGAGCCAAACAGGGCGTCGTCGAGCTCCGCGACTTTCTTGCTATTGGCGTTAGCGAGAGATTCGGTGGAAAGAAGGTAGGTGATGGCCGCGATAGTGGCAGAGAGAATTTCGGTAGATGAGTTTTTGAGAAGAATCTTGGTCAAGTCGTCCCAGAGAGCTTCGTATGCCTGCATGAAGGGAGAAAGGATCAGCGATCGAGACGATCATAGACAGGGGATGTGCAGGCTGAACGCACTGGGACCATTCGTAGATCTAGGTACATGTCAAGATTCATGAGGAGGGGGATCGAGAGGACGTCGGCCATGCGCTTGGCATCACTCTGGTGCTTTGCAACTAGCCCAGGGAGATCTCTGATGAGGATACGAGTCATCTCGACTGAGACAGACGAGTCATCCTGTTTGCGCAAGGCAAAAGCGAGACTTCTCAGCGTCAGGACCCGTATCAAGATTCTGCGGCTGAGAGCGTACCTTCTTGTCAGCCTCAGCTTTAGTCTTTCGTAGACTAGCGACTAGGACTTGAATCAGACAGGCCTCCTCTTCCTCATCCACCTTCCAGGCCTCGTCCTCGACTCCTGCTCCATCACCGTCTTCTGCCTCTCCAGAGTGGTCGAGAGAGAGGAACTTGACGAGACCCTCCCAGTCCTTGAGCCCTTCGACTTTATCCCAAAGACTTTCGACAGCAGACGCGACTCGAGTCTTGGTCGTAGATTCGGCCCAATTCTTGAGATACTCTGCGGCCTCGCGAGCAGCAGGTTCCGGGACCTGGTCATCGTCGTCCTCCCGAGAAGCTTCGTCAAGAGCCCAAGTGAAACGCACAAGCATCGAGGCGAGGCATTTCCACCCGACCCGCTCCTTGGTCGTCGAGTCGTCTGAGTCCTCGATGGTCTTCCTTGCAGCCTTCTTGCCCTTCCGACTAGCGCCTTCCAACTCTTCGAGCATCTCCTCAGTCTCCTCTGTCCATCTGCCTTCAAAAAAGCCGGCGACGGCCTTTCGTACGCGAGCTTCGGCGTCAAAGATGAGGAGTCCAACTTGACGTCGCTTCTCATCATCGAGCATACCGGACCGGTCGATATGGTTGAGGAGGCCGATCGCGGTCGTTCGAACGGAAAGGTCGATGTCATGGAAAGCCATCTGGAGAATCCGATTCTTGAACCGCTCCGTAAAGGTAGAGAGTCCTCCTGCGTTGGCGTCGTTCTGATAGAGAGGGGCAAGGGCTCGGACAGTCTCAAGACGGGTAGGCGTGCTCTGGTGGTGATATGTTTAGCCATGTGTAGGACTTCCTGTCCTCAGGGCACCACTGGTCGCTCTACTCACAGGATCGTCGAGCATCCAACCGACATACTTGAAATAGGCTGACTCAAGGTAAAGGTCCGGAAGGGTTTTCATCCAGATTCCGAGTTGTTTGATGCATTCTGTTCGGATAGAAGGCTCAGTATCTCGGTATCGAAGGACAAAAACACTGATAGGAAGAGCGACGGGTTATTGAATCAGTACAGAGCTCGCAATCCTGTGATGAGATTCGACCGAGAGTTTGGAGACAACGCACGTGTTGAAGAAACCATCAAGGTAAGACTCTAGCTTCGCCTTCTTCCAGTGAACCTCTTTGATCTTCTTCTCCAGTTCCTTCAGCCGCGCCTTGGCTCCAGCTGTCCCTTTGTCAGCCTTCTTTCTCTCTTGCTCCTTTTGTCTACTGACGGTTCCAAGCTCCTCGCTGATAGCCGAGGCGATTTCGCAAAGACCCGTCATAATCTCGAGCGCGACGATAGTCCCGGTGTGTCGGAATGATCGAAGGGCAGATGCAGACAGGGTGAACAGCCAGGACTCAAGGACGTCGATTAGAGGGGATGAGTCAGATTTGGAGTTGGCAGACGAGTAGAGGTGGGGTGTGTTGGCGAGGTTTGAGAGGAAAAGAGCCAGGAAAGATGTGAGCGAAGCGTGGAATCGACGGAACGGTTTCGCTTTTGAGACGAGGGGGTACGATCCGAGGGATTTCTGGGAGAACAGAGGATGTATGTCAGCGAATTCAGCAGCACGAGACCCTTAGAAATGCACGATCCCTACCTCTTTCTCAAGGTCGTCCACTGTCGAGACAATCCCATCGAGATCGACAGCAGCATCGGGCGTGACATCTGCCGAGCTTCCGGAAGACTGTACGATGGCAACGAGGTGGATGGTTAGCCTTCGGAGAAGGGTGCAATGAGAAGAACTCTACTTACTCGTATCAGAAAGACGACCAGCTCTCCCAGGGCTTGATCTTGCTCCTCCTCGTACCGATCGACCCAATCTTCAATTACGGGATCCATGGCTTTGCCGGTCATAAGTGCATCTGATCCAACGGCTCGGATGTTAGACATACCTGATGAAGGGAGAGCTGGTACAATGAATGACTGCAACGATCGACTCACTAAAGAACACATTGTCACCCTTGACATCTGCCCCGACCTGGACTCCATCCTCATCGAGCTCGAGCTCTACGCCTTTCCTTGTCCTTCCAGTTCCCTTCTTAGCCGATCCGGTCGCCTTGGCTTTGGCCTTCTTCGCTTTGGGCGTCGCGTCAGGGTCGTCTTCTTGATCGGATGCGTCATCGGTCTTTGGCTTCCTGTTGGCTTTGCCCTTTGAGGGAGTTCGTTTTGTGGGTGTCTTCTTGGGCTTGATGAAGGACTTTTCAAAGTCATCCTCGGATTGCTGGGAGCGACGAAACGCGTCCAGCGTTAGGGCCAATCAACGATGTGGGAGAGGAAGGGGGAGACACCCTCACATCGTCTTCCTCCGATTCGGACTCTTCCTCTAGATCCTCCTGGTCATCTTCCTCAAGCTCGTCCAGAGCTGTTAGCTCTGAATCTGCGTCATTGTCGATGGTTGCTGCCTTGCGTTTTTTGGAGGTTGGACCCGGCTTTGCAGGGACACTCGCAGTACTTGCGTTGCCTAATGGACGCGATGCTCCTTGTTCAGATTGATCCTAGCTGGGACGCGTCATATGAACTGGTCCGATACTTACTTGGTTGACCTCTATCTCTAGCACTTCTTCTGGGCGCTGCCTTTCCTGGAGATGAAGTTGTTGGTGGCATTGGGAAGGGGTGGGCTGGGAATGGTGTTGAGGGAAGGAGACCCCTCAGCTCCGAACGCGTCGCGTCCAACGCTCTTCCTCCAGATCTTTATGGAATCCATTTTAATCAAATTCTCGTGCTCATGCCGGTCATTCATCTACCTCTCACTCGATTGCCATTCCCAAGTTTGACTCTTGGCAAAAAAACATGCTTCGTCTTGATGACCTCAAAAATGCGCTCCATATCGTTCACACAACTCTCACGATACTGCGATGATGACCAGACAGGGGGAAGCGGGCATGTATTGTATTCTGCTTCTCATAGCTCAGCGCAAAAAGTGCGGGTTAGTTTATCGAGGACCTCAGCGGTGGTCGATCCGATGACCCTGAGGTTCCTTGAGATCTCACGACTGACTGAACAACGAACATCAAACCTTTAGCGAACCCTAGCAACGGGGGTGAATGGATACATAGATACGAAGAGGACAGTCCCTCGGAAGGTTCAAGATAGCGTGCACAAGTTCTTTCCTACATTGCCCAGCCGTCACAGTATGTGTCCCCATCCTCTACTTCTTAGCGTCGTCGATGTGCCTTATGGTGATTCCGTTGACGCACTGTGGATTAGTGTAGCTGATCAGTCAGGTCCCGTGTCACTGGTGGTAGGGAGAAGAGATGGGCTCACGTGTCGCTCGTCAGTGGGTGTGTTGTAACCTTCACCCTTGAAGACGTGACCTAGGTGGCCGCCACAGTTGGTGCAAGTGATCTCTGTGCGGACCGAGAACATCGATCTGTCCTCGTGGCGAGTAACGGCACCAGGGAACGCATCATAGAAGGCCGGCCAACCGCATCCACTCTTGAACTTGTGGTCTGCCTTGTAGATCGGCGTCCCACAAGCAACACAAGAGAAGACACCGCTGGAAGGGTGGAACTTGTCATACTCGTGACTACCAGGTCGCTCAGTGCCTTGGAGTGGTGGACATCAAGCTTGGATCAGTAGCTGGAAGGGAGATCCGCACGATCGGGCACCGTCCTATGTACCTTTCTCTCGAATGACTCGAAATTGCTCGGGCGAGAGGATGGTTTGCCATTCGGAATCGCTCTTAGACTTTGAACCAGCAGCGTAGGTAGTGTCGGCTGGGGATGGGGGTATCGAGCAAGAGTCCAGGAACATCCAGAGGCCGCCACGTAAGCAAAGGTCAAGATCAAATCGCTCCTTTCCTATACAGACTTGACGCTCGACACCTCTCGTCTCCATCGACCCGGACCTAATCACTCACAAGACATGGATGTAGGAGATGTAGTAAAGGCTTTGTAGACGAATGAAGGGGAGGCGATTGGCTTGGAGGTTGATCGAAGAGCGGCGCTGGCGAGAAGCTTACTGGACTGCTGAATCGGGGCTGATTTGAAGAGGTTAAAGAGCATATACGATCCGAGAACGGCGAAGAGGATGTATGCGTAGCGAGTCGTTTGAGTAGAAGGAGGAAGGATGTGTGGCGGGGTGACAGAGAGGAGGTTTGGGTCTGTTTCTGCTTTGGAGGGAGGACGTGTGATGTCATCTGCTTTTTTTTTTTTCTCCTTCGACAATTTGAAGATCTTGGTCGGCCATTATAGTGAACACATTCTCCTTCTGGATGACGAGGTCCAGAAGGATAACCGCTCCCACTCATCGATCAAGATGATAAAGAAGAAAAAAAACCCCTCCCTTCCGGCCCGGCCTTTCAAGAAATCGCCTTCTGGGGAACGAGATCTCATCCTATCCTCTACACCTGCTTTGACTCGCCGCAACACGATGCTCAGATCTCTCACCCGATGCACTTTACCATCCAGAGCATTCTCTGTCGCCAAGCCGAACTACACTGCGATTTTTCGGTTTAACTCCTCCCAGCCTCCGGTGCCATCCCTCAACGTTGACACCTCAGCGCGACATGACACGCCATCGACAGCTGCACGGCCTACCTCTCTCAACGCTGACTCTTCGTTGGCGGATATCATTCGTAAATCGATCGACGTGAGTCCCCCGGTTTCTTGCTTGCGGGAGTTACGCCAACCTGATCGACTCGGCTTTCTCGACAGGCGACAGGTCCGATGCCTCTTCAGCGGTACATGACGCTCTGTCTATCCCACCCCACTCTAGGATACTATACTCGTGGTGATGTCTTTGGAAGACAGGGTGATTTTATCACTTCTCCAGAGATTTCTCAGGTCTTCGGAGAGGTGTGACCTCTTTTCTCACCTGCATTCTTGAACCTTGTTGGCGATTGACTATTAACTCTGATATATCTGAGCGATCAGTTGATGGCTATCTGGTTTCTCACGAGATGGCAAGCCAACGGTAGTCCATCCAAAGTTCGCCTGCTCGAGCTTGGCCCAGGAAGGGGCACTCTCATGTCGGACATCCTTCGCGTGAGTTCATGTGCCGGTAGCCTTCCCATAGTTCCGACAGAAACCGACCCATGTATTGAGACAATATCATCTCCAGACCCTGAAAACGTTTCCAGCCATCTCGGGGTCAATCGAGGCCATCGATCTAGTCGAGACTTCACCTGCCATGCGCGAGTTGCAAAAGAGCACGCTCGTGAGGGCAGCCGAGGGTGCGGAGATCAGATGGTGGGACACTGTAGAGCAAGTCCCCAACTGTATGCCTCATGCCCCGTTCAGTGCTTCAGCTATACCACGATGGCATACTGACGATCGAATCGTATGTCGCTCAAGCCGATGCCTTCACTTTCTTTGTCGCCCACGAGTTCTTCGATGCCCTTCCTATCCATCTTTTGGAACGTGTACCACTTCCTGCACCTTCTGACTCGGATCTAGAGCCTGAATCTTCTTCAACATCGCCCAAAAGTCATTTTCACGAGCTGCTCGTCAACCACACACCTCCCTCGCCAGCTCTCCACTTCTCACTTTCTCCTAAACCAACTAATCACTCTCAGTACCTCCCAACCACCAGTTCTCATTTCAATGACCTGGAAGTGGGCGACCGGGTTGAGATCTGCCCTGGGGCCTATAGCGTCATGAGGCTCCTCGGAGAGCTCTGTGTAGGAGAAGAAGATGGACGCGGAGGAGGATGCGGTCTCATCATCGACTACGGCCGCGATGGCTACAATGGGGAAAGCTTCAGGGTAAGAGGCTTCGAACTGGACTTTGTACTGCTTTTGATTCAACGCTCAATCAGGTACCTCCGTTCTCCAGGCATTCAAGTCGCATGAGCCGGTCTCACCGTTCGATACTCCTGGTCTCGCGGATCTCACATCGAACGTAGACTTCCGGTACCTTCGAGAAGCTGTCCAGTCCTCTCCGTTGTCCTCTTCGTTGCGATCACTCGGCCCTGTACCTCAAGGGGAATTCTTGACCGCTCTAGGTCTCTGGCCGAGGATCGCCAAGCTCGTCGGAAACGCACCAAACGAGGAGGACAAGGAGAGGATAAAATCTGGAGCTGCTCGACTGGTCGATAGCGCTGGAATGGGGCAGGAGTACTTGGTGATGGGCGTGGAGAGTACGAGGAAGGGTCTGGAAGCTGTCGAGGGCAATGCGTTTGGAGGACCCGGGGAGGAGATTTATCCTTTCTTGAGCAAGGATTATTGATGCAATTTGAACAACACTTCGCCGCATGGCGGGCGATGAATCTAAGATAGAGGAAACAACAACGAGGTTTGTCGACCTGGGAGCCAAGTTGGGAAATGAGTTCGTTCGTTTCTCCGACACCATCACTTCCTCTCTGTATACCACCCTTCCCCCTCTTCCCTCTGAGGCATCAAACTCCTCTGTAGGCCTCACCTCGCCCAGAGATATTGGCTCAGACAAAATGTCCTCATCACAACACGAAGACGACGACGACCAGCAGGACCTTCCCTCCTCCCCAGCAGCCCAGCGACAAGGGAGCGGCTCACCTCCGCCCATCAAATCCCGACCAGCTGAGAACGAGGTTGGAAGTGAAGATGAAGACAATAACGACGAGGAGCCCCCGAGAAGGAGGAAGGTTAGTTGGTTGTTGTGCTGAGTCGACTTGGGCGTCAGGAGAGCAGACGAGCCCTGGGGAGGGACCCATGTCGCTCCGAGGCGCGATGACTGATTGTGTCTCGTTTGTCTACCTTCGTACGCCTGAACGCTTCCACAGGATGATGACGATGAAGATGACGAAGATGAGGAGGACTCCGAGGAGGAGGAGGAGCGAGGTGCATCGAGAGGGGAGAAGCGAGTAAGTTCCGAATTAGCCGAAAGTTGAAGGAAGTGTACACTGGGCTGGACTGACGTCTCATTCGTGTCACTGCTCGATCAGCCACACAAAAAGCAGAAGAGAAACAGATTCATCGATATCGAAGCCGAAGTTGACGATGAGGACGAAGATCTCGATGAGGACGAAGATGATTACGTCAAAGAGAGTGGGTACTTGTCAGGAGGAATTCACAGACACTGGACTTTGGGATGGACAGCTTCACAAGGATACCAGCTGACACGCTTCGACGCTCCCATCGGTTCTTAAGACGACGGCTTCATCGAGCACTTTGCTGGCGACGACGAGCCAGGGGTCGATGCTCGACAAGTCGAGAGGAGGAACCAGGCATTTGACCGAAGACGGAATGAGGACCAGCAACAGGATGCAGAGAAGATCGCGAGGGACTTGCAGGAGAGATACTCGAGAGCCCAGGGAGCTAGGTTCAAGGGAGACGTCGATCAGGTGCCGCAGAGGCTGTTGATGCCGAGTGTCGAGGACCCCAATCTTTGGCAGATCAATTGCAAGGTATGCCGATACTATAACAACCGATCGTGATGCAAAGGTCGGATCATCCTGACGCGAGTTGCCTTCCCATTCCACCATAACCCTTTCGGTCTAACGCGCGCTGCTCGCCTCCTACACCCGACTCGCCACTCCACCTCATCTCAAACCGCTGCTCAATCGCTCCTTGCATCCAATCCTCAACCAACATCGTGATCTTCAGATTGGACGAGAAAAGGATATCATTTTCAGCATCATGCGAAAGTCGATGGATCTAGAATATGCTGGAAACCCGCTCTCCGTATACTCTGCGTTTCAGCGAGACTCTCTCCCCGGGATGATCTACATCGAAGCACGTTCCATGGGTCACGTCGAGCAGGCGATCCGAGGACTCGTCGGAATCTACATCTCGTCAGGCATCAAGCTCGTTCCGATCGAGGACATGTCCGCCCTTCTCAAGATTAAGAAGAACGTCGTCGAGATCATTCCTGGTTCTTGGGTCCGAATTAAGCGAGGAAAATATCAAGGCGATCTCGCCCAGGTCCTTGACATCACCGAGAACGGAGAGGAGGTTGGTCTCAAGTTCATTCCGAGGATCGACTACCATCCAAAAGACGATGCACTCGAGAAGAAGCGCAAAAAAGGCCTTTCGTCTGCTGCCAACGCTCTCGCCGGTCGACCCCCACTCAAGTTCTTCTCATCAGAGGAGGTCTCTCGAGCTTACGGCGCCAGGTCGGTCGTCTCTCGAGGTGGGTCGTACGTCTTCCAGGGCGACACCTTCAAGAATGGGTTCATCGAAAAGGATCTCAAGATCACCGCCATCTCGACCGAGAACGTTGACCCTACTCTAGAAGAAATCACCCGATTCGCTGGCGATAACGTCGAAAACGACCAGGACTACACCGCTATCGCCGAGGCTCGTCAAAAGGCAGCACTCTCTGTCCTTCAGCCAGGAGATCACGTCGAGGTTTACGAGGGGGAACAAGCAGGCCTGCTCGGAACGGTCGACTCCATCACTGGAGAGATCGTCACCATTCGGGCAAGTCACGGTGGGCTGGCAGGACAGACAATCGACGTCCCGGGTAGAGCAGTCAGGAAGAACTTCAAGCCGGGAGATCACGTCAAAGTCATGGCAGGCAAGAGTGCAAACGAGACCGGTCTCGTCGTGTCCGTCACGGGCCAAACTGTTACCTTCTTATCGGATCTCTCGTTGCAAGAGGCAAGTCTCTTGTATCTCTTCACTTATTGTACATCCAGACGACTAACCACGGATTGCCTCTGCACGTACTGTCGCCTATGTTTGTCGAATCGCGATCTAGGTCACCGTCTTCTCGAAAGATCTGCGAGAAGCCTCTGAAGTCGGCAACGGTTCCAACAAGGTCGGACAGTACGAGCTTCACGATCTGGTTCAGCTCGAGTACGTTCCGTCCTGGCCTCTCGGTTCTCACGTACACCGTTCCGGATACTGATTGGTTATGCCTGAATCTCTTTTTCTCCAGCGTCAAGACGATTGGTGTCATCTTCCGAACCGAGCAGAACGCGTTCAAGGTTCTTGACCAAACGGGTTCAATCAAGACTGTTCAGCCTCACCAGATCTCGCAAAAAGTCCAGACCATGAGAAATGTCGCCGTTGACCCTCATGGTGTCCAAATCTCCAAGGATGACAAGGTCGTCGAGATCGATGGAGATGTACGTTCCACGTCCCTGTGTATCGCGATAGCCATGAGAACGTCCTGGGACTCACATCTAAAGCCTTACCCCATCCTCTACAGCGTCGAACAGGTACCGTCCTGCATGTCTGGAAGTCGTCCTTCATTTTCCTTTTCAACCAAGACCTGCCGCAAAACAATGGTGTCTTTGTCCTTCGAAACCGAGCCATCTCGGCCGACACGGGTCGTAGCCGAGCCACCCTGGACACCACCAAGCTCATGCCCTCAATTTCTGGCGCCGCACCTCCATCTAACACTGTGGGAACGGCCATCCAAACCGGCAAGGGGTTCCGAGATCCCCTCATCGATTGCCCTATCGTCATCATCAAAGGTATCAACAAGTCTCTCATCGGCATCATCAAGGATGTCAACGGCGACATGTGTCGAATCGAGCTCCAATCCGGCAATAAGACTGTCCAGATCGTTAAATCTGCTCTGATGAGAAAGGAGTGAGCCCTTGTCCCATCTCTGGTCGGCGAGCGTCTCCTGAGCTAACTTGCATCTCTCTCTCTGCTTGTACCAGTCCCAAGACCGGCCTCACCTCCCCCCTCCCTGACCGCATGGGGCCGCCTCCGGCACCCAATGGCCGACCTGGTGCTCTCACTGTCAATCCCTACAGCGCCCCGATGCCTGGCCAGACACCCAATCCATACTCGTCTGCTGTCGGTCAAACGCCAAACCCGTACGCCCATGCCGGAGGTAGAACGCCAGCGTACCAGATGGGCCGAACCCCGAACGCGTATGGAAGTGAGTTTCATGCTGACTCGCACTGTCGCGAGGCGAAAGACGTCGGACTCACCCCTTTTCCTCGTCTCAGGTGCTACACCGGGAGGTGCTTGGAACCCCGGAAACCAGACGCCTCATTTTGGTGGTGGTCGAACGCCAGCGTACGGATCCTCTCAAGGTCGAACGCCCAACCCCTATGGAGGTTCGTTTCTTGCATCCTCTGAATCATCTTTTTGCGTCGTGTCTATCTATTCGCTCGAGATATCGGCTCACCCGGGCTGTCGGTACCTCCTTCCCTTCCGATAGGAGCCACACCTGGTGGTGCTTGGAACGCAGAGTCTTCGGCTCGGACACCTGCTTGGTCGGCTCGAACGCCTGCTGGAGCTGGAGCTTCGTCGTCTCGAACGCCTGGTGGTGCCGGTAGTTCGGCTTGGAACTCGACTGCTACGCCTGCTGGAGCTGGAAGCTCGGCGTACAAGGATGACGCTCCTGGACCCAGTTACGGTAACTCATCGAACGCCTACGTACGAGCGCTTTTTCTGTCCCTTCCTTCCCTTCGAAGAATTCCTCACTAACTCCTAGGCGTTTTCATTTTTGCTCCTTCCTAGGACGCTGGCTACGGCGCTGCTTCTGCCCCGACACCATATGGCGCTGTCCCCACGCCAAGTGCTTACTCGTCTGCCCCAACGCCGGCCGGCGCGCCGACGCCTGGCGCCTACTCCTCTGCTCCCACTCCTTATAACGCTCCGACTCCCTACACTGGCGCTCCCACCCCAGGTGCCTCTGCTCCCACCCCCTATTCTTCCACACCGGCGTACAACGCTTCGACACCTTACGGGTCCGCCCCAACGCCGTTCGGTGCACCGACACCGTACGCTGGAGCGCCGACACCGGGAAGCTATGGTGCTACCCCAGCAACCTCGAATTACCAGAACGGATCTGGATCATACTCGTCGAACGATAGAGGTGAGTTCATCAGCCGATCTTCCTTAGTCCCGTTTCATCTCTAGACGTTTCCGCAGTCCAGCTAAACGAACGCAACTCTATTTCTCATCCGGTTGTCAGATCTAGGATCCGGTTGGCTAGCTGGATTGACCGAGATGATCGTTCGAGTCATCCCAGGACCGAATGGGGGCGAATACTCTCGAGGAAAGTACAATGGCGAGACTGGGCTCCTTCGAAGCTCGGCCAAGAACCTTGCTCAGGTCAGGATCAAGTCGGAGGACATGAATGTTCCGATCGATTATCTGGACCCGGTCGAGCCTGAGGAGATGGGCCAGAGAGTCATCGTGATCAGGGGAGAATTCCGGGGGCAGGCCATGAAGACGGTCTATCGGGATGACGAGCAGTGGCAAGTCGAAGATCAGAGTGGCCACAAGCACGTCCTCTCTTCCAAGGACCTTTGTAGGAGAGGCTGATGAGGGAGGGAGGGAGGAGGAGAGAACGCAAGAACGCTCTCATATGTCTTTTGGCTTGTTCATGTTCTCTGATTTCTCCCGCGCTAGATTGCACGGACGCTAGCTTGTGGAGTTTCGATTGAGAATTTTCGATGTATGCGTACGAATACGAGAGGGGAGAAGAAAGGGCCGGATAGGAGAGGACAATTTCGACGAAATTGGGAACCCCCTCCCTGAATCAACCACCGAGACCTTCTCATCTTTAGGCCACACTCTATCTCTTCTCCACTCCTACCGCCACACCTTTGTGCCTCTTATGCACGTCTCCCTGATAGCTCGATCAGCCATCAGGCGATCGACTCCACTATTGTCCTCGACCCGTCGATCCCGCCCCCTACTTCCCACCGCCCCCTTCTTGGTCCACCAGACTCGGTCTCTCTCCTTCGCCGACCTCATCTACGATCGACTTCCTCCACAACCGACGACCTCTCCACTCTCTTCGCCTCCCCCTCTAGACCCACTTCCTCCCAAACGCCTCCAGCAACAGAATCTCTTCCATCCTCTTTCCGACTCGCCTTTCGAGGACCTTCGACTTCGGGCGGAGCGAATCAAGATGATGGCCCCTTGCCCCGTCTGTCTTGATCACTTTGGAGAAAGGAACCTCGTCACGTTCGACAGTCCAGAAGCTGGTTGGCCGACTCACTGCTCGAAGGAGCACTACGAGCAGGACGATCAGCATCACCTTTACGCTCCTAGGCTGAGGGAAGCCAACGAGGATGAGCACGACCTGAGGAGTGGCAGACTCCTCGCAGAGTTCCAGAACTTGCCAGGTACGTTTTTAGATGAGGAGCGAGGTGTTTGCTTGTTGGCTGCCTCGACAAGGGAGAGTCGTAGGAAGGGTCAACTGGGTTCGATTCAGTATGACGATTGAGAGGAAGTCGGCGCTGACGTTCATTCACCTTGGTCCTTCTTTCCTCCTTCTTTTCATCTGTCCACAGGGTTCCAAGAGGAAGAGGATGCGGTCAACTTCACCGACTGGGACACCTTCTTCTTCACCCGAGCCTTCCCATCGATGGACAATATGCGGGTCTATCGAAATATGACAAAGGTTCTCACCTTCCCTATCACTATCGGTTCTGTTCTTCACAATCTATCTCCCTATACCCGATCGAATTCCCGTCTTACTCTTGAGGGAGAACGGTCTCTTACTGGTCAGTCTGCCGGTTTTCATTCGAAAGGATCAAAAGACCCTAAGCGCTAATGCGCTTACCTCTTCCCTTGATGCTCGCTGTCATCGCGCACTCGTGTCATCCTTACAGCTCTTCGGTCAACACTCTTCCCTGAAAGATCTCCCAAGCCCATTCCAGGTCTCAACAACGTTGTCCGAATATTCATCATTGGTGCCCGACACGAGTCTGCCCTTCCTTATCCCAACTGGCAGCAGCTTTCGCGTCTCTATCCGAAGGCGGTTCTCAAAATCTACTTCATTGGGCCCAACGCAGCGTTGCCCAAGAACTGGACACCGGATATGGTTTACGATACGACGCAGGATGAGATGTACGAGGGAGAGATGGAGCGTCAGAGGCAGCAGGAAGAGGAGGAGGCTAGGAAGAGGGGAGATATTCCACCAGAGAACTCGTTCTTCTCTCAATCTGGCCGAGCTACTTCAAATGAGGCTTCAAATTCAGCCGCATCTTCGTCATCCCCACCTTCACCTTCTACCCATGCCACTACTTCATCTCCTTCGCCAAGCTCTTCTACCGGATCTCCGAGCCCCGTCAACCCAACTCAGGCTTCTACCCCGAGCGCCTCCACCCAGTCCACTTCGTGGCCGACACCAGAATCGGCAGCTCTTCCGCGCTCATCCTCCACTACCAACAACACCGCTCTTAACAAGCACAATCCGATCTCCTCTTCACCTTCCCTTCGGCCTACTCGAGATGTTGACCACCTTCCCCTCGACTCTCCTGAAAGAGCTTTCTATCCTTACAAGGACATGACATCTCACGTCGACTCGAATGCCCCCCTTCCCGACGCGATTGATCGCTCGACGCTCTCGCCCACGGTCGGATCATACGGCCCTACATGGTTCCTTCCCCCCACGCCCACTCTCCTTCACGTCAATGGTCCCCACTCGCAGGTTCCCGGTCGAGACGAGTCGGCAAACTATGGCGTCCCAGCTTGGACGACGCCAGTAACGGCCGAGATGACTCTATCCTCTATCCAAGCTCCCTACGACCAGATCCACGAGCAATTCGGACCTTTCGATCCCTACTCGGATGTCTTCTTTGCCTTCTGTCCTGGGTTTGGATTCCCATCGAGCGTTAATCCGGGTCTACCTCAAGTTCACCGAGACGCCGAGTGGGGGGAGACGCTTCCTCTCATCCTACAGACCAAATGTCCACTCTTCGTCACTGGATTTAGTCCGAGCGATGTCGAGAGAGACGTCAAGAGTCTGAAGGGATTGGAGGATGTCGACGGCCAATTCGATTGGATTCTCAATCCGGGAGAAAATCACTTTGGTAGCGACAAGTGGGATGTGGCAGACTTTGATCCGAGGGTACTCATCAAGAGTAATTGGGGAATCTGGTCAGTCAACGGATCTCATTTGTGGAGCAAGATGTCATTCGTGAGCGGTTGTGCTGATTATTCTGTTGGAATTTTGTCTGGCTCGGCACGATCTATCTCTTCTCGGTTTCTTCCTCAGGGGTATTCGGTAAGTCCTGGATCTGTCTTGTTGGCAAGTTCGACCTCGCTGGGGACGCTTACTGACAAGGTTGAAATGTTTGGAACGAAACAGAGGCAAGATGAACGAGATCTCAGAGGTGGATGAAGGAGCTTGGGGTTTGGTAGAGAAGCAGACGAGGACAGCTCGAGGCCCCTCTTCATGATGATGAGCATGGATTCTGAGATGTAGGTCGTGATTGTTGAGGACTGAGTAAACGAAATTGAACGGATCCGGCTCTGAGGCAAAAGCAGGGGAGGTCAATTCGACTGACGGACGCATCTCATCTCGACCATCTGCGCGACCCAACTCTCGTCCTCCACTCCCATCTCTCACCCACTGGCCAGCCTGCTCCTCAACCCTTGCAAGTCATGGGCTGTATGTACCGACCGACTTGAATCCTGAAACAGAGCACCACACTCACTTTCCTTGCTCGCCAGTCCGATTCTTGAACCTCGTCCGGCCGTTTCAGGCTTTCCTCGTGTGTCCCTGCTCCCTCCCATCTTCCCCTGCTTGGATCAAACACGTCGAGCTACCTACTCATCTGTTCATCCGACTCTGCCCTCCCAGCCAGAAGTCACTGCTCCAGAGCGAAAGGTATGAGAGATCACCCGAAACACCCATTCCAACCATGCTTTCCAACGCCAGCTCACACTCCTCGACCTTCGTCCCACCGTCACTCGCTGCTGCTCTCCTCTCCACACCTCTCATGTAACCTCTTCGTAAACATCTGAACCACCATCTTCAGGTTCCGTTCGACCAGAAATGTCTCTGGACAGCCGTCACACTCGCCATCTTCCTCGTCTGCTCTCAAGTCCCTCTGTACGGTATCATGTCTTCGGACTCGAGTGATCCTCTCTACTGGATGAGAGTCATCCTCGCTTCCAACAGGTTAGTCTCACTCTCCACCCCAGAGATGAATGACTTGCTTGATCCGAGCTAGGTCGAATAGCATGCACCAAACGGAGGACAGAGATGGACCTTAAGCAAGCAAGACGAGCTAACGATCGCAAACACCTGCTTCGATCCTTCACTTCTGTCTCTCCTTTGTCATGAATAGAGGTACCCTTATGGAGCTCGGTATCACTCCCATCATCACCTCTGGCATGATTATCCAACTCCTGACTGGTGCTCAACTCATCGAGGTCGACCTCAGCGTTCCGGAGGATCGGGTCCTCTATGGCGCCGCTCAGAAGCGTACGTTCCCTTGTTGCTACGTTGCCTGACACCTGGATGGTTGTGTAAACGTCCAAGGTTGATGCCTGTCGATGCATTTGACGCCTCAAATGATTGCATGTCCGAATTACTTACTTTTCGTCTCCTCTCGATCGCGTTCAACCCGGCATAGTCTTCGCCCTCATCATTGCGTTTGGTCAAGCTACCGTCTATGTCCTCACCGGACTATACGGTCAACCATCTGATCTTGGAGCAGGAGTCTGCCTGTTGCTTATCCTTCAACTCGTCGCCGCATCCCTCATCGTCCTCCTCCTCGACGAACTCCTCCAGAAGGGCTACGGTCTCGGCTCGGGTATCTCACTCTTCATCGCTACCAACATTTGCGAGACTATCGTCTGGAAAGCATTCTCGCCAACCACCGTCAACACTGGCAGGGGACCCGAGTTCGAGGGTGCCATCATCGCACTTTTCCACTACCTCCTTACCATGAACGACAAGACCCGAGCGCTCAAGGAAGCCTTCTACCGAGACAAGATGCCCAACGTCATGAACCTCATCGCCACCGTTGGAGTTTTCGCCGCCGTCATCTACCTTCAAGGCTTCCGAATCGAGATCCCAGTCAAACACTCCAAATACAAGGGCAACCCGGTCAACTTCCCAGTCAAGCTCTTCTACACTTCCAACATGCCCATCATGCTCGAGTCCGCTTTGACTTCGAATGTCTTCCTTGTCAGCCAAATGCTCTTCTCGAGGTTCCCTGAGAACCTCCTTGTCAAGCTGCTTGGTGTTTGGGAGGTGAGTCGCGCACGATTGACTCAGCCAAGGCAAGCTCCCAAGCCACAGCACTAACGCCCGAGTGTTCCTTGGGTTTCGCTCCTTGGACATATAGCCCCTCAAGGATTCGTCTCAACTCAAGGCCGTCTCGGGTATCGCCTACTACATGTCCGCCCCTCATACCTTCAAGGAGCTCTTCGTCGATCCCCTTCATTCGGCTATCTACATTGTTTTTACAGTCACCGCCGTACGCACCTTTTTCTTCTTCGTACCTCACCGTACTCGTTTACTGATCCACTTTGGATCCTTTGGGACGATTCCCCTCCCTGCTAGTGCGCCCTCTTCTCCAAAACCTGGATCGAAGTCTCCGGTTCCGGGCCTCGAGAAGTCGCTAAGCAACTCAAAGATCAACAACTCGTCATGGCAGGTCACAGGGAGGGCTCCATGTACAAAGAGCTCAAGAGAGTCATCCCTACCGCCGCCGCTTTCGGTGGCGCCATCTTGGGCCTGCTCTCCGTCGCGGCCGACTTGAGTGGCGCTTTGGCCGGTGGAACGGGTATCTTGATGGCTGTCACTACCATCTATTCTTGTACGTGCTTGCTTGTCTTTTCTTGAATTTCTCTTGGACGGTGGATGGGTCCATCAGGACTACCCCCCCCCCCCCCCCCCCCCCCCCCCTTGTCTTTGGTGCATTCGACTCACTTCATTGTCGGCTCTGTCAATCCTCCTTCCTTCTCTTCCATCTCCACATTATTTCTTTGCTCATCTTCGATCGTAAACAGACTTTGAGATTGGCGTCAAGGAACTCAACGAGAACAAGAACGCCATGGGAAGCATCAACGATATGCGTGCGTGCTTTTTTTTTTTCTCCTTCCTCTTGATCAGACTTGACCTCGAGCGATTGACTGGTCGACTGACGATGGTTCTTTGGGTTCTCGTGGTCATCTCTCGTGTTTTTTTTTTTTTTTTTTTTTTTTTTAAATCCAGTCATGTAAAGAAGAGGAAAGAAAGAAAGGAAAAGAAAAAGGAGGAGAAGGAGGAAAAGGAGAGGAGAAAAGAACGAAGGAGATTTGACAACGTCGTGGGGGGGTTTGGTATAGGACCTCTAAAGATTTTTGATTTTTTTTTCTCTTTCTTCTTATTCTGAATCTTCCTTAGAAACCCTGATGCGAGCGAACAAAAAAAAAACGAAGAATGTTTCGAGATGAACTGGTATTACCACCACTTAGAGGACTTTCAGAGATGGGTTGTTTTATGATTGCATCATTAGAGTCGGGAATTACGAAGTAGGGCATTTGAGGAGGAAAGTAAAAGGAACCATGAGTTGGATGGGAAACGTTGAAGATGATTTGATTTGATGAGATGAGATGAGATGAGGTAGAACGAGGCAAGTACAAGGGAGAGAAAGAAAGAAGGAGAGAAAGAGATGAGTCAAGAATCGCCGGCCAGGTAGACAGTAAAGGTTTACGAGTACGAACTAGTGTAAAGGATGGCGATGACGAGATAAGAGTGGGTATAGATGTATGTACGCACGGATGACTCGGAAGAGGTGCCGAGTCGTTCTACGAGACAGACGAGGAGGGAGAACTAGACGAAAGGAAGAAAAAGAAGAGCAAGCATGTAAACTCGAATCAAGCCTCAAAATTCTATTGTTGTCCGTTTGTTTTCTCGATGGCGAGATTGTTGTCGTCCAGATCTTGATCGCTCTCGTCTAAATCTGTCAGAGGACTACTCGGTGGGGCTTGGCATTCCTGACCGTCCACTGAGACGAAATTCGGCTGAGACTTTTCCGTTGCTGATAGTAAAAGAGATGGACTGTCCAATGGTGCGGATGATAGTCCTGGTGATGGGGGCACTGTCGACTCTAATGATTTATTCGTCATCCCCTGCCCATCCAACGACGATCTAGCTGGACCATCTCTGATGTCGATGTTTTCCATTCCCCTCTGATCATATTCACTAGCATCAACAACCTGCCCTCCCTCCTCTTGTTCCTTTCCTCCAGCTCTATCTATGACTGGCAAGATCATCGGACGATCGCTCTCCAGAGCGAATTCCCATCGACTCGGACTCATCGGAATCCTCTCTTCCCATCCTCTCCAACTATCTTCAAATCCGTCGACATGTCCTTGATTGTTTCGAGCGAGAGTAGAGGAGTAGGGATCGACACTGGTAGTAAGATCGAGGAAGCGGGCATATGAGATGGTTCGAATCGGTGGAGGTGCTTGGAACACTCTGTTTTGAGATGATGACGATGATAATGAAGGTGTGAGGTACGCTGATGTGGATGAAGGTGAGGGTTCTGTCGGTTCTCGTCGATGTTGTTGTTGGCTTAGAGGAGGAGGTCGGGGATGATGGGAGTGAGGCCGTCTAAAGGCTCGAACATGGGCAGGAGGAGCCATAAGTCGAGGAACGGTTACACTCGAGGAGGATAATGATGAAAAGGATGATGGGGTTGGCTGAATATGATTCGAGGGGAAAGAAGATAGCGTGATGTTCGGTGGTACGTGTAGATGCGATCGTTGCTGATGTTGTTCGGCTGTGTGAGGGGACGACAGAAGAGGCGATTCGAGGTAAGAGGAAGAAGGTGATTGAGCAGCTCCACGAAGTGCTCGAATGGAAGTTCGTTGAGCGTTTGACGAAGGGTATGGCGCTGATCTGGAGGAGGAGGCAATCGGTCGACGTTGCGAAGATGGGTCAGGTTTGACCCGAGCGCTGTGGCGAATCACCTGATTCATCAAGGGTGAAGAGGCATGGTGCGCGATTTGTGAGACTGAGACTGATGTAGGAGGAGGAGATGGGGCAGGATCGTGTGGAAGGTAAGAGAGAGGGACCGATTGAGCGGGTCGATGAGGATATTGAGACCGCTCAACGTATCCTTCCCGATAAGGATGAGCCCTTGTTGTACCGCGTCGAGTGTCGCCGTTGATCATCGGTGTGGGGGAGCGTGGAAATTTAGATTGGGAACGACCTGAGTAAGGTCCCTGAGGGTAAGGCATTTGACGCGCACGTCGCTGTTGAGGCTGGTATTGTGATTGCGTGACCGATGGATCCTGAGCGGAAAGAACGTCGCCATCATCGTGAGTCGGAGATGGCTCAGCATCGAGCGAAGAGTAGAGCAAAGGTGGAGAAGGATCAGGGGGAAGAGGCGACCCAAAGTTGGATGCGAATCCAAATGAACCTTGTCGATTCGATCTCACTATCTGCCCAGAATCGGGCAACTGAGAAAGACGATGAGGCACGGCTGATAGTGGAGGTAAGTAGCGTTGTGGAGATTGTTGGAGCTCGCGTTGACGATGTTCGAGATAAGAGGGAATGGTGAAACGAGTTCTATCTTCGGAAGCGGGAGGTCGTGAATCAAGATGGTCATCTGTCGGAGGAGACGCAATGTGGGTTTTAGAGTAGAGCGCAAAGTAAAAAGGTCAGCTTTGATGGCTAATGGGGACGACGCGCTTCGGAAGATGTGCGAGAATGGTGCAATACTTGCCCATACGAATGCTGACTCCTCTCCTCTTTTGTACTCTCTGATCAGCTAACTCATAGCAATTCGATGGCGTTGAAGCTTCGAATCTCTCTTGCTGAGCATTCCCGGAGGCAGGTCCTCCGACGGGATGATCAAAGGTTTCGGTTTCTCCAGTCGAAATCGAACGTCTGGAGGGAAGACGCCGAGGTTCCGCCAATTCGAAAGATATTGGGCTGCTCTCCATGGTCGGTTGGCTGTACGGAACAGATGCTGAGTAGGACTCAAATGTCGAAGGTCGGAGGACATAACGCGATGCTGGAAATGGAGGGGGATAGGATCGGGTGTGCTCGATGATGCTGTGGATGGGTGGAGGGGTCGGAGGACTCGATGAGCGTCGTTGTGAGGAGGTAGAGGAAGAGGGAAGAGGGGATAGAGGACGCGTAGGAAGCGGATGAGCGACCGAAGTCTTCGTGTTACTCGCTGACGTGTGACGACCGACAGGTTGGTCATGGGACGGTGCGTTGTCGTCACATGAGTCATCGAGAGGGCCGGTTCGGCTTCCACGGACCCCTGATATCGTAACCTCGACCCGTTCGCCTTGACTCGTGATCGTCGGCGTGATTCCTCTAGGTCGAGGGCTCCGCCGGGAGGGTTGCTTCATCGCCAGATTGGCCTTTGAGGTGTCTGTCGAGACTTTCATTTTCCTTCCTGGACCAGCTGTCGATACACCTGCTTTGGGTTCTGGATCTTGGCAGATGTCGGCGTAGGCTGGACCTTTCTCGAGGCATCGAGTGCAAGGTCGTAAACCATCGCACATCTTATGGTCTATTGCAAGCGAGTCAGCATATGACTCAGATCGATATAACCAACCTGTCCTATGGGAGAAAGACTCACGATGCTGACACGTTCGACACGCCACCTTCTTCTTCAATCCAGGTCCGACCTTGATGACCTGCTTCGCTGTTGTTGTCTTCTTCGTCGGCTGGTTACTACCCCTGTCCGTCTTCTTCAGAGCTGAAACCGATCCTTCTCCTCGATGAACATGCCCGAAAATGGCGTTGTCGGTTTCAAACGACGCGGATGCAAGTACTGGCTGATCGACAAAGGAAAGTTGTCGATGATCAGGCTGGAGGTATGCATCTCGCTCGGACGATCGCCGGTTCAGCGAGGAAGATAACAGTGATTGTGTGTGATCTGGTTGTTCGAAGGGAGCAACTGGAAGGGTGGTCGAAGGTCGAGGAGGAAATGAGTGATAGGGTGATTCATTGAATTGTTGTCCAAGTCGATCCTGACGACAGTCTAGATCTCCTGCCAGATCCTCGCCCATCATAAGTGTCTGTTCCATCGGTTCTCCATAAGCATGAAATTCTTCGTTGCCGTACGTTGGAAATTGATCATACGGTGAGCGATCATAGATCGTGCGAGCGGTTCTGTCCACAAGATGATGATGAGAAGGTATAGGATTGATGGCTTGGAGTTCACTAGGTGCTTGAGATGGGTACCATTCCGCTGAATAACGAAGACGAGAGGAGGCAGATGGAGATCCGGCGTCGAGTGGTGCTGTGAAGGATTCGTGTGCGTAAGGCGGAAAGTCGACCGGGTATTGGTGTGTCGGGAGGTAGCCAGGTTGATGGAGTAGAGCTGGGTGTTGATCGGACTCAAATTGGTCTACTTCGCGTGATGAATACTGGATAGGATAGGAGAGAGATTGGCTCGGTGGTTGCCTGGGGTTCTGGGGTTCGGTCGAAGGATGAAACTCCGGTCCTGACGAGCCGCGCATGGACAGCAGACAGATAGGAGGATGGTTTGGATAAGACTAGATAGGAAGGAGGTAAGGAAGGAAGGGCAGGATAGAAGAAGCAAGGGGGAGAGGAGAAGGAGAAGGGAGACAAACGAGAGGACGAGGGGGAGAGGAGAGAGGGGGAAGAGAACGTGGTCGGAGGAGACGAACAAAAAACTTGTCGGGACTTGGACTGCTCTTTCGGCGTTTTTTTTCGACGGAAGAGAAGAGCCCGGCGAGAGAGGGGTTGGAGGGGGAGGGGGGTTGGAGGGGAGAGGGGGGGAAGTTGGCTCGGTCGACCACTTCTCCCGTATCTCTTTCGAGGATTCGAACGTTGTGACTGGTAGACAAGTAGGAGGAACATCTAAGAGTGATGTATACAATAGGCAGTCAGTCCCTTAGAGAAACATCTTACAGGACAGGCGCAGGGAGAGAGGCTTCCGCTGCGCTCAGGGGTGTCCCTCCAGGTCGGACTCTCGGGCTTGTGCAACGTTGCCCCACGTCATTTCCCACGCTTCAAATTCTTTGGTCAGCTCTAGGAATCGCTTTGCCATAAACGCATTTGGTTCATGTGCTGTCGACCCGTCGCATCTCGAGTGATCCGACAACCTTCACTCAACCTGCGAGGACAAGAGTTCTGTACATAGTCATAAAATACCTGAAATCGAAGGGAACTTCGAATATCCAGAGTCAACCGACAACCTCTACCTTGAAGACCATTTCCTGGCACGACCAGGATGGTATACTTACATGTAAATCTCGATATGAGTGCAGTCGTCACTCGCTCCGCGTCGGCCCAAGACTTGATCGAGTACATCTCTGTATAGCGACTTTATCAGACGCGTTAACGTCCAGTAAGCGAGAAGGGGAAGTGGCAAGTCGGGTGAGGACGATTGGGGACAGTGGCCTGTTCGAAGGCAAGGTCGACGATAAGAAAGGGGACGAGGTCGGTTGGTCTTTGGGCGAATCTGACGAGGATGGGATAGAAGTCGACAAGGTATTTGTTCGCGCCAACGGAGGACGTGCATGAAGTTGGGTATATGCGGCAGATGGTCGTCGAAATCTAGGGAGAGGGACTGACTGCCTTGACCATCATCCCGATAGCCTCGCCGCATTTCAGCCAGCCTCAACCCCGAGTGCAACCCGTGTTAAAGTTCAGCTGGCCTCTCTGACGATCCTATCTCATGGCTGATACCAATATCCCTCCATCGGTTCACCTCCGGAGAGCCATCGTTGCTCACTCGACCATCACGTACAAGTCGAGCGACGCAAGTGTTGTTCCATCTCTCGCCGGCGCAAGCTCGATCGATCTCGGCAATGGTCAGGTCTTTGAGAAGACTGGGGCATTCGATACGTAAGTCACCTTATTCGATGCTTGTTCTGACTACAAGTTAAGACGCGTACCTCACTCCTTCCTGCTCTCTCGTCGCCTACTTCAGGGTCAGCTTAAAGGCACATCCTTCTGCCATATCACTACCCATCCTCATCATCGCCTACAATGCTCGAGCTCTGCTCATGGGAGAGTATCTAAGGGAGGTTCGAGCTAATGGAGTTGGTTTCGTCCCGCAAGAGAGGCGAGGGTTCATCGTTGAGTGGCTCGAAGGGAAGGGTGACGAGCTCGGTAAGTTGATGATCTTGCTACAGCATTCAAGTTGAGCAGTACTCAACGTGTCTGCGACTTGAGACTGATTTCTGATGGTCAACTCGTCTGTCCCCATCGATCGTCAGAGCACCAAAGCAGAGACGCCCCTGAAGACGCACAGATGGATGGCGGTACTCAGCAAAGCTCGATAGCGGGTCCGTCAACGCTAGCCAGTCAGAACCAGTCGGGGCCAGGTGGAGCGAAGAGAAAGTACGTTGTTGACGCTGACGATGTTGAGGCTGTTGCAAAGGTGCGTCTGCCCGCATACCTCTTCTCTCATCGGAAGCATCTCCTGAAAGCCATTTCTTCGTACCATCTCGATGTAACTGCATCGTAAAATGGCACTCTGAACTTGTTGTGTTGCTCTCATCAGATCCAAGCCGTCGAAATTCTCCTCCTCGATCGTTCGACACCTCTACGATCCTCCTCGCTTACGCTCTCATCATCCATCCACCATCACGCCACCGCCGACGTTGCCGCAGCAGCGTCCAAAAAAGACTTTTCTTTCTTGAGAAAGACTGTCTTTTCCGAGAAAGTTAAGAAAATGAGGGCCGCAGTCGACGCTAGCTCTAGTAGCAGCAAGGGGAAAGCCGTCGAGGTAGCTGCTCCTTCGGGTGGTTAGTCTCGGCCGTGTCCTAGATCAGCTTTTCTACGCGTATGCCCTTAATACTGACCGCTATAATTCATCTTGATCAATCCGTCCGACGATAGGCCCAGCAAAGAAGCAAAGTTCGAATGCCTCGTTCTTACTCAGTCCCGCCGTTCGTTGACTAATGCTGCTTGTTGTTTCCCCTTCTTCAACTTCACAGAGAATTCTCATCCTATCATCATCGTCTCTTCATCTCCGACTGCACTTCTCACGATGTGGAACATCAAGCGTTTCCTGGAAGAAGGAATGTATGTATCGGCCGAATCAAACACAGCTTGATCCTTTTACACGAGTACAAACGTACACGCCCTTATGTGGAGTGCTCAAACTTCATCATCGATGGTGCTCCAGATTTGAATCGACGAAGGACGCCCAGGAACGTCTCAACAAGGAGGGCGTCTACAAGGCGGACGACGTCACGGTCGTCATCCGGAAATTTAGTGCAGGAAAAGGTTGGCTCTGGTTCTTCCATTCTCAAGTGATGCACGTGTCGTTTCTCACGTTTTCGCTTCCATCTGCCGGCGTTCCTAGAGGACGAGAAGCGGATGAAGTACGTCGTCGTCCAAGGAAACGATGCTCTCGCAAAGCTTGGATCGAGAGACGATACTTGGTTCGTATCACTTCTATGCATCTCCTCCAGACTTTCCACCGACCTTGGGTCCCTGTTGACCATCCTACCCTCTGTATGCAACCTCTAGGCCTCGAGTCATTTGCGTCCTGACGACCGGTCAGGCGTGGCAATTCAAAGGCTACAAGTGGTCAGATCCAAAAGAACTCTTTCATCATGGTACATACCTCATCTTTGCTCTCGTATCGCTTGGTCGTCATCGTTTACCGAATCGATAGGATCTCGCAAGCCAGTAAAGCTGACTCGATTTGGTTCATTCAACTCTTCTTCTCGTTCTCATCATGCCATACAGTCAAGGGTATATACTTTCACTGGACGAATTCACCACCAGCTCCAAGCATCAAAGATTGGAACGTCGCCGCACTACAGGTCAGATTCCTAGTCTCATATCCCCGACAAGACATCCTTAATGTCACGGACGCTGATCCCTGGTGCTCTTGGTTCATCTCATCCTTTCCCCTTCTCCCTTGCACACTGTTGAAATCCAATCAGGTCGAACCAACAAAACGACACGTCGATCGAGCGCTCGTCGCTCAGTTCTGGAGAGTGTTGGACAACTTCCGACCAAGTTGAGAGAGAGGGAGGACGCTCAAATCGGATGGGTTCGTGGCCTCCAAGAATCTAATGAAAAGAATGAAAGAAAAGAAAAGAAACTTCTACTCGTCTCCTGCCATGTCGCAGCTTGATTCGAGCCTGAAATACGAAAAAGAAAAAAGAAGCAGAATAAGAAGAAGAAGCAGCTGAGATGGGTGGCCGAACGATTCGCGCGGATGCAAGAAGGAAAAGAAAAAGTTGGGTTGGTAAAGGTAGGGAGAACCGCAGTGTTTCGAAGCATCCCAATCAGATCTCTTCACGAGTCAAATCCTCTCCCCCATTCGAGGTCTCTTAGTTCAACGACAACGGGACTACTTGCCAGCCCTTCAGTCATCGTTCCACCCCCGTCCTGACCAATGCTATCTCCGTTCTGCTTCATCCTGCCCTAGAGTTGATTCCACTCCTTCTGCTCCTCCCTTCGACGACGATGACATGGGAGGAACTGCAACAGGTTGTTGTCGTGGCTGTTGTTGTGGTTGTTGCTGTTGTCGAGCGGCAGCTGCTTCTTCACGATCCTTCCTTTCAGCTCGATCGAAGTCATCCTCTGCATGATCTCCACCGCAGAACGATTGAGGACAACAGCCTGCTTGTCGACTATTTGATTTCGTTCCACTGCGATCTGGAGAGGGACAGAACGCTATCAGGGTCATGTTCCTTCATTCTGATACGCCTGGATGGATTGGTACGATTCCCGAGTGCACGGAAGACTAGAACAACCCAACACGTACTAGAATTACACCACGTCTGAATTCCAGTGACTGCCAAAATACCTGGTATTTTTGAGGGACCAATTGTATCGAAACGTTAGTCAACCAGTTCAGCAAGCGAGAAGCTGGAGAGAGAGAGAGAGAGAGCGAGATCGAAAGAAAAAAGGAGAGGGAAGAGGTATCAGAGCAGGACGAACCGCAGAGCCCTCCAGCTTCAGCCATTTAGTTTAGAAGTTATCCGAGTGAGGATCGAGTGAGGTTGTGGTGTTTTGTTTAGGAAGAGCGATGCTTGCAAAGTTGGGACAAACGGGAGGATGAATGTCTTGCGCGTGCGCAGTCCTCGGCCTCTTGTGCTTCACTTCATTTCCTTCCTTCATTCTCCTTTTCTTTTCTCTGAGGTCCATGTCGAACTGATATCACCCACAAGCGCTCTTCTCAGTTGACGCCCTTTTCAATTCATTAGATCACCAATTCTCGCCAAACGTATCTCGCTCCGTCCTCCATCTCGACATTCGAATATCTCCCCCATGATAACCCTCATCCACAACCAGAAGCTATCACTCTCTTCTCCTTCCCCTCTCCTATCGATTCAAACTCTCCCCTCCTTCGCTTCTTTTTCTCTTTCCTTCCCCCACAGATCCTCCGCCATCCTTCGTCCATACTTCTCCCAATGCCATAAGCCCAACCCCTTACCCTCGTTTCCTCCTCCTAGACCAATCTCAAGCTCACCCTTAGCATTGGAGAAGAACACAGGCGAAGGAGGTGAAGGAGAAGCTATTCCGGCGATGTTTGGAAGACCGGATATCTGAGAGGCGTAGACGAACGGGTTAGGAAGGGGATACAAAGGAGGAGAATCGTTGACTGTCGAGTTTTCAATAGAATTAGTCGCGGAAGAACCAAAGAGTGGCGTCTCCAAATGGTTGATTGAGATTCGACCCTTTGTTGAAATCTGGATTGAGGACAAAGTGGACTTCCTGGATCGAAATCGACGTTTGTTCTTGGTTTGACGACGAGGGGGACATGAGTCGTTGAAGAGTGAAGCGTCAGAAAGGAGGGATCGCGTTGCGTGAGGGATAATGTGTTTCTGAGCAGTCGACGAAGGAGGCGACCGAGAAGAGATTCCCATAACCGAGTCGACAGCATTCGATGAGGGGTGTACATTTTGTAAATCATGCTGATCCTCGTCTACTTGCATGCTCTTTGACGATCGACTCTTATAAATCCTCGTCGCGAATATAGAGCTCGAGTTTTGTCCGCCATCGACATCCCCCTCATTCATCTGGTTTCTTCCTCCTTGCTCCTCATGATCACCAGCTCCTTGGTCTCGCGATCCTGAGCTAGCTGAGCTGGGAAGCTGGAAATTCTGATATCTCTCGTCTCTCGGTCGGAACGTCTGAGGCTTGGACTTGGCGACCCCTTTCTCGATCGGGAAGTCAACAAGATCGATACGAATCTGGGCATCGCTCGACCGATATCTTGAACCTCTGATCTGCCGATAATCGTGTGGGTCGGGGACCGAGTGTTGGTTTAGATCGAGAGAGCTGGAGACGCGATCAGCAGAATTGACGAAAGGTAAGACGCTGGACTGAATGTTGAGGAAAGCAGAAGGCGCAGAGCGGAGCTCGACTCTGGGTTGAGAACGAAGATATGGATGGGGAGATTTGTCTCTGCTCAAGCGATAGAGAACACCCAAACGCGGGCTCGACGAGTAAGAAGAGCTGTTTGAACGCGCGTCGATGTCAGGTTTGGTCAGGTGATTGGATGGAGCAAGCGGAGGAGAAGAGCGATTTGATTTGACACTAGTCGATGGTGTTTGTCGTAAGTCCGAGTATCGTCTTGGTACGGGTCTGATAACAATCGGGGTTGGAGGACTGGGCGAGGCCAGCTCCGGTGTCAGGGGACGCATATATTGAGTTCCCTCGGGCAGAGACGAATGTTTGGGAGATTCGCTAGCCTCTCGATGAGACGAAGACACGTGAAGATGAGGAAGATGAGAGCCGTTCGGATGTGCCGAGCTGGTGACGGAATGTTGAGTCGGGTCTGTTGAGGGTTGCGAGTCGATCAACGCCTAAGAGAACACAAAGAGTCAATGAAGTCGAGTGCAATGAGGTTGTTTGGTATGATGAGCGACAGCAGACCTGATTTCCGTCAGATAGTGAGCTTAGATTCACGGCTGTGGAGGGAGTAGAAGCCGTCAGAGAGGCAGGGAACGCGTTCAGTCCAGCCCAATCAGGCTCAAGAAGGAGCCTTCGGCGTCTCTGGTCAAACGACAGTACTGCTCAACTGCTAATTAGCCTGCGATCCATTCTTTGGGGCCAAAGATGACGAGATGGACGGTAAGAAGGCTAGCTACCAGGGTCGTTATCCATAGCTGCTATCGCCCTACTCCTCTTCTGAGTCTGCACGGTGTCCAGTGATCCCATCTCTTGCTGACCCATTGAATGCGTGCTCAACCTTCCAGGCGTAGATCGGTGTACTGCTTTGCCCTGATCCGTCTCAGTCTCGCCCCTGCCTGGATGGGCCCACGGAAAGCTGAACTGGATCGTTCTTACTCCTCCTTTGGACGCTCGCCCGGCCCCAAGTGTCGCTCGGTGCCGCTGCTGAAGAGCATCGGCATCATGAGACGAGCGTGATTGTCGACGTTGGGCAATGTATCGTTTCTGAGTGGCGGTGACTTTGGCTCCACCTCGCCGAGCAGCGAGCCGATTCTGCAAGGATCCCCCAGTAAAGTTTGCGCTCATGTGAGCTGTCGATCAGGTGAGGGACAAGCTGAAGTGATCAGGCAGGTGAGACTGGCAAGCAGCTGAGATGAGAAGCCTGTCGTGATGACTGAGGCCAACTGGCAGCGATGATGGTCGTTGAGCGGAAAGAAGAAAAGATGGGAATCTCTCTCGTCAGCAGGTTCTGAATATCCTCGACAGATATTCCTTCCTAGATCCACTGCACCATCAGAATTCAGGCTCTGCAAGCCAAGGGAAGGTGGCGTTCGAGAGGTCTCTGCGCCCCACGGAAGCTGGGACGCGGGGAACCCAGGATCGGACCGATGAGAATTGAAAGGGTGCCAAAGATTGAGCCCGCTATCGTTCGAGGGTTGAGGGCTCGGCGAGGATGGTAGGGCGAACGGATTGAATGGAATGTGATGCTGCTCACGACACGCTCGGTGGAGGTTCAGAATCGTGTCGTGTTGAGAGGGATGTCGTCCCGGGGAAATGGAGTAAATCGAACTCTTGGCTCCTCCTCTCCTTCTCTTGGTCCTCCCTCTTCTGCCCTGCTCAACGTCTCATTTCCCCTTCTCCATCCATCGCACTCTAATTCCAAGCCGAGCGTATGCCTTCCTGGACAAAGCCAGGCTCAAAGCCCAACAGCAACTACGCGTTCTCCCAGCCGAACACCGCTCAACTTGGCTCGAACAACCATCCCCGTTCTCTCGGTACAAACGCCCAGCCTTCGTCATCAACCTCCCCGGCTTTCACATCCCAAGGACAAACTACAAACGTCCACTCCAGATCAGATTCGACTGGTCGGTCTTCAGCCTACAACCCTGCACCAAACGCAGCATCGTCTCCTGCCTCTCGCGACCTCTTCTTCCCGGACAACAACCCGTCCTCCAACCCTCCCTTTTCTTCCACGACCACCACCTCATCCTCCTCTTCTCAATACCCCGCCATGCCCAACATGCGCAGAAACGAATCCTCCGCATCTTCTCATCTCAACGGCGACTACAGCTCCCACTCAAGTCGGGACGGTGGCCTCCCCTTGCTCGCCAACTCTGGCGGCCCAGGCGGGACGAGGGACTTTTCGATGAGCGGGAGAAGCGATTTCTCGGTGAGTATTGGATCCTGGGCTGCCATCGTCGTGCATGGTCCTCCTGGGCTCTTCTCCATCTTCCCTGGCTGCCTCGGTGTTGACGCGGCTGACGTTCTTCCGGCTGTTCGCACCGTACCCTCTGCATTCTCTACCCGCCAACCTCAGCCTCCTCACAACAGACGATATGCGCCTTCACAGTCTCAGGCCTCTATCATCTCCCAGGGCTCCGTCGCACCATCAATCTCGGAACGATACCATCTACCAGTTGATCCTACAATGTGGGATGAGTCACAACCAGAAGCAGATGGTGGGTATCCGGGTATTTGACCCGCAACGAGCCCCTCTTTCTTTCCTCCCTTACCCTCTACTTTACTATCCCTGGCTTCCGTCTAATGTAGTCCTTCTCGTACAGTCGCTAAATGAGTCCCCTCCTTCCTCTTTCTCTCAGATTATCTCCACAACCCTGACCCCAAACGAGATCTCAAGAACGACCGAAGCGGAACAATCTTCACCACCAGAGGAATTGCAAACCTCGGCTGTCTCTTCCTCCTGGCCTTGACTCTCCTCATGCTGTTTGTGAGTGCCTCCTGGTCACACATCGTCGTGGGTCCTGTCGATTGAAACGACCGTTCCTCGGCTTCCTCTCAATCAGGCCGGTTACCCGATCGTTTCCGAGTTTACGAAGCGTGCTGCTCGTCCAACTGGATCATTTAACCTCGGTGGTGTCAATGGCAGTGGTCAGGTCCCAAGCATGATCGGCTCGTTTGGTCTCATCGATCCCGACACGCCTACCTCAGCATACTCTATCGTTGCAGACTCTGGAGAGACCTGGGAGCTGGTTTTCTCGGACGAGGTCCGTGTCCTTTCCTTTGTCTGGTCTGCTCTCGTGAGAAGATGAGACGGTGTCTGACACGCTCGATCGCCTTGGATATGATAGTTTGAGACCGAGGGCCGAACCTTCTACCCTGGAGATGACCCATTCTGGGAGGCCATTGATCTTCACGCTTGGGGAACGAACGATCTCGAGTGGTCCGTATCGCATCCTCATCGTCTCTTCAGTCATCACACCCCTTGCTCAACTTGACTGGTTATCTCCTGCAGGTACGACCCCCGACAGTCGACTACCAAGGATGGAAAGCTTGTCCTCGGCCTCGCCAAGCAGCAGTACAAGGGACTCAATTATGTGGGTCTCGCTTTACCTTCCTTGGTGCCTCGAATCCGCTCCAGACTGACCATCGCCTCTCTGTGCCTGTCTCCACAGATTGGTGCCTCAATCCAAACGTGGAACAAGTTTTGCTTCCAGGGAGGTCGACTTGAGGCCTCGATCCAACTTCCTGCCTCTGCTAGTGTCGCCGGTCTCTGGCCTGCTTTTTGGACAATGGGTAACCTGGGTCGTGTCGGCTACGGAGGAACTCTTGTCAGTTTCTGACCCTTTCTCTATGGATGAAGTGGTGGACTGTCTTACTGACAATATGTATCCTTCTCTCATCAGGACGGTCTCTGGCCCTAGTATGTATATGCATCGACGCAGCTTCCCTCCTTGCGCCTTCTGCTTTCTTTTATCATTGGTGCTGACGATATCCTTCACTTGTTAGCTCGTACGACAGCTGCGACTCTGGAAGTAAGTGGCGCCGCGGTGACCGTCTATGCTGCTGAGTCAGTTGCTTACGACCTCTTCCTGTTGGTTCCAGCTCTTCCGAACCAAACCAACCCCAACACTGGTCTCCCTGCAATTGCCAAGACGAGTGGAACGGAAGCTTCGTCCAACTACGCGCTCTCTTACCTGCCCGGACAGAGGCTGTCGCGATGTTAGTCCTGTGATGCTACTACTGTCTGTCAAACCATTGCTGATTCGATCACGCTCCTTTGATTCCATGCCAGGCACTTGCGCCAACGACAAGACTCATCCTGGACCCAAGCACCCCAACGGAGAGTGGGTTGGCAGAGCTGCCCCCGAGATCGATGTCATCGAAGCTCAAGTCGCCGACTCTGTAGGAGAGGTCTCTTTGTCTGCTCAGTGAGTGTGGAGGCAAATCATTTCCTGCTCATCCTCTCGCCTGCTCAACCTCGCTAACGAGACGCTCGCGATTTTCTCCTCCAGATGGGCACCATTCAACCCTGGTTATAACTGGGAGAATACTACTCACATGAAGATTGCCGATCCCGATGTGACCCACCTGAACAGTTACAAGGGAGGAGTTTATCAACAGACCTCGTCCGGAGTCGCCATCACCAACCAGAACTGCTACGAGCATAATCAAGCAGGCAACCCAGGCTGCTATGCCGTCTACGCCTACGAGTACAAGACGTCAGTCTCGTCCCCCTTTCATCTACCCAAGATTCTCAGGTCTGATACCTTCTTGTTTCCTTTATCAACTCTAGCGGAGATGACGGCTACATCAGTTGGTTCAACGACGACAAGCTCGCCTGGACTTTCACCAACGGTGGATTTGGCCCAAACGTAGAAGCTGACGTCGGAAACAGGCACATTCCTGATGAGGTGAGATCTCAGTCTTTTTTCTGCCATTCGACCGCCTACACAATAAATGCTCACATATTTTCATTCTCGCCTCTCTCAGCCCATGTACATCCTCTTCAATTTGGCAATCTCGGAGAATTTCGGTTGGATCGACTACGATGGTTTGGAGCCCTTCTGGCCGGTCCATATGTCGGTTGACTACATTCGTCTTTACCAAGACCCAGCTCGAAAGGCCATCGGATGTGACCCAGACGACCATCCTACCGTGAGATGACCACATCTCTGCTTGACCGCTTTCGACCGCCCGCTAACTTGGTCCCTCTTTCTCTAGGCCGAATACATTCAGCGGTATATCCATGCATACAACGACCCCAACATCACTACGTGGGAGCAAATGACGGACGAAGCCAAGCCGGTCAACAAACTCGTCGACCCCAGCTGCCCAGTCAACCCCCTGACTTGAAGTATCAACTTGATTCGGATTACTTATCTCGTTTTCTTTCTGTTCCTGCTGCATATTGGTTGTCTATCCCATACTCTCTTCCCCTTCCCATCTTGCCTCACCCTTTTACCTCTTGTTTGCATCCTTGACCGCCCTCGGTCTCCATTCTCGGTCTCACCCGCACGGACACTACCGGTTTCGCTCCCTGTTCCGCCCCGGATTGTAACATCCTTTTCGGTTCTGTTGCCCCTATGTTCCGCTGGCTCGACGTACTTTCTCTCTCCCATCCATTCCTTTAGCAGTTCATTTTCTTCTCTCATCCTTTGCATGCTGCACGAGGAACGCAGCTCATCGTTATTCTTTTTTCTTTACTTTGTTGTCCTCGCCCTTTCTCCCGTTCTGATACCCTATCAATCGCATGTTCCGCTCCATTGAACGAACATATAAAGATAAAAAAGCACAAACTTGATCGAGTGATCCAATCGTTAAGGATGAAGCCGACGATCTCTGAGTCAATATTCAACTGTCGTCCATTATCCCCGTTTCCTTGTTGTCCCGTTGCGCCCTCTCCCCCTCCCCCACTCGACACCACCTCAATTCCACGGCCGTGTTGTCCGACTCCCACCCGCTTACCATATCAACACTCCCTCGACTCCCTGTCCGACCTTACTCCTTGCGCTCTCTCCTGTCGATCACGTTCTCAGCCTCTCCTTTAGCTTGCTGCTCCTTCGAAACTCACCTACTCTCCCAACACGATGCGGTTCTCACCATTCCGTATACGCTTGCCGAGACGATTCTGTACTCTTCTCATACCCCTCTCGTTCTTTGCTCTGGTAAGACACTCTAACTGTGCGATCGTTACTTCCGCTTCTGACTTTGGTGAACCCCCCAATTGACCATCTTGCTTCCTTTGGGCCGTCTACCTCGTGATACTGTTGGCCCGTTCAGCTCTTCATCTTGCCTCTCAATCGAAACGCAGAAGCTGTTGTCGAAGATATCGAAGAGGTCTTACATATCCCACACGTTCACCACAACTACACTAGACCCAAACATCCACACGAAAGACCTCTGAACCCACCCTCAAAGCAACCAATACAGAGGAGACAGAGAATTCTGAGCAGACTACCCAACGGTCTGCTCGAGGTTGGGGCCAGTGAGTTGGGGAAAACTGGAGCTCATCCAATAGAGACCCTGATTGAGGTTCGTAATAGGCGCAGCAGAATTTGACTCGAGCTCAAAATCGATGGCGAACCTGACACTTTGTGTTGATCGATGACGGCTTAGGAGGCGAGAATAAAAGCCAAAGCTCTTGATGACCAGATTCCAAAGAGCTTCGAACAAGCAGTTACGCTTTATGGGGATTTGACTGGAGGTGCTCGTCCACCTTTGGGGTTTGACAAATGGTCTGTCGAGGTTGGCTCTTACAAATGAACCATGCTGGCCTCTACTCACCTAATACGTTTTCCCTTTGTTGACTTGTAGGTACGACTGGTGCACAGAAAACGGCGTGGTACCATGGCCTCATCCGACGGCGCGCGATTCGGTCCTACCTCATCTCTCCGTTCCTGCCGATAGACTCAAGCTAAGACTAAGAGAGATGGAGAAGGAACTTCATGCCTCTGTGATAGAGATCAAGTACGTGATTGGTTTCCCATATCCTTTCGAGAAGGGCAAGCATCTGCTGATTGCGCATCGAAATCGTATCTCCTTCTTCTCATCATTCTAGGGATGGAGAAATCGTCGACGTACGAGGAGGGAGGGAGAAACCGTCAAAGGACTGGATAGAGCGTACTGGGTGAGACTCAAGATGTCTGTGTTCAACTCTTACTTGAATGATATCAGAGGCAGCTGATCGCCCCTTCTTCCGCACTCTCATCAGGGATGCTAAGACTCTAATATCGCCCATCGCACACCTACTGTCGGATTTGACTGCGTACCTCTCAGTCAGTTACACGAGCTCATTGCCCCTCGAAGTCGACTGGACCGCTGAATTCTCCTCTATCCCGTCCCGCATCATGTCGCTTCAGATTGACGATCTTCCCACCCTCTCAACATCTTACGCCATCCTATCAAAATCCAGAGAGCTTGCAAAACAAGGAAAACGTGCGTTCGAATCCATCTCACATCCTACCTTGTCGCGTGTGCTGAACGAGATGTTGGTCGTCTTCGTTTGCTCTCTCTAGTGTGGGATCTTGCCGAACTTGATCAGCTGGAGAACATTCAGCGACACAAGTACGGAAGCGGTGGCTCTTGCCCACCAAGCTCACCTCTGTCGAAAGCCTGGAAGGATCATGTACTGGATTTTGAGACTCATCCTGCCACTAAAAGTGTGTCGACTGTTGGATTCTGGCTGTGTAATCGATTGTCTTTAAACAGACTCAAATCCAACTCTTCTGTTCGCCTCTCTGCTCATATCATCAGATTCCCACTCAACCTCCTTCATATACTCCACGAGCAAAGCTCTAGATCTCTGCGAAAATCCTCAGCTTCAAGAGATACACGGAACCCTATTGCAAAGCAAGTTCGCTGCGGTAAGCCCACTATGCTCTCGTCCATGCACATACCGTGACATTCTCTTGCTGACACTCCTCATACGATCCTCACAGCGCCCGCTTGCCCCTCTAATCTCCTTTTCTCGGGTACGATCGCATCTCGCTTGCTCGTCACGGTTCTCAGCTCACGATTGCTTCTTGTAATACCTTAGTCGAGCTCTCATACCGATATCCTTGGTGTTCCGCTTCAAGACATCAACGCCACCAGAACTCACGACGTCCCGTGGCGAGAGAAGACTGACCGACGATTGCATTGGCGAGGTGTGTCCCTTCAGTACCTAGTATTGTGGACCTGACTCCGATTCCTGTGAGCTAACTATCTCGATATCAACGCGCAGGTTCGACCACTGGACTGTACCATAAAAAGGGCGTTGATTGGCGATCATCACATCGAGAGCGTCTTCACCTCCTGGCCAACCCTACCAACATCGATCCAACAGATATCATCCCCGTCCTTACTCAAAAACCAAGATCGTCTGTCCTCGAGCTTGTGCATCACCCCATCGATACCCTCAACAAGCGATTCTTTGATATGGGCTTCTCTCGTCCACCAGTCAGTTGTGATGAAGCGGATGGAACATGCGACGAGATGAGGGCCCTGTTTGAAGAGACGCTCAAAAATGAGGTTAACGTGGATGCCGTAGATCGTTCAAGGTATATCTATGACGTGGATGGAAACGGGTGGAGTAGTCGTCTCAAGAAGATCATGTCATACGGTAGTCCGGTCTTCAAGAGGTCAGTCGTCTCGGCGTCATGCTTGAGTGAGGTAGTCCCTGCTGACAGATGCTGAACTTCTTTGTATTTCTTGCCGATATATCTAGTACGATCTGGGAAGAATGGCAATCGTCGGTCCTCGTACCTTGGTACCACTACGTTCCTGTCCAAGTCTCACATGGCGATCTATAGTTCGTCTCGATTATCTTTCTCGTCCGGCATCTTCTATTGATCCTTGCACATGTCGGTTGATCCAATTTTCCTCCTTGTATCATTCAGTGACGTCATGTCGTTCTTTGAAGGGATCGATGATAAACACTCTGGTCGAGCCGACCTCGCTTCTGAGATCGGCGCAAACGGTCGAAAGTTCACACTCGAGAGGTGGACTTGGAGGGATGCTCAGGGCTACATGCTTTTGCTCTTACTAGAGTACGCTAGATTGATGTCGGATGACCGTGAAGCTGCGAGTTTGGGTGGATGAGGTAGGTGGTAGGGAAGGAATCCGTTGGGTTAGTTTAGACTTGATACTTGGTTGTTTTCTTCGGTTTGGATATGGTTTGTTATACGTTGAGTTTCTATCTACTCTGGGGTCTCGATTTATGCCATGAACGATTTATACTTGTTATCAATTCTGGGAGCAAGAATGAGGAGAGAGCCACGTCACCTCAAGGACCGCAGTTCGAGCGTGCTCGTCTTGCGACCTCAAATCGACTTGGACCTCAACCTTTCCCTTGTATCTGCCAGACCGCTCCTCCTATGGTCCACACCCAAACGCTTGGAGAGGTCATCTCCATCCTCACCCCTACTCTCCTACTTCTTGTTCTGGCCTTCAGTTTCATCAAGCCAACCCCTCCTCTGCCAAAGCCGGAAGGAGTGGTAAGTCCTCCTCCACTTTTCCGTCTTATCTTGTTCGTTCTGCTTTCTTGTTGATCTATCAAACTCAAAATCCCGTCCGTATATTCCCCCTCAATCGCTCAGATCCAGCTCACAGACCTACAAATCACCCCCCGTCGCTCCCTCATCCTCGCCCTCCTCACTCTCATTGGCCTATCCTCCCTCCTACAAGCACTGGAGCTCGTCGCCTTTGCCGTCATCGAAGCTTCCTGGTCTCGTCATTGGGCTCCACTCATCTTCTACTGCGGTGGAGGAGTCATTGTCTGGCTTGGAGGCGCCGTCAGGGCTGAGTGGGGCAACGTCTATAGAAGAGGAGGTTGGCTCAAAGCAATGGGCTGGATCGGATTTGTGGGAGAAGGTATCCTTGTTGGCATCCACTTGAACGATATGAGTGAGTGCACCTGTAAGAGATAGTCGTGGTCAGGCGTCGTTTGCTGATCCAATCTGTATGACAGTCCATCCCAAAGGCGGCCACGCTCTTCCTCTCATCTTTATCATCAATTTTACGCTCTCTCTGCTCCGACTGCTCTTTTTCCCTATCCTCCTCGTGGCTCTATACAATCCCGTTAGAACCTATGTCTCCATCTCGTCATCCTCGTCGGACACCGAACGTACCCCGCTCAATCCATCAACGTCGACATCGCCTCCCTCTTCTGCTCTCGACGACCCTGAACAACAAGCTAGGTTGATCGCTGGATCAGATGTAAAGAATCCCACTCCTACCACTGGATCAGCCTACGGCACTTTTCCCACTCCCTCTGGCGCGACGACGCCCAAACCAACTCCCTCGACTACGACCCCCGCTGCTGCGCCTGGTTCAAAGGGACCTCCTGCAGATGATTCTGCTCAGACATGGGGACAGTTCTTTAAGCGGCTGTTGTCACTCGCTCCATACCTGTGGCCAAAGACGTCAATCAAGCTTCAGATCGCGAGTTTGCTCTGCGTCCTCGTCGTTGGACTTGGTCGAGGTGTCAACATATTGACCCCTCTGAGTCTGGGACATGTCATTGATGATCTGACCAACAGGATCCAGCCGTGGAAGTGGTGAGTAGAATAACTACTTCTCGTTTGATCTCGAAGTTACGCCTGCCAGAACCTCATCTGACTGATCCCCGCCATTGCGCTTCCACTCGTCAAACCTCGCTATACCCTTCGCCTCCGATGTGGTCTGAGCTAATAGGTTCACCATCTACATGCTTCTCAAGTTGGCTCAAGGATCTGGAGGATTCCTTTCCGTAACTCAAAGCATGCTCTGGGCACCCGTCATGCAATATAGCGATCGACGGATGTCGACAATGGCGTTTGATCATCTCCTAAACCTTTCCCTCGCCTGGCATACTAAGAAGAAGACTGGAGAGGTTCTACGAATCCTGGATCGAGGTCGGTCTCCACCGCGATATCATCCGGACTCGTTCGTCTTCTTGACCTGGCTTGCTCACGACTTAGCGCTCTTTCTATACACAGGGTCCTCCCTCAACAATCTCTTTCAGTTGATTCTCTTCAACATCAGTCCTATCATCTTCGATATCCTCGCTGCCCTCTTCGTCTTTTACTTCCGTTTTGGCCCGCTCCTGGCCGCTTGCATCTTTGCCGTGTGAGTTCCCCGCAATCAACTAATCATGACCTACAGTAAGCCCGGCACGCCAAAAAAGAAAGAAGCTCATTCAGATGGCTTTCCCTCGTAGTATGGTTACCTACGTCGTTGTGTCGATCGTTCTTACCGGGTGGAGGACCAAGATCCGACGAGCAGCAAATGAGAGGGACCAAAAGACCCGAGGTATCCATGCCGACGTCCTGGTGAGTTTCGTCCCATCGTCAAAAACAATTCTTCCTTCTGCTGTCTCAACCCAGCAAGCGACTAAACACAGAAACGTCTTCTCTGTTGCCTCAGATGAACTGGGAAACCGTCAAGTACTTTTCTGCCGAGCCTCACGAATCGGCTCGGTATGCTTCAGCCATTGAGGAATATCAGGTGCTCGAGTACCAGATCGTCTACAGTTTGAACCTTCTCAATCTCGCCCAAAACCTCATCATTTCGTTGGGGCTCCTGATTGGTTCGCTGATCGTAGCGAATCGGGTCGTCAAGGGCGAATCGTCACCGTCCGAGTTTGTCGTACGTCGTTTGTCTCTTTGACTCAATCCAAGGCTTTGATAGGACAGATTGATACTGAAACGCGTGTATCTATCGTTCATCTCCTTTAGGTATTCCTTACGTACCTTGCCCAACTTTATCAACCGCTCAACAACTTGGGTGGGATCTATCGGCAGGTTAGTCCAAGCTTACCTCTTGTCTCCTCAGAGTACAACGTGTCGATTGTTGCTTTCTCTCCTTTGCTGTTGTTTTTTTTTTTTTTTTTTTTTTTTTTTTTTTTTTTTTTTGAAACCGGACAAGATTCTGAAAAGCTACTCAAGCTTCTGAATGTAAGTGACGACGGTCTTTTCGTCTATTAGCCTCTCTAATCCCTTTATTCTCGAGGCGCACCTGACGGCCACGTATGTTGGCTTGAATTGAGTAGGAGGAACTCGACATCAAAGATCAACCTGATGCAAAAGACCTCATCATCACAGACGGGGAAATCGTCTTTGGTACGTTTTCTGTTCCGCCCTACATTTTGGTTATTCCTGTATACAGCAAACAGATTGACATGTTAATCTCCACACTCTCATCATCGCAGAGGATGTTCGGTTCGCATACGATTCCAGGCTCGAAGCCCTCAAGGGGATTTCTTTCACGATTCCAAAGGGAGCTTCTGTCGCGCTTGTTGGCGAATCAGGGTCGGTTTGTTTCTGCTTCTCGACTTTGCACATCGAAGATTCTCGGTTGACTCATACAATCATCATATTTATCTGGTTATCGCTTGGGCTCATAGATCTGGAAAGAGTACCATCCTACGACTCCTATATCGCTTTTATGAAGTGACTTCGGGTCGTATCCTCATCGATGGACAAGACATCGCCAAAGTTACCCAAAAGAGCTTACGGAAGGCTATCGGTGTCGTTCCTCAAGACTCGGTACTTTTCAACGAAGTGAGTTTTTTCTTCTCGTTTCTTTTTGTCCTCAGTTGCTGCTCATACACTGTCAACTGACCCAGCTGTCTTCGTTACTCGTCCACAGACCGTAAGATACAACATTGGATACGGCGAGATTGGTTCATCTGATCAAGCGATCGAGGAAGCAGCCAAAGCTGCGCAGCTTCACGCACGAGTACTGAGTTTCCCAGATGGATACGATACTCGAGTCGGGGAGCGAGGAGTCAGACTCTCCGGTGGAGAAGTAAGTTCCTCCTCGACGATGGCCTAATCGCGGTTGACTAAGACCATGCTTGATGTTGTGAAACTTCTCTGACTTGCAATCTTCCTGTCTCTCTGTTTCTTTTTCTTTTTCTTTTACTTTTATCTCAATCTCTCTTTCTCTTGTAAAACTCACGCCCCATCCCACCAGAAACAACGTGTCTCGTTGGCCAGAACTATGCTCAAGAGGTGAGGTGTCAATCTCTTCCCTCGTTCTCGTTGCTCTGTCTGTGATTCAAGAGTTTTCCTCTACTGACGAGCCTCTTCCTTTCCTCTACTGACGGATCTTCCCTCCCTCCCCCTTTAAAAAATCTAAAAAATCAAACCGAACAAAAATCTCTCCTCAACTCAAGTCCTCCAATACTGCTACTCGATGAGGCAACGTACGTAAATCTCTCCTCTCCGCCAGTCACTGCCATCCTCAATGGATCGCTGTTATGATCGAGCCGTCAAATTCATTCTTTTTCTTTTGGTTCTTCCTCTCCCCCCCCCCCCCCCTCCCCCCCCTCCCCCTCCCTCATCTATGGTAGTTCGGCTCTTGATACCACCACCGAGCGTGAGATTCAACAATCTCTTGAAACACTCATGAAGAACCGAAGTTCACTTTCTATCGCCCATAGGTACGCACACATACGTCTTCTTTCACGAAAGGAAAAAAGAAGAAGAAGAAGAAAAACTTCTTCCGTTACTCTTTCCACTCTTTCTTTCTCAGTTCTGACGACTTCTCCTTGATTCCTCTCCATCAGGTTGTCGACTATCGTCAACTCGGACATCATCATCGTCCTCTCCGAGGGACGTATCCTCGAATCTGGTTCCCACGCTGAGCTCGTCGCAAAGGGCGGAGCGTTCTCAGAGATGTGGTCGAAGCAGGTGAAAAATTAAACCCCCCCCCTCGTTTTTTCCTCCGTTTCTTTTCTCTTGCTTGCTTTTTTTTTCTTTTCTTTTCCTCTTCTTGTCCCGATCGTGACGGGTCTCGAATTGGTATTGACAGAACTCGATGGTTCCCTGCGTCTTTTCTTCTCCCTATAATTAGATCACGAGTGAGGCGGAACAACTGGTTGCTGCTGGTATCGTCGGTGAGCTCGATGGAGATCAGGTCAAGGAAGATACAAAAGGGAAGGGCAAGAAGGCCGCTTGATGAGGTCGACAACCTTGACGAAGGACGTGCTCTTTCTATCGGATGTCTCTTTCTCGCCTTGTCTTCCTGTCTTCGTGCAAAGACGTACTACGGTCGATTGAAGACAACTAAAAATACATCAAAAGATCGACTAAGACCCCCACACTGTCTCAACTCAGCGTCTCACCCACTCTTTCACTCCAACTTCCCTGTGCCAAAGTTGTAGCCGGAATGATGCTCGGGGTATCGGGAACCAATGGCTTTGTTCTTTTCGTTGGAACGAAAGGGCGAGGTCAGGGCAACGGGCGCGACAAAGGGAAAAAGAGAGAAAGCCAGACGAACGTTTTGGACGAGATCGTTGAGCTCTTGCTCTTCCTCGGACGTGAGCGTGAGGTTGGCGGACTCGATGTTTTCTCGAACTCGCTCGGCAGAGGAGGACCCTGGAATAGGGATGACCTTGTCGGTGAAAGTCAGGAGGTAGGC
The DNA here is from genome assembly GCA_039545415.1 of Udeniomyces megalosporus. Lineage (NCBI taxonomy): Eukaryota > Fungi > Basidiomycota > Tremellomycetes > Cystofilobasidiales > Mrakiaceae > Udeniomyces > Udeniomyces megalosporus. Next base: position 1,149,361 of record BCKM01000002.1, on the reverse strand, counting down.
GAGCGCGAGTTGGGCTGGAGTGCAGCCTTTTTTGCTGGCCATCTTGTTGAGGGCGTCAACGATCTTGAGATTCTCGTCAAAGACATCTGGTTGGAACTGACGATCAATGGAAGAGGTCGGTTTCAGCGACGCCAATACAGTTGAAGAGTTGGGCGTGCTTAGATTGACTCACCCTAGGACTGTTCTTTCGCATATCTCCTTCTTCGAGATCATCGTTTGACTTGAACTTTCCAGTGAGCATGCCTCGCCCGAGAGGACTGTTGAGTGCAACAAGATGGCTCGTCAGATCTTGCATTTCCTGGTTCGTAACTGAGGGCAACGATCCTTACGAGTATGCGATGACAGCGATGTCGAGCTCTTTACAGACCTTGACGACCTCGAGTGACTCAGGTTCGATCCAAAGACTGAGCTCAATCTCTACGGCGGCGATGGGAGCAACCTGTGAAGATGATAGATCGAGAAATCAGTCGGGCCAGAAGTAGAATGGACAGTGCCAAGAGATGACGAACAGCGTGGGCCTTTCGCAAAGCAGAAGAATGGATTTCGGAGAGTCCGATGTGCTACATAGTGATCAACCAGGTCATAAATGGGTCAGCCGAAGGGAGACATGAAGCAAAGAATGATACATGTGAGGAATGGGATCGATCGAACCTTGAAGAGACCTTCCTTCTGGAGGGTAGCCAAGTTCTTGGTCGCCTCCTCGATAGTCCTATTACGTAAAGCGGCCAAATATGTCTCTGAGTACCAAAGCAGAGACCTGACGGGTGAGAGTCGGCAAGGAATATATATATACCTCGAAGGATCCACCCTAGCTGGCTCGTAGATGTCGACGCTCTTCCTCGTGCCAAGAGCCTCGAGGATCTCTTTGAGGTCTCTTCGAAGGTTCTCGAGACTGTGCGAGGGCAAAAAAGAAGATTGCTCAAGTTTCGTTGACATGATACGCAGTCAACGCTGCAACGACTCACGAGCTGTTTGGTCCTTCCATTAATCCACCAGGCCCCATTCCGCCTTTGACGCTCAAAGTGATTCGATCAGCGTACTCTGGATATCTCTCGAAGAATCGGTTGAGCAGCTTGAGGCCGGCAAGGGGTTGATCGGGTTGGTTGTAGAACTGGCCACTATTCCAGAAGGTCGCTCCGGCATCTGCAGCCGCTCTTTTTCGAAGGAAAGGTCGAGAGCCGACATGAGCGAGTGATCTTCGTATAAATCAACAAGCGATAATCTGTTCTGCGTACTTCATCGAGGCGAAAGCGACCTCATCCGAGACCGGGGAAGGAGTCCAAGTAAGCTGAGGTCGAGGAACGATTCGCAGGTCAAGTAGGGATGTCAGCAACAGATTTGAGGTCCAGGAACAAGCTTATCGATTGAAAGTCTGACCAGCATGAGCCCATGACTGGATGACATGAAGCGTTAGCGATGAGATGTCGACGAAGGGGGAGAGAGAGTGACGGAGGCCTCACCCGATCGCACCGACGCTAACGGACGTGGCATCACCTCCGAGGTTTCGTTGAGGAATAGGGGACATGTTTGTTTGATTGTGAGTGTTTGCAGCAAGCAAGGATGAAGTGGTGGTTGGAAGGAAAGCGAGATGGTGATGAGCCCAAAGCGGTTCTCCGTCTCGAGGCCGTGTCACCTCTTCGGGGTCGGGGACCTTGCGGTGACTAAGGTCGGCTTCAATCTCTTCTTTCCTCTTAGATTGGTCATCTCTTCAAATTCGACCTCCACTACACACTCGTCCACATCTAACTGGATTAAACCCAGGAAAACTGAGTCGACATATACTACAGAAATATTCATCTTGTATCGAATCAATCCTCGAGCATGTACGCTAGTTAAGATGATGTCACTCGCCCGTCAAAGTGGATCAACCCTGGTCAAGTTGGTGCCTCCTTCCTGGAACCGTTGAGCAGCACTGTCGCGAGGAACGTATGAAGTTTCGAACAGCTGTGAGTTCAATAGCACACGCATTTGGGATTGTTGCGATGATCTTTGCGAAGGAGAGCTCGCGAAAGTAAACCTTCCCTCGACCTGGCGCTGGGCTTATCTTGTGCCTCCAATTGCCTCAAAAACATCCATCGTCTTCCCGCAAAGGTAGATGCGGTGATATTCAACTGCACGGGTTACGAGCCAAAAACGGCTGACGTCACCACCCCCTTCCCTCCTCTGCCCAAGGACATAATCCCACAGCGAGCCGAATCGGAACACTGTGTACTGCAGTCAGTTGGGTATGTGTGACAGGCGACGACTGGGGTCTGTGATGGTTCAGAGGCCGCGCCGAAAAAAGACTTCTCGTTTTTCCCCTTGTTTACGCCTCCCCCTGATCTTTTTATAAACTGGAGCCCCGGCTCTTCTTGATTTCCCTCCTGGGTCCCTAGAATCGACCTTTCCTTCCTCCATCTTTCCCTCCACTCCCACCCAAGCCCTCGCCTCGCTTTCCCCTCCTCGTGCCTCCTCTCGTACATCGCTTCCTCTCTTCCTCTCGTCTCAACACCTCGTCAACACATATCTCAAGGTTCGTGCCCAGCCCTAGAATCCTCTCAGACAACGCGGCTGATTTCCTCCTCCCCCCCTTGCCATCGTTTACCCCCTCTTCGCCCCATCGTTTGCTCAAACAACCTGCTTTGTACTTTGATCCGCAAACCCACCACGTCATACTATGCCTTACGTACTGTACTGTCTTCTCTCGATCGATTCAGATGCCTTCTTTCCTCCTCCCCGCCGCCGCCGGCCTCCTTTTCGCTGCTGCCGCTAATGCTCAAGTCACTGCCAGGTTGGTTTCTATCTTCTACGTCCTCTCCCTGGTATTTTGCTTCGTAGCGTGTCACGTCTGACCATCGATTATCTCTCACCTCCACAGTGGCACCAACGGAGGTAGGTCCTCGTCTCGTCTAAATCGGGTCGACGAGTTTATATTCTATCCAACTTCAAGTCCTTATATTGATGCCATCTGACTCTGCCCTCATCTGAACGCATTTCTCGCGAAATCATGATCATACCTAGTCACCAACCCTCCTGGTACGTGCACAAGAATGCTCCAGCTGATCTTTACAGCATCCCTCCGCAGTCGTTAACCGCACTGCCCCTTCCTTCGCCCCTTTCTTTGATTCCTTCCCTATCCTCCTTTCATCCCTTCGATCTCCTGCGCCACATAATAGAGCCATCCATGGGTGCCTACAACCAGACATCTGATTCGAGATTGATCTCGCTCAACTCTGTTGACGACTTGTGCGTTCTCGATCCCGATTTATGTTTGGGCACAGAATCGTTGATCTCGTCCCCACCGTCTTGCCCCACAGCTGCCTCTACGCTCCTGCTACCCCTGGAGACACCATCGGTGACCAAGAGGCTGAGGTTGTTGCTTGGTGCACCAGTCAGTACATCCGATCGCTCATACCCTTGCCGAGGTCTTTCGCTGATTTTCGTTCGACTTCCCTCATCAGAGCCTCGTAACAATGCTCGTCTCATCCCTGATGGAACCATCACCTCTGCCCACTTTGTCAAGACTCCTCTCTACGTCCAGATCGTCGGTACGGGTGACCTCACCAAGATCAACATCCAACAGGGTGACGAGGGAGGAGAACTCGACCCTCACGGTGCCACCGGCCTTGGAAACCCTGTCGGTAAGTTGTCATGGCCCCCGCGTGTGGCTTATGGAAGCTGATTGACCCGTTCCAAATTACACAGGTGGAAACGTTACTTCGAACGTCACTGGTTCCGATGTCTTCTACGAGGAATGGATGTCTTACGCGAGTCTCTTTCCTCATCGCGTTTCGATCCTTGAGCTTTTGCTTACAAAGCTACTTGACGTCTTACAGGTTTCCTATGCCGACTTCTGCCTTCGAATCTGGTGAGTGTTGGATGGAACCCCGATTCACGCCTGCACTCTGCCCTGACTAATGTCATTCCCTCTCCTGACCACTCAAAGCACCGCTGAGAACTCCACATACTCTGCTGCCCTCGAGTGCCAACACACGCTTGGTACCTAGCACTTACTACATTCTCCGCTCATGCCATAGGCTAACCCGCTCTTACCCCGCTCGCATGTCAGACGAGATGGGTTGTGCCTGGGTCATGCCATCGGAAACGACCACCGATGCGTTCACCTCGTGCGATGCCGATAGTGAGTCGTCTATCCACACGGGGAGTCGTCCGTTCGCTCGCATCGCTGACACCTTCGCCTTCGCCTTGCTTCCTCTTCCCTCTACTGCAGGCGCCTACCCTCCTGGTGTCTACCCTCTCGAGGCCGGTGGGACTAGTACTTTCGCTCAAAGGTATATCATGTCGCGTTCTCTACAAGCGTACAAGACGATTAGATGATCTAAACCTTTTCTTTTGTCTGTCCCTCCTTGTTCAGGTACACAAACACCGCTGTTGGCAACGAGTTCACCATCGGAGTCACCGTCACTCCCTCCGCCGCTTTCTCCACTCCTGCATCTTCCAACTGGTGAGTCTGATGAGTGTCCTACTTGACTAACCCACCCCTCTGATGACACACCGCTGACTGCTATTCACAACGCGTGACGCCTCTGCTCCTCAACAGTCAAACCTACTCGACCATCTCCAACGGTGTTTCTGAGCTTGCTGCCGCTGCAACCAGTGGTGCCTCCGCCTCTGGATCTGGATCTGCCATGTCCGGTGGATCGTCCGGTTCCATGACCGCCAAGTCCACTGGCAGCGTTAAGGCTACCGCTAGCTCCAAGTCGGAATCGGTTAAGGTGGCCGCTGCGTGAGTCTGAGAGAGGCCAAGTCTGATTGTATTCTCATCCCTCTAGATGACTGATCGTTTTTTGTGCTCATTCTTTAGCTCGGGTTCGGCCTCTGCCACTTCCAACACCTCAGCCGGTTCGCTTTCCACTAGCTTCCCCCTCGGCGGAGCTTTTGCTACCTTCGGTCTCGTCCTTCTTGGAGCTGGAGCCGTCTTCCTCTAAGCGACGTTTCCGCGCGATAGCATTCTTTCCTTTGCATCTCATATAAACACACTATCCTCTATCTCTCGAAACGGACTTTCTTTTTCTTCTCTTGCTTCTTTTCTCTCCTCGCACACTCCGCCTCCCCTCTCAGTCATCGTCTCTCCACTTCACGTAAAACACTTCAAGCCATTCAATTGCACCACAGTCATTTCTCTTGCTGGCTCCCAACAGATGTTGATGATAATTGACTGCCGAACCATATTTACAGATTCCGTCTTGACATCGCAGCCCTGGGTTTACAAGTCACCAATCGTGACAATCCACTGGTCGATGAAAAGGCTGTTGCCTCTGATCAATATCGAGGGGATCTCACTGACCCCCTTGACATCATACAGTCTCGGGAGCTGCCAACGAGACCCCAACAGATCCTTCCTCGATCGGGGCTCTTGGTACGAGAAACATTCTCGACCTCTACGAGTCAGGTAGGATGGACCCTTCGAGGTAAGTACATATCTTGCCCCTACCGATTCCCACTTATCCGGCCTCGTCTACTCTCCAAGTCAAAGTCGACTTCATTGGCTCAAGTCTCCGAACGGACAGACGCGTAAGAAAGTTGACGTCAATCATCTGCATCCACAACGTCCGAGACTGTCAACTTCTACTTGCCCTTCCCACTTCCACCATCCTTCCCACCTCCACCTGGTCCCTTCTTACCCTCAAATCCACCCCTCGAACCACCCTTCTTGAACGTCTTCTTGTCACCCTTTGGCTTGATACCCTTCTTTGCGTTCTTTCGAGCTTCAAGTCTGGATGAAATATTATCAGATCGTTTCTTCTGCTTGACGGCTTGGGAAGATCGAAGCGCTTCTTTTCGGTCGGCCCTGTAGAGAGTGAATGTAAGAGGTGAGTGAGTGAGGAGTTGGGAAGAAAAGGTGGATCCGCACGAAAGCGAAGAGATGAGGGAGAGAGAGAGAGAGAGTCAGAGCGATAAGAAACGATGATCAGATTGAAATCCAAGGTCAAAGCGAGAGAATGAGGCCAGCCCCCCCCCCCCCAAAAAAAAAGCGGACACCAAAGACAATAGAGAGGATTAAAACAAAAGACTTACCACTCTGAGCTACTCTTGGCCTTATCCTTCTGGACCCTCTTCGCAGCCTTCTTCAACCTCGACGCGTCATCTCGAACCTTTCCACCCTCCGCTCTCTCCAATGCAGTCTCCCACCTGGCCTCTGCCTCCTTCTCACTCCTGATCTCTGCCGGTAGCTCAGCTAACTTGGCCTTGGACTTTTCAAGAGCGGCAAGAGCATGGACTGGGTTGGAGGGTAGTGGTTTCGATGATTTCCTAGATTTAGAAGTCGAAGCTCCAAAGGAAGAGGGGAGAGAGAATTGGTTAAAGGTGATGGCGGGAGGAGCGGGCGCGTCTGGTCGTTCGTTCGGGACGAGAAGCTCAGTCTGAAAGATGGAATGATGAGGCAGGACAAGGAAGAAACAGAGAAGTGGACGATGAACACAGGAAGTAGTTGTCAGCATATGGACCATTGCTTCTTCTTCTTCTTCTTCTATCACTTTCACATGGTACGGGAGGATACGTACCTTTCCAGCCTTAACAGAAAGATCTTCTCCTGTGTTCTTCTTTTTCTGGTAACCGTCGTCCTTTCCACCTTGCTTCCTCTCCAGCCTCTTCTCCTCTCGAGTGTTCTTTCGTCTCTTCTCCCTGAGCTCTCCTCGCCGTATTCTAGCCTCCTCCAAAAGCTCCTCCTTACTTCCAGGTTCGAAACCAGCGTTGGCACCAGTACCGAATCGATTACCTTGAAGCTTGGCGATTCGAGCTTGAAGTTTGGCGTGAAGGTGAGCTATCGAAGTTGGTTCGCTGATGGGCTGAAGAGTCGAACTCGAAGAAGGGTCATCGAGATCCATCCTGACAGAGATATCGGCCTCAGAATCAGAGTCATTGGCAGCAGTGACGGTCGCCTTGTTCGACTTGGACTTGTTGGACGATGAGGATTTGGATGCTTCGGCCTCAGCAGCAGCTCGACCAGAGAGGATCTCCGGGACCGTTTGGACGTTGGAAGGGTCGAGCTGTGAGTTTGGTCATGAAGAGATGAGGTGGATATCAGCCACAGAGACAAGGCACCGTAGAATGCAGACACATGGCGAGAGCAACGAGGTCAAGAGGACGCGCACCTTGTCAAGCTTGGCCTTCTTTGAACGCTCCTTCAATTCCTGCTTAGGAGTGGCCTTGTTCCTTTTGTTCTTCATGTACTTGTTGTCATGCTAGTGTCGATACGGGGGAGTGGAGCAGTAAGCTAGATAGCTCCGCGGAGTCGAAGACAGAGAGGGAGAGGCAGACGAGGGGACGATGGACGAACCTCGTCGTCGACAGTATCGTCCCTGATATAGTGTCTGGCGGGAATGAGGGAGAGGAGGGACTCGAATGCGTTGTTGTGATTCTCGAGGGAAGCGTATAGTTGGGCAGAGGGTGCCATGACTGGAGGGTGGAGGAGAAAGTGTCGGAGGTTGGTTTGGTGGAAGGGTGAATTGTGAAATCTTGGTTCCCTTGACGGAACTCGCCGAGGGGGAGGGAAGGGGCTCAGATGATGACACGACTATAGGATCTATTCTCTTTGTCAGATACCTTGCTGGGGATCTAGACAAGTGAGGGATTCTGAGATTGACACAATTTGAGAATCATCTTATTGAGCACGAATGAGAAGCAGCCAATTCCGAGTCCTAATCACCCCTACCAAGAGCCCTCCCCCTTGCTCGACTCCCTACTCGACTCCATCCCCGAACCACCTCGATCCAACAGTCCTCCCCATCTCGATCCCTCACCTCCCACGCCGCACCATCCCTATCATGCTGCGTCAATCAATCACCTCCACCTCATCTTCTCTACGATCGTCATCAACAAGATCATCTAGAGCCTTCTCCCGATCCACCACACTACGGGCCGATGTCACTTTGACCGTCGATGGTACAAGTGTACGTCTACACCCCTTGCTTGCCCTCGTCTTTGTTCATCCATCAATTAATCCTGATTCCTCGTCCCATCATCAGGTCACCGTCCCTCAAGGTACGTAAGCTGATGGGGCAAGAGATCAGACCCAATGAGGGAGACCTTTTCCGGGCTGATTCCCATTTCACTTCATCCCTTCAACAAATCACAGGCTCGACAATCCTCCAAGCAGCAGAGGTCGCTGGTAAGACCATCCCTAGATTCTGCTACCACGATCGACTGGCGATCGCCGGTAACTGTCGGTACGTCCTACGCCATCATCGACCTTCGGAGGATCGGAAGTCATCCGAACTGGCCTTCCTCGCCCTTTTCGCTCACCTCGTTCGCGTTCCTCCTCGTTTGTTAGAATGTGTCTTGTCGAGGTCAAACCTGGTCCTCCAAAGCCTCAAGGTGATCTAGATATCCACATATGGACGTAGGATGCGAGCTGATGGCATCACGCACCTTTCTCGTCGCCAGCCTCATGTGCGATGCCAGCTCTAAATGGTCAACAGGTTTTCACCAATACTCCTACCGTTCACAAGGCCAGGTGAGGAACATCGTCTGTGTGCATGTAGACCATCCGACTGCTATTGGCCGTTAACCACTTGTCCTGGATCGACATCTAATAGGGAGGGAGTGATGGAGTTTCTCCTGGCCAATCATCCTCTAGACGTATGTCCGCGGTCTTACGCTGCCAAAAGGCTCCTCCTTCATCGTTCGTCTTGCTGAATCAATCCTCTTCCTTAGTGTCCCATTTGCGATCAGGTACGTAGATCGTCACCACCGAGACACCTTTTGGATCTCAAGCTAACTTCGTCGCTTTAGGGAGGAGAGTGCGATCTTCAAGACCAATCCATGCGATACGGTTCCGATCGAGCTCGATTCCATGAGGTGAGCAGTTCGCTTTAATTCTCATCTGGATCTTTGATGTTGTTGCTCATCACCTATGATATGATGATCCAATCTAGATCACCGGAAAGCGCGCTACCGAGAACAAGGATCTCGGGCCGATCATCAAAACATCCATGAACAGGTTGGCATCTGTCTTGCAACTTTTCAAAGTCCCTCATGATTGACCGATACCAACACGTTCCTCCTTCTCCAGATGCATCCAGTGCACTCGATGCGTCCGATTCGCAAACGAAGTCGCAGGCGTTGAGGACCTCGGAACGACTGGTCGCGGTAACGACCTCCAGATCGGCATGTACGTTGAGAAGGTCATGGATTCGGAAATGTCTGGCAACATCATCGACCTCTGCCCCGTTGGAGCTCTCACCTCCAAGCCGTACGCCTTCCAGACGCGACCCTGGGAACTCAAAAAGACCGAATCAGTCGATGTTCTCGATGCCGTCGGGTCCAACATCCGGATCGACTCTCGAGGTGTCCAAGTCATGCGGGTCCAGCCGAGGATCAACGACGAGGTCAACGAGGAGTGGATCAACGACAAGACTCGATATGCCTATGATGGCCTTCGGTTCCAGCGACTGACGACGCCTTTGGTCAAGGAGGGAGACAGATTCGTGCCAATGGGATGGAAGGACGCCATGCTTACCATCAGGGAGGGACTTGAGAGGACCGGAGCGACCGCAGATGAGATCAAGGCCGTCGCAGGACACATGGCTGATACCGAATCGATGGTGGCCCTCAAAGATCTCGTCAACCGACTTGGCTCGGAAAATCACACCCTCGACCAGCCTCTCGGTGACAAACCACCCGTTCATGGCGTCGACGTTCGATCCAACTACCTGTTCAACACCACCATTCCAAAAGTCGAAGAGGCAGATGCTGTCCTCTTCATCGGAACCGATGTCCGCCACGAAGCCCCCATCATCAACACTCGACTTCGAAAGAGCTACCTTCACTCGCCTGTCCAGTTCGGTCTGATCGGAAAGCCTGTCGAGCTCACCTACACTTATGAGCATCTCGGCGTTGGAGCCGCGGACGTCGTCAAGTTCCTTGCGAGTGGAGGAAAGGGGTCGAGCAAAAACGCGGATACCGGCTTTGCGAAAGTGTTCGAGGACGCGAAAAAGCCCCTGATCGTCGTCGGAAGTGGTGTCATCGAGCAGGAGAACGGTAAAGCCGTGTTTGAGGCTCTTGCCAAGTATGTTGGAGGAAAGAAGGATAAATTCTCAACGCCAGAGTGGAACGGACTATCAATTCTGCAAAGGGTGAGCGGTACCTGTCGAATCCTCTCATCAATCTAAGCTCATAACGTCGCCTCTGTCCCCTTGCTAGGCCGCTTCTCGAACTGCTGCCTATGACATCGGGTTCACTCCCTCTTCCTCTGCGTCGTCGGCGACCCCCAAGTTCATTATCCTACTCCAAGCCGACGAAATCGATGCTGCCTCTATTCCTAAGGATTCATTCGTCGTCTACATTGGTTCCCATGGAGTGAGTCTCGCCTCGTCACATTCCCATGTGGCAATGATAGCTGACGCTTTGGACCCCGTATGTCTAATCAACAGGACGTCGGTGCTCAATTCGCAGACGTTTGCCTTCCAGCTGCCGCTTATACCGAAAAGTCGACCACCTGGGTCAACACTGAAGGTCGCTCTCAAGTTGGTAGAGCTGCCGTTCCACCCCCTGGTGCTTCCCGAGAGGACTGGAAGATCATTCGGTTAGTCCAGCGAGCAGACGCATCCAATCTTTTCTAAGGCAAACCACTTAAATCGATTCGGCGATTTCCACCCTGTCGTATACACAAACACAGAGCTCTCTCAGAAGTTCTCGACGCTCCACTCGCTTACGACGATACTGTCGCTCTGCGCGATCGAATGTGGGATATCTCACCAACCCTCGTTCGATACGACGCCATCGAGAGACCGTCACCTACCGTTGCTTCCCTTGGACTCGACCAACTCGCTTCCTCCCTCAAGGGAGCTTCGATCAAGACTGAGCAGTTCAAGTTGCCGGTGGAAAACTTTTATATGACGGATGCGATCAGTAGGAGCTCGGTCACGATGGCTCAGTGCAGTCGAGGTGAGTGAAATGAGACCATAGAAAAGATGGATCACTCTTTTTCCTTTAACAACAGAACGTCGGAAACGAACTGACATCTCGACCCGTTTTTTTTTTCCTTCTCGTCTCTTTTTACCTTTTTTTTTTCGGTCGTCGAAACAAAACAAAGCCTTCCACGACAAGAAATATTCCTTCCCAGCTGACGCAGACAACCAACAACAAGGATCGTCGCACACCGCTACACCTCCTCAAGAAGACTCTCCGGTACCTTCATCTGCTTTCGCTTGAGAGTTTCTCTGAAAGGAAGAGGAGAGGAGGGGGAGGGAGGGAAGAAAGAGAAAGAGATGAAGGGCAGAACGAGTATGTGGATTAAGGATATGGAAAGGAGGAAGAGGGAAATCCTCGATTTATTCCTCTTGGCTTGTCCGATACCTCTTTTTTCTTTTTGTCTCTGTCTTGTTTTTACCGCTCTCTCCGTTTTCCTTCCCATCATTCTTTCTTTTCTTTTCAAGTTTGGGTTCATTGACAAACTCCTCCAACGCCATCTCCCCCGCTCTCTCTCTCTCTTCTCCGTCCATCCTTCCCCTCACTTCCCCCATTCCTCTTCTTCTTGGTTGTATCTCATCTTTTGTTTCTTCTCCTCTCCTTTTTCTTCTTCTTCTCGTCTATTCTCTCTTCTCACTTTCCCTCTTATGTATGACAGAAAAAAATCCTCTTTCGTGAGCTTTTTAGCATGAACTCTTCGATGTGGATTCGAGCGCAGTCGATTAGAATCATCGTCGTCGTACATCATCACAAGAGGGACAAAGTGCATGAGAAAGTGTCGTCAAGTAGATTTTGGGAGAAAGAAACAAGGTTGCGTAGATGGATAGATGAACGCTCTCTTGGAAGTCAATGGTGAATGTTGAAGACGTACATCGAGGAAAGAAACAAGGGGTACGGGGTCATGATGGGATGATGAGGAATCACTAAGAGAGGGAAATGAACCAGAAACAGATCGAAAGATACCTGAGGTTGAAATTAAACCAAAGAAGAAGAAGAAGAAGAAAAAGAAAAAGAAAGACCCTTCCAAACCCACCCCCAAGTCAACTAACTAGAAAACTCTCCACCAGAGACAAGTGTGCTGTAAACGCCTCTTTGGGAGAGAAGATCTTCGTGGGAACCGTCTTCGACGATCCGACCTTTGTCGCAGACGAGGATCCTAGAACACATTTGCATGGCGGCCTGGGTTGTTTGGATTGATAGGTTGACGATGACAAGAAAAAAAAAGTGTTTCTTATGTCAGTCTTCGGGATGGGGGGGAGGGGGGGTTTGTACAAGTAAGAGAGAAGGAAAAGAAACTGACGGTTTTATGAGTGACGAGTAGAACGGTACGATCCGATCTAACTCTCATGATCGTCTCGAGTACAGCCGCTTGATTATCCGCATCGAGAGCCGATGTACATTCATCCAGGATGAGGATATCCGCCCTCTTGACCAAAGCTCTAGCGATCTGAAGTCTTTGAGCTTGACCGCCCGAGATCAAACTCGCGTTTTCTCCAAGGTTGGTATCGTATCCTTTTGGCAGGGAGAGGATGAAATCGTGAACGTTTGCCGCTTTGCAAGCTCTTTCAACTTCCTGGAATGGCAAGTTGGGTGAACCGTAAGAGATGTTGTCCGTAACGGAAGCGTCAAAAAGAGCTGGTGTTTGAGAGACGATGGAGATGTGCTCCCTCAACCATTTGGTTTCTGCCTGGGCTAGGAGATGTTTGTCGAGTCGTATTTCCCCTGAGGAAGGTTCATAGAGTCGTTGAAGCAGGGCGGCAATGGTTGATTTGCCTGAACCCGAGGATCCAACAATGGCGACGCATTCGCCTGGTGAAACGGAGAAATTGACGCCTCGGAGAACGGGAGCGTCGGGTCGAGAAGCGTAGGTAAAGTGAACGTCGGAGAAGGTGATTTGACCGCTAACAGTAGGTCGAAGGTCGCCTTTGAGTTCCTCGACTGACGAGTCAGATAGTGAGAGGAAGCGGACGAAATCGAGTCGAGCTCTCTTCGCCTTAGCGACGGTCGGCACTGATCATGAGAAAGCAACGGTCGATTAGAAAAACTGGATTCGGCAACGTTCTCCTGCAGAGGAGACCTGACTCACGGAAGGAGAGCATTTGGGATGCGAAGGTGATCGAGAAGATGACGAGCGAGAAGATGTTGAGAGCGACTGGGTACGAGTAGGTTCCTTTGACCATGAAAACGGCGATCATGTAGAACAGAAGGGCTATGGACGACGAGCAGGTGAGAGGAATGCCCATCAGGTACACGTTCGAAGGACCACACGATGAGAGGTTATCGAAACGACGACTCACCCTCGACAAAGTAAATCATTCCATTCATCAGCCCAGTGCCGATCCCTTGAATCCAAGCACCTCGAAGACCAGTCGTGTAGGCAATTTCGAGGGCGATGTTGAATTTTTCTTCAAAGATGGATTCGAGGGCCATCGACCGCATGGCTCGGACATTGGAGACAGTCTGATGAATCGAGGAGGGAGTGAACCAGGGATTCGAAAAGTGAGAGATGCCGGTCGAAGTCAGTGTATGCAAGGAAAGAATTCTAACTCAGATATGAGAGTAACGTGGGGGGAGTGAACGACGCGTACCTCGTAAAAGATCTTTGCAACTTCCTCTCGCATCCGCTTGTTTCGAAGTTCGATGTTATTGAGAAGCATGAACTGAAGACCGATGGCGATGCAAAAGATTGGGATGACAGCTACGCCGATGAGGGTCAACTTCCAACCTAGGACGGCCGCCCAGATCGTTCCGACGCTGATCATGACGAGGGCGGTGAGGAAATGACCCGGGATCGTGGCGACAATGGGAAGCATATCGTCTCCGTCCTTGATGAGACTCTGAACGATCGTCGATGGTGCATTTTCTGGTCGGTCGAACCACGCCTTGTCCTGAGCGACGATGAGAGCAAAGCATCGATCCCTGAGGATGGTGATCCAGCAGTAAGAGACGTACTCGAACGCTACGAATGAAACCCCGACGCAGAGTCCATCGACAGCAGAAAGACCGAGAACGATGGCAGAGTAATGAGTCAGACCCGCCCGATCCCTTCCCCCAGCAGCAACGAGAGCCATAAGCTTCGCGAGGTAGGACGACCAGAGCGGGGTGGCGACTCCGTGTCCGATGGCGGTAACGAATGCAATGATGAGGACGAATTTGTGAGGAACAGAGGTGAAGCAGTCGATGATGACTCGAAGGATGGAGGGATCCTTAGAGGTGATGGTCGTCGGGTTCGAACCAAAGGGAACCTTGGGCGAGATGGTGACGACATGCTCGTCTTGAATCGACTTACGTCTGACTCGGGATCCAGGGTAGAGAAGAGCAGCTCTGCCCTTGAGAGCCAACTCTCCCCGTTTCTCGAGATCCTGTCGTTCGAGTTCGGACGCGAACTCGGCGCTCTCGTCGGCGTTGGAGATCGAAATCGTTGGAACCGGTGTGGATGTGAGAGGGTTTTCGCGAGGATCCACGTATTCCCATGGAGAAGTGGTTTGCGTGGCGGACTTGGCATCGTTTGAGATAGAGCTCTGAAGGGCTTGCCATGAGGAGCGTCGATCAGAATGAATGGCAAGGGTAGGAGTGTTGAGGGTTGAGAGTGAGGTCTGCTTGTGTAGAGACGGTGTGGAGGAGGAAGGTGGTTGGAGTTGAGACGCTCGGCGAGTGAATCGGTTGGTGAATGGCTTCACCCTGACGGGTGTGGCAGAGGGCAGCCAGCTTTCGCGAGCATGGCCAGGAGAAACGTCCAGAGCTGTCGTATAGGACGCCCGAGGATTGTTGGTCGTAGGAACCATGCTGTTGTAAGAAGCCCGTCGATCATTCTCACTTTCATTCAAATAACCGGCGAGGATATCGAAGTAGGAGATGCTCGGGGGTCTCCTCGCTGCCGAAGTGGGCGCTCCTCCAAGTACCGTTAGATGGAAACCAAAGAGACTCGGACTAGGTTCATCCGCAGCGATCGCGTCGAGGACCTCCTCGCCATCGTCCCAACCATCTCCCTCATCTTCTGGTAGAGGGGACGCCATTTGTTCGGCTGCCATACGGGCGAATTCTTTCCCAGACCGCATAAGGTCTGCGCGGAATCCTTCCTCGACAACGGTTCCGTTCTTGAGAAGGTAGACAAAATCGGTTGGGACGATTTGAGAGAGATCGTGAGTGATGACGATAGTAGTTTGGTTGCGTCTCCAGCATTTGATGGCCTCGAAGACGAGTACTCGTGACGTTGCGTCCAAAGCGGAGGTGCACTCGTCTGTGGTGGAAGGATACGTAAGAAGATTTAACAGGAGGTCAGCTGGAGGTTTGGCTATGGGATCGAACTAGAGCAAACCCAATACTTACCGAGGATCAGGACTGTAGGATTTCTCAAGACCGCTCGAGCGATGGCCAATCTTTGCCTCTGTCCTCCACTCAAATCTGCTCCTCCAACTCCTAATCTTGTCTCATATCCGTCTGGTAGGCCCTTGATGTAGTCGTGCATCAGAGCGGTCCGACAAGCAGACTCGACCTCCTCCCTCGTAACCTCCTCAGGTCTCCTGACCTTTGACCCAGCAAGTCCAATGGCGACATTATCGTGAACGCTCATGTCGAAGAGGATGCATCCTTGCTGGACTGAAGCGACGTGTTCCTTCATCCACCCCCCGTCAAGAAGTTCCACGTCCTGATCGTCAAACGTGATTGAGCCGGTAGACGGTCGGTAGAGACGGAGTAGAAGTTGAGAGATGGTCGATTTGCCTGAGCCCGAGCCACCAACCACGAAAGTTGTTTCGCCTGCGGGGAGAAAGACTGAGACGTCCTTGAGAGCAGGCACGTGAGGGCGTGATGGATAGCTGAACGTAACGTTTCGAAGGACAAATTCACCATGGCAGCGAAGGGGTCGAATGTGACGAAGGGTTGTGTTGCCGTTGGTTCGTTTGGCGAGCTTTCGACCAGGGATGGGACGGGCGGTCGCGAACGCGGTGTATGATGGGGAAGGAGTGATAGGAGAAGACGTGTTTGATCCAGGAACGTTCTTTCCGTCGAGCTGATGGTTAGTGTCAGAGGAACCGTTGAGGGAGGATGCGATGGTGAGGGGTCGAGACTCGACGATGGACCGTGGTCGAGTGGGAGGAGGGTTGATGAGGGTCTTCATTGAAACCATGGAGCCTTTTCCCTTGTTAAGAACCTCGAGTAAGGGCATCAAGGTCGTGACGCAGTTGGAAGCGAGCGTCGTGGCGAAGAAGACCGTCATGACGGCTCCCGGGCTGAGTTTGCCATCTCGAACGAGCTTCGACCCGAACCAGAATCCAGCGACGAACATGGCGCTCATGACGAAGCTCGCGAGGCCGAGACTAAATCCCCAGGCGTTGGCGATCCAGATGTTGACCTTTCGTCCCTGCTCGATGAGGCTTCCGAAAACGTCGACCTCTTTACTTTGGGCGTTGAAGGCCTTGACTGTCGCGATCGAGGCGGTCGCTCGTTCCGCTCGAGTCGATGCCTCGGCAAAGATTCGTCGTTCCGAGGCGAGATGAGGGAACGTCATTGCTTGTACGATGCCTTGAGCGATAACGACGACGGGTATAGCGGAGAGAATGACGAGCGTGAGGGACCACGACTTGTAGAGAGCAAGGCCGAGACAGACGAGGATCGAGGTGAGGTTGGCGAGAAGATTGCCGACGTTGTTGGAGGAAGCAAATCGGATATCATCCGTCTCCCTGAGAGGCATGGTGGTTCAGACAAAGGGCACAGTGGAGCAGGGGATGATAGGGGAGATAGGAAGAACGATCAGCGCTCGTTTGGTTGCACAAGAAAGTATTGAACAACCGACTAACCTGGTGAACTTTGCCATCAGACCAGCAGCTCCTACGCCTTCCTCTTTGTCCTCCTTGATCTCCTCGCCTCCGTCACCAAGACCCATACCGAGGTCGAACCATTCGACGTCCCGACTTCCGACCTTGTCAAAGACCTCTTTCCTAACCGCTCGGACGTTAACTTCACCGACCCAGATCCAAAGAGCGCTCATGATGGTGTGTAGAGCGAGGAAACCGAAGCCCATGCCGGCGAGCTTGAGACTGGCGAGTTGGATGTCATGGAGGAGCTTGTGGTTTTGTTCCTCTGTCGCGACGCCTGGTTCGAGAGGGTACTTTGAGAAGGCGTCGAAGGAATCGCCGACGACGAGAGTCATGTAGGGCGTGAGAAGACCAGAGAGAATGGCTACGATGGAGGCAGGGGTGGTGAGAAGAATATGATTGCGGAGAGTGAGGTACGAGAAGAGCAGTCGAGTGGAGGGCTTGGCGGGCTTCCAGGCGAGCTCTGGAGGGGCATGGTTGACTGTTGGTGAGGGAGGAGGTTTTGATGATGAGCTGGGCCGGGTGTTCCATGAGGGGGAAGTAGAGATGGCTAGCGGTTGGTAGGAGGGACATCGGGGAGGAGCGTCACGTTGGTGTTGCTGGAGTTTCGGTGACGACTTTTCCAATCCCTCGCTTTCTTCCAAACAAACCACCCTGCCCTCGACCTGTTCCGCTGGCCCATATGGATCAGGTCCAGTGTCGAAGCTCGTTCTAGCTGGGCTCTGAAGAGGACGATGATGATAGTCCTCTGGAATTGTGGGGGTATCGGCAAGAAAATCTGGGTGAGAGAAAGAAGAAGGAAGTCCGAGCGAGGATGCTGATTCTTGTGATAGCGGACGCGAGATAGAGAGGGAGCGGATGGTGGAGTGTTTCCGCAGAGAGGATTTGGACGATCTTGACATGTTGGCGGTGGTGGTGGCGGTAATGATCATGCTTTTCGAACAATGGACTCATTGAACGGGCGAAGAAGAATCTGAACAAGGCTGAAACGTCCAGGGGGTAGAGGCGTTTTTGGGCCGCCGGATCTTCTCGCTCAAGTTGATTCAACTTCGATTTCCTGCGCGATTGATGAACCGAAGTCCATCCGTCAGCTATCGCGGAGAGTAAGATTCTGCTAGCATGGTTTTGTAGCATCTTGAAGTGCGAGGATTTGTGAAAAACAAAACCGTATCAATCTTTCCACTATCTGACGGTGCCGCAGTCGGTTTATCTCTTCCTTTCAGTAGAGGTCTCGCTCGATGGTCGGCGACCCGATGCGGTCATTACGAGGGGGGCCTGGCATTGGAAGAAACTTTGGTCATATTCCTGGGCTTACATCCCTAGTGCTCTCGCATGAGGATTGCGTCGGTAGATTGTCGCTAAGCCTCATGACACATGTGCTCGGTCCCAGAATCATTCATGTGCGGTGGTGTCGAGGAGATTCACGTACACTATGGGAGGGGCGCTTTGCTGATGATATTGCGAGAGGCAGCGAGAGAGGGCAAAGTATCGATCGCTTTCTCGATGGTTTGAGAGCGAAATCCGGGCGTGACGACGGGAGGGATCCCGGTTTCTTCCTTCTCGCTTTGCCTTTGCTCTTATACCTTCCACCTACACTCCGCTCCTTTCACTCCGACTCTTGCTTCCGGCTCACATTCATCTCATGGAAGCAGGTCCCTCGACTCCTGCCGTATCCATTCGTCTCTCCACCTACCGCCCCGTGCTCGACGACGCCGACTTCCCTTCAGCTTTCAATTCGACCTCGAGCGGATCGACTCACGCTTTGCTTGCCGAGCAAGTGTTCGGAAACTGGGTACCAGCGAAGAAGCGTTCTCTTCCGAACGCCGAACTTGATAGGAAGGGCAAGGGCAGGGAGGTACTCAGGGAGTCGCGTGTGAGCGCAAGGTCAGACGGACTGGAACGGAAAGCATCCGGTAAGTCTTCTTTCTGTATTTGCTGCTCGAACGAATTGTGTTGTACATGAACGCTTAGATGTGCTCTTTCGCGCCATCTACAGCAGCTCATAGTGCTCTAGGGTTCAAGCCAGCTCGCTCGCTTCCCAACCTCGACGAAAGCCGATCGTTCCGCCTGGGTCCATCCTTCTCTTCCACCAATCCTCTCACGAGCCGAAAGATTCATCCATGGACACAGAAAGACCATTTGTCCGAATTCGACGCGCCAATCACTCCCGAAGAAGAAGCGGAGAGACGGAGAGGTCGCTTAACTCGGCGGAAACAGAAGGAAGCTGAGGCTCGAGGTGAGGGAAGGTCACATGCTGCCCGCGAGACGCAGAAGCGGAGGGATAGACAAACGAGGAAGATAGAAGAGGAACCTTTAAAGAGGAAGAGGAATTATGGCGGCAGCCTAGGATGGAACGGCGACTGGTCTAAGATGGGAGAGTGCTTCAGAATCGTCCCTTTGGTACGTGTAATCTCGTGGCACTCAGATTGTGTCTGTCCGCTGAGCTGACCAGATGCAGGACTGTCATAGCCTCATTCTCATCATCCAGCTGTACACTCATTTCCTTCGATCCAGGAACTGCAGTCCACGCTCCTTCCGTTTCCAGCATTCAAGGTGTATCCATTCCCTCTCCCTCCACCTTCTCCCTTCCTCCAGCCATCCCCCGATCCGACCAACTTCAGTATTTCTCAACAGTACCTTCCTACCGATCTGCTTCTCGATAGCATCCGTCCAGGCAAACAAAGAGCCAAGTGGATCGTTCCCATTCACGGGCCGATTTGGGGACTTCCGGAAGGAGACTACGTTAGCGAAGGGATCCTCTGCACGGAAGAGGAAGAGATCAGTAGAGTGGTAAAGGAGCTGAGAGAACGGAAGGCAAGAAGCAAGATGGCGAGGAGTCGGTCCAAGAGTCGGACCCCAGTTGGGAGTTCGGGCATTCAGGCAGCGTCGGCATCTAGCTCAGCAATCAGCAAGGTTCCCTCTTCACGCTCATTTGAGCCTCCTCAAGCCCTTCGAGCCGATACCGAACCAATTCTACCTTCCGTCCAGTCTTCGTCTTCCTCGCACGTGTCTCGCAAAAACTCACCACCAACCTCCTCTCCCCGCAATCTGAACTGGACCTCCACTCTGCTTCGATCTTTCCACTCCTCACTTCTCCATCTTTCCACGCGATCTGTACTTGGACCCATCACCGTGGTCCTCCACCGATCCACTCATACCGGATCGTCCTCCTCCAACTCTTCGACCGCACCTTTTTCCTCCGTCAGCTACTCAACCGCCACGGAGGAAGAATGCCTTCCTCTGACTGTAGGGGATCATATTAGAATTTATGTCGATCTGGCCTATGCGATGAGGGTCAGGTATGTCCTCGGTATGGTTGATATCCGGCTAACCGAGGAAGGAAACGAGAGGGTTCGATTCTTGGAGGACGCCAGGCTCTGCCTAGTAGATGAGGCTGGAAGGGTCATCTTACTTGCTTGATTGCACGACTTCTTCCTTCCCTTGTCGTACTGTCATAAGCTTGTCTACCTCATTCTGTTTGCATAGGGTAGCTTTGTACTGCCTCTAACCTAATTGTCCAAGTGCTCTCCAGTTCCGTTTTTCTTTCTCGTTTTTCGTGTGCTCCACTAGACGATCGTATATATTCACGGTATTTCCATCTGATTCTACTACACTCTGTGAACTCAGCAAGGACCGGAGGAAATGAGAGAGAATAAAGGGTCGTGACTGGAACCTCCGTCCGAAGTGACCGAGAGTTTCGAATTCCCCTCTCACCTTCTCCCACATCACTACAGTCATTCCTGTCAGTCCTCCTCTATCACGTCACAGCCAAGCTCAAGAGTTCTTCTCACGCAGTCAATGTATCCAGACTCTCCACAGTACCATGCTCGAATCCAACTGCCCAGACCTGAACCTCATCGCGCGAGGCAAAGTCCGCGACATCTACTCTATCCCTGGGGATGATGACAAGCTGCTCTTCGTCGCTAGCGACAGAATCAGTGCCTATGACGTCATCTTAGGTAACGTGAGTCTCTTTCTTGACGGCAGACGTCTATAGGTTGCTAGCGTTGGACCCATTTGAGGCCGGATTTAAGCTGATTATCTTCGCTTCCTATCATCGTCCTGTTTCGATTGTATTCTCGTCATACTGTACCCATCAGTCCATCACCGACAAGGGAAAACTCCTTACCTCTCTCTCGCTATTCTGGTTTGACAAGCTTGGATCCATCATCCCGAACCACCTCATCCTTCCTACTCCCTCGAAGCCCTCTTTCGACTCGTTCCCCGAATCCGTCCAAAAGTACCGCGACCAGCTCGAGGGAAGAAGTATGGTTGTCAGGAAGTGCGAGGTTATCAAGGTCGAGGCTATCGTGCGAGGATACATCACCGGTACGTGCTGCTTTTGTTCTGAGTCGAGCAACTACGTGGTGTAGGAAGCTAATCGTGAATTGTCTGCTGAATGCTGAACTTGGAACTTCACCTCTGGTCATAATCACAGGATCGGGCTGGGCCGAGTACAAGAAGAGTGGGACGGTCCACGGCATCCAGCTCCCTGAGGGGCTCGTGGAGTCGCAGAAGCTTCCGGAACCCCTCTTCACTCCCTCTACTAAGGCCGACCAGGGTGACCATGACGAGAACATCCACCCAAGCAAGGGTGAGTGTGGAACGTGTTTTTCTTCTTCTTCGCGCTATGCCAATGACCACCTAGCATGAAGCGCCAGCTGATTCGTGCCTGGAACTGCTCAAGTCACGGAGATGTACGGTCCTCTGCTCGCAGAAGAGATCGAGCGAGTCGCTCTTGCTCTCTACAGTGAGTTCTAGCCCCGAACTTGTATTTTTCGTCACACACGAGTTGACCTTGAACGATTGTCTGCCTCTCCTGCGATAGCTGCCGCCGCTGCTCACGCCGAATCCAAAGGTCTCATCCTCGCCGACACCAAGTTCGAGTTCGGCCTGATCCCCTCCCCTACCTCCTCATCATCCGACCCTACTTCTGCTCCCACTACACCATCATCTCAAGCTCCTCACGGAACCCTCATCCTTATCGACGAAGTCCTCACTCCGGATTCGTCCCGGTACTGGTCAAAGGACAACTACGAGGCCGGTCGACCTCAGGAGAGCTTCGATAAGCAGTTCCTTCGAGATTGGCTTGTTGCCAATGGAAAGAAGGGGGTCGATGGAGTCACGCTGCCAGACGATATCGTTGAGAAGACGGTTGGAAGGTATCAGGAGGCGTTCGAGAGGGTTACTGGTGGAAAGCTTCAGGTTTAGAGGTTGGTAGGATTCTGACCTGATGAAGACTGTCTTGGACCTACATATGTCCCCTTGCTGTCAGAGAGGAGATTTCGAAAAACGGTTACGGGACCATTTCCCGGGAGGGGTTGGATTAAACTCGAGAATCCCCGGTGCCCGATCTGTCTCGTCCATCTTCTTCCTCCCTTGCCTTCCCGCCCCACATACTTCGACCAGCGCTCAGACTACCTACCAAGACAATATGAATTAAAACTTGACTCTCCATATTCGGACTGGACCACCGATCAACTGCTGATGTTTGCTGGGACGGCATGGCGGCGGACAAGAGAAGATCGCTTGGGATGGGACCAACAGTCCAAGCTTCACCGGTGGCGGCGAACCTCACACGTTCCCGTCTGAGAATAAACGGTCATCTAGCGGATCATGTTCATGCATGCGTCGTCGAGAAGCTTTGGAACGTCGGTTTCCCTTCCTGGTCTTTTCCCTTCCGCTCTCCGTTCCAGCTCAGCAACATTCTTATGCTAACCCGAGTCCCTTGAGCGAGCGCTCCGTCGCTCATGCTGGCATGGTCTGACTGACTGATGACTCCACCTGTTGGAATCGAGCATTCAGTCTACCCAATTTCACCAATCTCACCAATGACTTGGTCGAGTTGCTAATCTGGCGTCTTTTTTCGCGAGTGACGAGAGAAATAATGTCCGTGTCTCTGAGCGAAGGATGCTTGCGTGACTTTCCAAATCGTGTTCAAATTGATATACTGCAAAGCCGACAAGCATCAAAATATGCGCGCCTCGCAGGTACCTCAAGGTTCCAGCCTGCCCTCCTGTCTTGGATCTCTTGCAGCAGTTGATACAGTCCGACCCGCCGAAGAGGCGTCTCGACAAGCCAGAATCAAAGGGCAACTAGATCGCTTCTCTTCATTGCTCGGACTCCTTCGATCTTACCCCATCGCGGCAGCTCCACATCGGGACCAACGGGATCCTGACGTCCTTGGTCGACTCGACCGAGCGGGGACGGCGGGATTCTTGACTTCCGTTCCGTCTTCATCCTTGATCCCTGTCCTTCTAACCATCCTTCTCTTCGCTTTACTTCAAAACGATTTTACTTTTCTCTCTCTACCATCTTTCCCTTCTCCATCATCCTCATAACTCCCCACTCTGACCTCAAACCAAGTCACGCTCCCATATCGTACGTCCGATCCTTCATCGGCTCATCACTGCGCTGTCCTCGACCAGAAGCACTGTCCTCTCGCTTCCCATCTCTTTTCGTTATCTCCTTCCTCACCTCACGTCCCTTTCTTCTTCCTCCTGTTATCATCTCAAACCTCCTGCCACCTTCGTGAAACCCTTAGACATCACATCATGTCCGAATCATTCAAGTCTTCCATCGCCGCGACTCGAGTTGCTATGTCGTCCAACGCGGCGCCGATGCAAAAGGACGCCAACCTCCCCATCTCACCTCCTTTATCCAAGAAGGCACTCTCCAGCATCGCCTCATCCGATACATCTGAAGTCGCTCACGCCGTTCCATACGCAGCAAAGATCAACCTCTCGAGGGAGCCCATCTACGACATGAATGGGAACTTCCACTTTGCTCCCATCAAGGAGCACCAAGTCTCGCGAGCCATGACCAAGCGATACGCTGATGACATGATCAAGACGGCCGTGAGCGACGTCGTCATTGTCGGAGCTGGAAGTGCCGGTCTTTCGTGTGCCTGGACAATGGCAAAGGAAAACCCGGATCTTAAAATCACGATCATTGAGGCGGGAGTAGCACCTGTAAGGCCTGATACTCGAACGAAATTACCCCCCCTTTCCTGGAACTAATACCCATTCGTGCTCATTTCTACCGTACGTTAGGGTGGCGGGGCTTGGTTGGGCGGGCAACTTATGAGTGCGATGGTGTGCAGGAAGCCCTCCCACCTCTTCTTGCAGGAGCTCGAGATTCCCTTCGAGGATGAAGGAGATGTACGTCTTTCGCTTCTCCCATATACCCACAGACAGGCTCTGACTCAGCTCCCTCAATCCGCTCGCTGTTGCAGTTCGTCGTCGTCAAGCACGCCGCTCTCTTCACCTCGACGATCCTCTCTAAAGTCCTTCAGGTTGGTTCGCTTCCGGATATCATGTTTGAGCAAACAGATGTGATGCCGATGTATCTTCCACCTTCTGTTACAGTTTCCCAACGTCAAGCTGTACAATGCCACTGCTGTTGAAGACTTGATCACCAGACCGGATCCTCTGGGCGATGGACTTCGGGTAGCGGGTGTCGTGTCAAACTGGTGCGACTCGTCTTGCTCTCGATGCTCGTGATATCTGAAGCCGGTCCGAGCCTTGGAGTCTCGCGCTGACTTGTCGTCAATCTCATGGATCACAGGACCCTCGTTACCCTCGCTCACGGTCTTCAGAGCTGCATGGACCCTCAAACCATTACTGCTCCTCTGGTCATGTCTTTTGCTGGTCACGAGTATGTTTCCTTACTTGTAGCCCCAGTATTCAGGCTAGACGATCTCGTTGATGTCTGACTCCTCCCCCCCCCCCCCCCTCTCCCAAACCAGTGGACCCTTCGGGGCCTTTTCTGTCAAGCGACTCGTGTCGACCGGTATGGTCGAGAAGCTCGGCAACATGCGAGGGGTCAGTCTCTTCACCTGGGTTCCCCTGGTGCGCGGAGAAATTCTATATGGTCTGACCGATTGAACGTATACTGTACCTTTTGGTTTAAGCTCAACATGCAGTCCGCCGAGGACTACATCGTCAACAACACCCGAGAGATCGTCCCGGGACTTATCACTGGCGGCATGGAACTGTCTGGTTCGTCTCGTTCAGTCTTTGACGAGCCTATCAATCGCAACGATGACACACAAAAGTTGACCGATACTCAAACTCTTCCCTCCTGCTTTACAGAGCTGGACGGTGCAAACCGAATGGGAGCCACTTTTGGTGGCATGTTCATGAGTGGTAGAAAGGCGGCCGAAGAAGGCTTGAGGCTTCTTGAGTCGTGGAAGATCGAGGACGGAGAGGTCGTCGGCATGGCAGATGCTGCCAAAGTTGCTGTTTGATACTGAGTACTGAAGGATCTCTCTCGGTTTCATTTTGTCTCTTCTCAATCTATCGACCAGTTTCTATTTCCCATCGTCCTCAGCTGCAATGAGTCCGTATCATCTTCGATCTGGTTGTCAGGTTTCGCAATGAGACGGGCGAGGTAAAGATAGCTCTCCCGGCCCCTCAAACAGAAATTCCCTTTACGCCGCTCCACAAAACGACCATCTGACTCTCAACCACAACTGAGCATCACAGCCTATCCGTCTGTGTTCGTCGTCTACTCTAGAATTCTTCGGATAAAACTCAGCACTTGCGTCATTTGACAGGAACTTACTTTCGCAATCACGCTTGGAAGCTCGAAGCCAGCTCGGCGTTAAACTGTTCTCACCTGCTTTCCCTCCAAACTCCCTCCCTCGTTCTCATCGTATGTGATCTGTCTTGTTCCCAAGACCCATGGATGATCCTATCTCTTAGTTCAATTCTCCGATGACGTCCTTGGGCTTGGACCGACTGACGCCCGTTCTGCGGGACGCCTTCACTCGTCTCATTATTCTTTTCCGAGACCACGTTTTCTCTCGGAAGTTTCAGGAATGATCAGTCGTATCGATAACTCCAGATATCTCCAGATATCTCCGCTGAATGTCGGGAGGAGTGGCGACTGACTGTCGATTGTCTCTTGCTCCGGCTTCTGTTACGCCGGCCTTCCTCTTGCTCTCCCTCGAACCAAGCTGCCTCAGGGGCCTGACCTTCCGGTCATCAGGTTGATTCCGTCTTTATAGAAGCCTCAGCTGCAAGAACTTCCTTCTCACCCCGGTTGACAAAGTCTGGCCAGACTGAGTCCGCGGATCTGACCCGTTTCTCTTGGCTTCAGAGCACTCACGTCTTCCTGGGCAAACTGAAGGCATCTTTGACAGCTCATCCGATTCTTTCCGGTGGGGAGATCTCGACCTTTCAGACATTCAGATCGCAATCACTCAACAACGCCCATCCCCAAAGAAACGAGCCCCCGGATCAAACACGAGGACGCGTGCGACAGCAACATCAGCTCCCCTCAAGCCATTCCCTCATCTGACCATCACTCAGTCACGGACTACAGACAAACAACACCGTATGTGTCATCGTTTAATCCTAGAGATACGGATTTACACCAGTCTCTGCAGAAGCTACGCCTGTCGCTAGCTGACGATATCTTTCTTTTTGCTCACCACACCATCTGCTTTATTACCCTGCAGATGGCCTACGATGAAAAGACCAAGACGACAGGAGAGATCGAGATGTTTGAAGACGTCCCCTCCATCGAGCGTGGAGGTCGGAAGGAAGAGGACCCTGCAGAAGTCTCGCGGATCCTCCGCAAATGCGATCTGAGGATCTTGCCAGTCATGTCGATTCTGTATCTACTATCATTCCTAGACCGAGTACGCCAAAGTTCCATTCACCTATCCGTGTGTTGTGTCCGTTGACTCATCGTCCATCAACTCGCTGATTCGTATCTGTAGACAGCCATCGGGTATGGCATCAACCTCCTTTCGTGTCCGTCTTCATCTCTTCTCCTCGCTGACAGACAGCATCTCCTTCTGATAGTAATGCGCGTATCGCCGGACTTTCCAAGGACTTGGCCATGACGCCAACCCAATACGTAACTACCTCGTTCTTTGTGCCTCTCGTGGACCACTTCCATGTTGAATCTGATCTCATACGCTTGCTCATGTTATCCAGAATATCACTGTCACAGTGTTCTTCATCCTGTACGGACTGATGGGTAAGTGTGAAGGTCGCGAGGTGATGTATATCACCCCAAGCTCATCCTTGTCGTCGCTCGGATCATACGTCCGCTTCCCTTGGATTGTGCTTCCCCTTGCCTCCCACCCCCCTTTACAGAGGTCCCTTCAAACCTGATGCTCAAGAAATACGGCGCCAAGATCTGGATTCCCTTCATCATGTAAGTTGGCTCACTGTAGCTCGATTGAATTCCCTACTCTTAACATCGTGGTTCGATTTCAATGCTTGCAGGTTTTTTTGGGGGCTCGTAATGACTCTAACCTGTCTGGTCAAGAGCTACGAGGGACTTCTCGTGGCTAGATTGATGCTTGGAGCTTGTGAGGCTGGGCTTTTCCCTGGTGTTACGTGAGTCGAAGTCGACCATGCATGCTCGCCTCAATCTGTACTAACGAGTCTTTCATTCTCAGATACTACGTGAGTTCTACCACACAATCAGCTGTCTCTACTTCCAGGTCATCTAAGCCCATAACAAAAGGGGCGTGGATTTAGAGGGAGTTGGCTATATCTAAAGCAACCCTGGCGTAGTTGCTGACACTATCCTCCTGTCTTTTTGTCAGCTCACCACTTGGTACCGACGCAAGGAATCTCAGTTCAGGGTTGGATTCTTCTTCGCAGCCGCTACCATTGCTGGAGCCTTTGGTACATCCAACGAGCACCTATGAGATGAAGAAACCAAAAAGCTGACCCCGAATGAAACCTTACCCTTGCATGAATCAGGCGGTCTCCTTGCCTTTGGACTCACCAAGATCAAGGGCGGAGGGCTCAAGTAAGTGTCTCTCAAGAGGCAGGGCTCTTTTGTCATCTCGGCTGATCATCTGCCTGATTTATCAGACCATGGGGATGGATCTTCGCCGTTGAAGGGCTCATTACTTGTGTGGCAGCTGTTTGGGCTTGTGCGTGCCTTCCCCTTTTGTTTCTTCCACCTCCTTCTCGGATGCCCACTTGCTCAACCTACATTTATCACCTGAACTTTCAGATTTCGCCATCGTTGACTCGCCAAAAACTGCAAAGTTCTTGACCGAAGAAGAAGCTGAGATCTTGACCAACCGGCTAAAGTATGACGGCGTTGATACTCCGATGAACGACGAGTTCGGATGGAAATTTGTTCGAGCTGGTTTCCTCGACTGGAAAGTTTACATGGTGAGTGAAGCGTCGTTGTATCCTAACAGGCAGCTAAGGTCGATTGCTCAAGCGCATCTCTGGGAATCAAATTATAGGTTTTCATCATTTACGTCTGTTCCTTGACTGCCGTTTATTCGCTGGCACTCAACTTACCAAGTATCGCCGTTGGTCTCGGCTACACAGTGTGTTGCTGCTTTTCTCTCGCCTCTTCTCTCTTGGAGGGTCCAATCCTACAATCTCTTTCTTCTCGTGCTCATCGCTCTCGCTTCTTGACTTTGCTCTTCATCACAATATCTAATAGGGACCCGAGGCTCAACTGATTACAGTTCCATGCTACATCTTCGCGTCGATCTGCGTCATTGTCCTAGCTCTCGTGGCCGATAAATATGGTTATCGTTCACCCGTCATCATCTTCGGTCTTACCTGGTCCTGTATCGGCTACGTCATCCTTTACGTCAGTTACAAACCTGGAGTTCGTTATTTTGGAGCTTTCCTTGCCGCTGCTGGAGCCTGTTCGTCCTTTGTTTCCTTCCTCCCCCTGTCTCTTCCTGTCTTCGCCTTGCGACTATTTCACGACGTTGATCTTCGCCTACTGGATCATGTTTTAACCAGACTCATCCTTCCCCGGTGTCGTCTGCTTGTTGACGAACAACGTCGGTGGAAGGACCAAGCGTTCGACCGAGATTGTGAGTCGATACTCTTGTTGTCGTCCTGCTGGTCCTTTTGTCTGATTTGGCCCACCTCTGGATTATTCTAAGGGTATGCTCGTTGGAATTGGTGGTATGTGCGGCATGATCTCAAGCAATGCTTTCCCATCGACGGTTAGTCGGCCCCCCTACATCGCATGTGGATGTTCTCCCCGACCCTACCAGCATTAAATATCTTTCATTATCATCTTTTTTTTAAATTAAAAAAAAGGATGGTCCTCATTACGGTCCCGGTTGTCTCATCAACATCGGGCTCACCGCTTTCGGCGTCTTGGTCACCATCCTCAACGTGTTCATGCTCCGATCGGCCAACAGAAGGAAACAGGCTTTAATCGACTCTGGGGAAGCTGCGAAGCTGTCGGACACTCAACTAGCCGATATGGGAGACGAGTCTCCGTTTTATACCTACGTTTGGTAGAAGAAGAAATATGACCGATTGGATCTCTTCTTCTTCTGTCGTTCCATCTTTGTGTGTCTATCGACGTTATTTCTTCATTTGTGTGTGTGTGTGTATCCTTCCTTTTCTTTAAGGGTTGTTTCTTATCCGGGACTTTGTATCTATTGTATACTGCTTTCCTCATTCGCGGACTCTAGGCTACTTTCTGAGAGCCTTGTCAAAGAGTGAATTCACCTCCCAGTCTCCGTAGTAAATGAACAATGCACTCCTACCCACATCGGCAGAAAAGAAAAAGATTAAGTTGGAGCCTTCAGAATTCGTTGTCAACTGGATTTGGACCTCTGGAAGGGCTTTCAGGGGACCTGACGTGGAAGGAAAAGATGAGACGATGAGGACGTGACCAAAAGAGAGGAGTCAAACAACTTCCCATGCTAGGTAATACCTTTTGTATGACTCTCTTGATAGAAATCTTTTTTGCTTCTTCTTTTGGTTCACTCTGATGTGACCGAATGTTTCTTCGCTGTTTCTTCTTCTTTTTGAAAGGGTGGGGGGGGGGGGGGGGGGGGGGGGGAGGGGGTGATGATGTGACTTTCTTACTCAATCAAAACCCACGAGAGTGTCATTCAATCGTAAGATGGGGTGTCACAAGGGGAGAGGGGGGGATGTCGAAAGCAAAAGGACGAAGGCGTTGAATTGACAAAGAGAAGGAAAAAAAAATGCAAAAGGTATCGCTCAACGGGCTGAGGCATCAGGAGAAGAAGAAGATGGAAAAGAAGAGAAAAAAAAAGCACAGAGGGGAGAGAGTGAGAGCGAGGCCTAAGATGGAGAGGGTAGGGAGATACAAGAGGAGATTCTGGAAAGTGCGGTCGCGAGGCGAATAAAGAGACAGCGAGGAGAGGAAGTTGAAGACGAAAGAATGATGCGAGAGAATGAGAACAGCGAACAGAAGAAGAAAAAGAAAGGAAAGAAAACGGTTCCGATGATGAGGGTTTGGCGGATTGAGGATGAATGTGGAGAGAGAGATTTCGAACTAGACAAGGGTAAAGGATCAAACGAGATAGGAAGGAGAGAGAGTGAGGAGAGAGCAAGGGACAAGATGAAAGTAGCAAATCCGAGACGATGTTTGAAGAGAGACCGATAAGAGAACGAACGATTGAGATGACAAGGAAACCAGTCCACAGAAGAGTCAGAACGGATGGAAGAATCAAATGAGGCCGCGATGGAGGGGCGGGTGGGAGGTGATACAAGTGTGATGGGTCGAAAAGACGAGATGCAAACGAGAAAGAGCCAGAGGGAGGGAAGCGAGATCAGGAGGCGAAGTCAAGAGAATGAGCGTGAAGTAGAAGAGCGGGGAGTATATAGCGAGAATAAGTGAGACATAAGTTGTAAGCAAGGGGAAGGATGGTGAAAGCATGCGAGCGAGCGAGGAAGCAAGGAGGCAAAATGCTGGATCGATGCAGGTTTCATCGAAGCTTAGGCATGACGCTCGAAGGCATGAGGCCAAGCTGAACGAATGAGCGCGAAGAGATGAGATGGGAAGATCAGAAACTAGGCGAGATGATTGAAAAGAGGAGGGAGAGAAGAAAATTACTGACCTGTCGCAGACAGTCGTTACCTGATTGAGAGCCTCGAATCGAGACGATCGAGGCTCGACAAGCCTCCTTGAGCTTGACCTTTTCAGCCGTTGTTAACATGGTCCATAGGAAGCTGACGTGACCTGGGCCCACGACGGCACCCGCTACTTCAACGATCGGAGCGGCAACGTGACCATGCTCAGATGAAGTGGACGACGTGAGGGTATTGATGTATCTTTCGACGCCTGGTCGACCGAGTTCGAGGAGAGCCGTTCGGATGAAGGAGATTCCGTGATGACCGACGGCGACGGGGCAAGAAGAGGAAACGAGGGCGTCCAAGATGGTGGAGCGAAGGATGCTGTTGCCAAGTAGTTTGGAGATGAGGAAGCTGGCACCGGAGAAGGGGGCAGACGAGACGAGAGGTTAGACTGGAGAATGGAAAGCTCGACGGGATCTTGGTCGACGACTCACTGTCCCCAGCCTCCGTTAGCGATGCGAGAGATATTCTGGATGATCTCTTGCAAGACGGGTTCCATGTATCCTCTTGAGGGCCAAGTTTCGAAGACCTGCTGGACGGAGATGCTATCAGGTGAATTCGATGTCAGCACAAAAGGGACTCGGCATTCGATAAGAAACAAAAATCGTACTTACGTCCCGTTCTCGGTCGAAGTAGCGCACTCTGCCCATTTACCATTCATCTCGCTTAGAACGAGATCAAAAACCTCATAGTCTCCTACTTTCTTGCTGGCCTCAAAGATCGATTTCCAAAGCCTTCGGGCGCCAGTCTGGAACGACTCTGCAACGCCGATCCGGATGAGGTCGGGGATGAGAAGGACCTGAAGACAGACGCATGTTTCAGCGTTTCGCTGGACCGCGGGAACTTGGGAGGACGCGCCAGAACTACTCACTCGGATATCATCAAATTCCGCGGCCTTACAGACAACGTGGGTACCGTACTTGTCGTTGGCGAGCTTGAGAAGATTCTCTCGGATGCCCTCGTAAACGTCCATTCTTGCCCGTGGGCCGCCGCATTCGATGAGCTGCTGAACCAGGTAGCTATGGGAGAGACAGAGAGCTCCAATCAGCGTTGTTCGTCTGTGAGAAGAGTGACAATACAATTGTTGTCTCACTTTCCATTGGCCGTCTGGGCCAAGCCGATGAGCTCGGCGAGGATCGCGTCTTGTACGACAGTCTCCATCGGCTGACCTCTAAGCTGATGAACCTTGGAGATGAGGAAGTTGACGGCAAATTTGAGTGCGTGACCTTCCTGAGCGGATCGCTGGACTCGGTGGGCGAGCGTCCAGGTGAGGGATCGATAGTCGTGTGGGAGGACAAGAGAGTATGAGAAACTTTGAGACAAGATCCGAGCTACGACCTCAGGATGAGGCTCCCAGGGGCGCTAAGCGGAGTGAGATTAGGTAGAAAAGTTAGACTGGATGTTGTCTTTTCTGAGACTAGCAGAGGCGGAAGGCCTCACCTCAGACTCGCCGAGGACTCCGAGGGCGACCTTGACAGCAGTGTCGAGAGGTGACGATGGCTCGGTCCTCGTCTCGCGGAAAACGATATGCTCTTCGGACGATCCCTAGAACATGCGCGTGATATTTTTGTCGTCGTCAGCAAAATCGAGGCTGGACGAGAGGGAGGATTCAGGTGACCTACACTATCGCTACCCTTCCTGACCCTCTCCTTCAAAGAGAGATTCTCGTCCCTCAATTGTAGCATCATAGCTGTCTGATTGTTGAGCTTGGCTTCCATCTGATCGAACCGAGGTAAGTGGTGTCAGTCCCGAACACAAAACGATCGTGAGCAGCGAGAACGCTACAGACCTGCTTGATCTTGCGGGTCAACAGATCCAGAGCGAGATCCTTGCTTGGAGGGGAGATAGTCCTTTCTTGGCTGTAGATGCTATTCTGTAGGAGCGAGGGCGCCGACGGGAAGGTGAATGCAGAGAACGGCTCGTGCGTTAGCCCGGTTTGGACCGCGCCAGAAGAAGAAGATGGGACGAACGGCTGAGAGTGCATGGACGAGAGAGGGTCGTTTCATCGGCATGGGAGCGTATGAGTCCCTAGCCTGATGCTGGTGGAAGTCGTGGTAGTTGTTGTAAATGACATCGTCCGAGGGGTCGAAGATGCTAGCGTGGAGCATGGACATGCTAGGTTGACTTTGGGGTGAGGTGACGTCTGGTTGCAGGTAGGTTGGGGGATGTTCTGTTGGTAAGACGAGAGGATGATGTGCTGGAAGGTGGATCAGAGAGAAGGGTGATGACGGAGGAGGAAGGGAGAGAGGGAAGGAAGGAAGGGGAATGCGGCTAGCCGGCGGGGTTCGTGAAATGCGGGATGGTGTTGTGGAGGGATGTTGGGGTGATGGAGACAGATGAACGTCAAGAGATAAGTAGAACGAGCAGGGTCCTGGTGGAAGAAGAGTGGAATCGAGAGAGAGAGAGAGAGAGGAAGTCAAAGGAAGGAAAGAGAGGAAGGTTCCTCCTGTTTTTCTCTTTCAAGGCAGGCTGAGCTCGATCAGGCACGTAGAAAAAAAGCGAGCCGTCACATTCCAGCCTCGGGGAGGGAGGGTCTCCGAGAACGGGGAAGGAGATGGGTCAATCGGGTCAGGTTTCTAGCTGATTAGCGAGTAGCTGCCGAAACAGAGAGCAGGTGAGGGTCTTGAGGAGGCTCAGTAGCTCGAATATGATGAGCAACTTGATGAAATCCAGGAGGGAGGAGGGAGAAGGAGAATGATTCGAATTCGGCCTGAGGTCTCTCTTTGGGAATCGATTTCTGAGAAGCCGACTTTCTATCAAAGATGGGAAATCTCGTCCTGCTCTGATCTGACGATGCTCCTCGCGAGCATGAAGAAATATGTCTCTTGATCTGCGAGTTTCTAGTCAAGCAATCTAGAACCCAACATCGTTCCTTGCAGAGAACTCTTTCAAGTCTGCACGTTTCGGTGTCTCGATTTTTTTTGATCTGCGTAGAACCCTCACATGATGATCAAGCTACAACCTCATAGCATCGAACCTGCAGCGTCAGTGAAGGCTCAAAGAGATAGGTAGAGAAAGCCTCCAGCTTGAGAAAGGGAAAACTCCCCCTGCGTCAGCTTCCTCTCCACTCCTCCCCTCTCCTACCCCTCCTTGCCAAATCCTTGAGCACCTAACTATGGATCCCCCTCATTCCAACGTTCCCACCCTCAAATCTATCGCCACAAAGGGTATCATTTTCATCCCCCTCTGCCCCTGACGTACCCTCAGACTCATCAATTCCTTTTGCTGTCAGTCCTCATGAGCAACATATCCCTCCTCGATTCTGTCGGCCACCTACCCTACTCTCTTGTTCGGCCCATCATTGCCTGTGCGACAGCATCCCAACTCGCTACCATCGAGCTCAACAGTCCTCATCTTAAAAAGGAAAGCAAGGGTGAGCGAACCGACACGCAGCTCCCAAATCGCCCTTCTCTTACGCCTGTCGTTGTTCGTTTTCTCTTCAGAGCTCTGGAAAGCTCACACCCTCAAGGACTTCTTTGAAGTACGTCCCTATTCACTTGGTATCCTTTACAACGATCGACGACACCCGACTCAGGTCCTCATCCAGTTCACTTTCCTCCCCAGGTCCGGATTCTGTACGAGAAGGGCGAGATGAAGGAGCCTTCGAATTGGCGCAAGGTCTACCTTGTCAGTGTAAAGCGTAGATGGTCTCCTTCTCTTACCTCGCGCTGATGAACGTCCTCATATAGGCCTCTCACGAAGCTAGACAAGAGAAAGAGATCACCTCTCGAGCTCGACTGCGGGAGTCGTATGCTCATTCCGACGACAAACGACAAGAGCGCAAACTCGTCTACGTCCCGACGCTCAGAGCTGAGCCGAAGAAGAGATGTGAGTGCAGAGCAACCTTGATTCAGTCTGCTATGTACCTGGCAGGAGGAGAATGACTCGTATGTCCATCATCAAACGTGCTCATTATCTGTCACCTCCTGCACCGTGTTCCTTATCCCTTAGCTCACTGGTCTAACGCAGCGATAGCATGCAAACCACCAACTTCAGCTCTCAACAAAGCCAAAGCCAAGACCCTTACATATGCTAAAGGCTTTTCCACACCAGTCTCCACCATCTCTCGATCATCCAACTGCACATCGAAAGTCCAACCTCAAACTCAACCTCATTCTCATCCTCCGACTCCATCGTATCGACCCAACGTGGCTTCCACGCCCTCGATGCTATCTTCCCGCGCGACTGATCCCGAGAAACCTCGATTCACGATTCCCGAACGGAATGGCTTCAAATCCCAACGGCCCAAATCGACTCTGAATCCGACGCTCAAAGCGTACGTTGCACCTCCGACCAAACATACAGAAGAAACGAAACTGGCTCCTCTGGTCGATTTCTTCGCTGGTAAAAAGGGGATTGGATCGAACGGGCAAAGTGGAACGGCTGGAAGAGGTGTTACCGTCATCGAGACGATTACGACGAAAGCAAGGAGGAAAAGTGACACACACGATATGAACGCGATCACGACCATGACAGCTACTTCACCACTCAGTCACTCCTCTCATCAATACTCGCCTCGCAGAACGTCTCATAACCGCGTCGCTTACTCTCCATCAATAGGTATCAATCCATCCAAAACGTTTCCTTCTGCTCCATCAAGATCCACGATGACACCAACGGCGACACAAACATCTTCTCCCTCTTCAGCAATGTCTCATCCGTTACCCTCTGGTGTTTTCTCTGATCAATCCTCAATATCTTCCTCGACAGCAGCGAACACGTCTTGTTCTATCTCATCATCTCGACAAACTCAAACACCACATGTCGTACCTCTCGTTCCCAATCTCACCACGACGACGACGATGGGGAGAAGAAAGGAACCACCATCACTCTTCATACCTTCGAGCAAGAAGAAGAAGAAGATGGCGACTTGAAAGATTCGATCGGCCAGGAACGTTTGAGCGGAGGATCATGATTGGGGGGGGGGGGGGGGGGGGGGGGGGGGGGGGGGGGGGGGGGAGGGGGGAGAGAGGGGCCAGAGCATGGAAAAGAAACAACTCCTCTACTCGTTAGCGGAAGAAGAAACCGCTTCCATTCATCCTCATTTCGTCCCGTCTCCCATCGCGATCATCCTTCCCCGACCCTCGCCAACCTACTTTCCTTTGAGCGCGGTCCAGATGGATCGAGGAAAGAGGAGGAGAAGGAGATACATCCTCTTCGGTAGAGTGCTCCGATGCGTTAGACTGAAAAAAAGAGGTAGAAGATGAGGATGAAAACGTCGTTCCTTAGGATCGCTTAGTTCGATCAGATTTATGTCGGATTGGGAAGGGAGAGGGAAGCAAAGGAAAACGATAGATGCACGAGGAGGAGGAGAAGGATGCAGAAATCGTCTAACTCTTGGGGAGAGAGGGGGGGGGGGGGGAAGATACAATTTGTCTCAAGTAAAAACTTTTTTTTCGTCATACCTTGATGACGTTCGTTCTCCTTTCCTTTGTTCTTATTTTCTTCTTCTTTCTTTCGACCAAAGACTTGTCACAGATGACGAAATGATGACGGACAAAACCCCTGTATCCAGAGGAAGAGAAATGAAACCACCTCCAAAAACCCCGCCGACTTCCAAATTCCTCCTTCTCCTCTCTCACCTTCTCTCTCTCTCTCTCCTCATCTGACCCCATCCCCCCCTCTAACCCTCGCTTTCTAATCCTCCTTCTTCCTCTGTCTCTCTCAGCCCCTCGCAATCTTCTCGATCAGAGCTCTCTTCATGAACTGTTCCCTCGCCAAGCCCCTCGTGATTTTCAAGAACCTTTCGAGGTCGAGTCGTTCAGCCGAGAGGGCTCGGTCGAGCTGATAGATCGTGTCTGATATCGCGCAATCTTCTGCCAGCAGGTCAATCAACCTGAGAGATGGATAAGGGGGAAAGGGGGAGAGAAGGGAAAAGTGAACAGGGAAAAGGGTGAGACGATGAAGGAAACGAACGCAAACATCAGCCTTTCTCGTTCAAATCCGATTCATGATGCTTCTTCTTCTAATTTGTCTGGGGGGGGGGGGGGAAGGGTTTCAAACTCAACTGATTTCCAACAATCGAACTCGCGCAGACCAGTTCATCCACACTGACGCCTTCCTCACCTCTCCCTCTTTCCTTCAACCATCCGACTCTCTCTTCTCCATTCCTGACGACCACTGCCAATTCTCTCCCCACGCCTTCGCATACATCTCTCACCGCTCTCAGTCTTGCTGACTCATCTTGGATGGCTGATGGACCGGCGAGGAGGGTGGACGTCAGGGAGGTCAAAGAGGAAAGGGTTGAGTTGATTGGGTTTAGAACCTGAGGGAGAGAGGTCTGAATTTGGTTGTGAAGGTTAGTGTGGAGTTGCAGGAGAGGTGGGGATAACGGTCGCGGAGGGGGAGCTGTCTGAGATTGGGTGGACGTTGAAGTTGACGGAAGGGTCGCTGAGGATGAGCGGGATGGAGAAGTGGGGGAGGAGAGAAGATCAGGGATAGGTATCGACCGGGCTTGTGATTGGACTGTTGTGCCTGCCGTTGATTGAGTCGAATATCGCGAAGGTTGATTGGGTACAGTGATGCCTTGATTGACCGGTGGTTGTACATGAGCCGGGGTACTGGGTTGAGCCCTCGAAGGCGGCGGAGGTTGCGTCTGATTCGGACGAAACGTCTGTTGAGGGTGGTAGGTCGATTGGAGGACCGGTTGCTGTTTTTGCTGCTGCCCAGGGTACGCTGAAGGTGTGTATGACGGTCCCGGGTGATGTGGATTGGATCCTTGTCGGAGATCGTTATGAGGAGATTGAACTGGAGCTGGAGGTGGGTGATGCAACGGCAGGGGAGGGGGACGTCGAGCCGAGGAGGATTCTAAGGTTGGCTGAGGTTGATATGGAGATTGTTGACGAGAGTGGGACTGATCAATGTGACCATACGGAG
Organism: Udeniomyces megalosporus; assembly: GCA_039545415.1. Classification (NCBI taxonomy): domain Eukaryota; kingdom Fungi; phylum Basidiomycota; class Tremellomycetes; order Cystofilobasidiales; family Mrakiaceae; genus Udeniomyces; species Udeniomyces megalosporus. The sequence continues at coordinate 1,111,911 of BCKM01000002.1, read as the reverse complement.
TGGGAGAGTAAAGGGTTGTAGGGGAAGAGTGTAAGGGTGATATGTTTGGGTTAGGAACGGCAGCAGCTGGCGGAAGAGGAGGAGCGGGAGGACCATTCAAGGACGACTGTCGCGAATGTGAAACTGCATGAGGATAGGGCTGAGGTTGATACTGATGAGGAGAAGGAGGAGGCGGTGGTGGTCTTGGAGGTTGAGTATAAGATGGTAAGTTCTAACAAGAGAAAGGGTGCCAGCATCCAGCAGATTCAGTCGCGTCCAGATCGGAAGGAGAGCAGAGAAGATGACAAGATCCAAGGCTTACATCCGAGGTAGTGCGGATCTGAGGACGGACAGGTTGAGAATAGAGACTGCTTGCTGATGGTCCGCTGATATTTGTTGACGTCGAGGATGGCTTCGGTTTAGCATATACTGGAGGCGAAGCCGAGAATCGCTCGACGAGATGGCAAAGGAGACCGTCGAGCGAATGGGCCTGGTTGGGTTTACGCGAGCACGTCAGCTTCGATAAACATCGCATGCAACCGGTTTTGGTATCTTGAATCGAGTGTCCTGAGTCCATTCAACATGAGGACTGACCTCCCATTTCCTCTTCCATCCGGCGAGGTAGCTATCCTCTGATTCGTCATCTACTCTTCCATCGAGCGCAACGCCGTTGCCTTTTCGGACGAGCATGGTACTGGTAGGGACGACATATACTATCGGAGGCGTCCGTGGGAAGTCGAGAGGAATCCAGACGGCCAAAGGTACGTTGTATCGATTCGAAGCGTACGTGATTGGGAGGGTGCCGTGAAGGGCGAGAAGGAGGAGGGTTCTGCCATCATCGTGAGCTGGACCAAACATGGGCGCACGATTCAGATGTTGAGTAGGATGAGTGATGATAGCACGGAAGTTGACGTGACTGCTGAGAGAAGTGGGACTGACTGTACTGATCCGTCTTGATCTTGAGCGAGGGATAGGTATCAAGAGCTTGCTCGATTGACTGACTTGTTTGACTGTTGTTGAGATACGGAGTAAGAGCGCTTCTGAGCCAATCCTTGATATGACTGGGAGGCATGGTGGTGGTCGAAAGCGAAGGAGGAGGGGGGGGGGAGGGGGAGGACCAAAGGGAAACGGAAGGGGACCGAGAGGTTAGTCACCTGAACCTTTAATTGGCCCTTTGTCCCTTCTCTGTTTCGTTTCCCCACTCTTCCTCTTCACGACCTTCCGATCAACCCATCTTTTGCTCTTTCGCTTCCTTTCCCATATCGATCAAGTGCTGTGCACACAACATCTTTATATAACACAACAACCAGTCCATCTCCGATCGGCTTAAACCCTCAAAACTCGGAATCCGCATTCGCCACCACAACTCCTGGTCGATTCTTTCCTCCTTCGATACCTCCCCTTCTTCCTGTAGTAAAACTACCAGAGCAACGCTACGCTCACCTGTACCTCATCAGCACATTAGTCCTTTCATTCCCTTCGTTCAGCCATGTCTCTCGCCCCAGTCGCCACCTCCACTTCTGGTCTTTCGGCTGCTGCGTTTCCTCGTAAGAAGACCGGCGCTCTCTGGTCTTGTACGATTACCCCGACGTTTTCTCTCCCAGCGACTACACCTGTCGAGTCGATCCCCTGTGCTCGTACGACGGGAACAGCGGTATCAGCAGCAACATCAACAGTGCCTTCCGATCGATCGTCGCCGCTCTCCGATCTGGGCGATTTTCCGTCCCTTTTCGCCTTTCTACAGTCTGAACTCCTCGCTCTTACCCCAAAAGCGACCAACTCGATCAACATATCACCTCTCGTTCCCCAAACACCTGACGCAGTAGTCAACAAGTCCCATCGTCACCTCCTTCGGGACGCAGCCTCCCGACGGGACATCCTTACTCTCGGTTCAGGGTCCTTCTCCTCTTCCCCTGCCGTTGCCACCTTTGAAGCTAAAATGGAATCGACAGCACCAACAAACTCAACCCCTTCCAAGCGCAAACGTCAGAAGTCCAAGGGTGGCGTCTCGAGAAAATCGATGTCTGACGACCCAGACAAGGCTCTCCTGGATCGGGTCGATTGGAAAGTCCTTCTAGGAGACGGTCACAGTGACGTCAAGTGTGACACAATCCTATCGACATCGTCTCCACCTGCTCCCATCGAACGAACCCCGTCGTCGTCCTCCACATCCTCCTCTCATCGACTCCTCTCGCTTCTTCAAGCTGAGCTTGATTGTTCCGACACGTCTACGCTCATCCCATCCCCGATCCTGACACCACCAACTCTCAACTCCACTCCCCTCGAAGTCAAGACTATCTCTCATCCTAAGCCCATATATCGAGCTCTACCGCCTTCTCCCCCTCGAACTCCCTCTCCTGTCGTATCGCGTCCTTCGGCTCTTCGTCGACTTGCTTCTAAACTTTCCACGGCCTTCCCACACGATGAACACTCCATCTCAATCCAAGTTCTCGCTGAGGAAACTCTCCTCGGCCAGTACCCTTCTATCGACGCTTCTTTCGACAACACCTTGGATTTTCAATCTCTGGCGTCTGTGTTGTATCCTATAGAGACACTCGATCTCGCACCTCCTATGAACCCAGAAAACGGCGTTCACATTTTCATCGATCACTCCAACATCCTCGTTGGTCTTATCTCCTTTTTATCCTCATACTCTTCCTCGTATTCAACTGCCAAGCGAACACTCTCTACTACGCCCCATCTATCCCTTCTCCTACAACGAGGTCGCCCCCTGCTTGCCCCTCCTTCACTCGTCGCATCCTCTCCACTTTGGCAGGATCTCGATGACGAGGTCGAACGTGGTTGGGACGTTTGCGTCCTCAAACGAGTGCGGGTAGACACTGAGGGTGATGCTCTTCTCGGATTCGGAGGTGAAGATCTTTCGACGACGACGACGGGAACTAGTGGGAGTAGTGAGGAAAGTGATAGCGGTGGTGGTGGCCTGTTCGCTAGCGATAGGTATAAAGGCAGAGTCAAGAATCATGCTGGGGCAATGAAGGGACTCAAACGAACATCGACATCTAGAAAATCCCTCTCGAGGCATGGCAAGAAGAGCTTCATGAAGGAACAAGGAGTCGATGAGTGCGTCTCTTCTCTCTCTCTTCTCTCTTTCATTTGGTTGACTCCAACTGAACATTCCTCTATCTTTGCTTCACCTTTCGAACCGGCTCAGACTCCTACAACTAAAAATCCTCCAGACTCTTTTGACCCATCCGCCTTCAACCCTCGTCCTTGCGACAGGAGATGCAGCAGGTTCAACGCTCAACGCATCTGGTTTCTTGGGGTGCGTTCAACAAGCCCTCGCACTTGGATGGGATGTTGAAGTTTGGGGCTGGAAAGGTGGAATGAGTGGAGGCTGGAGGGGGTTGGAGAGAAGAACCAGGGAGGAAGAGCCTAAAGTGGGGAATCTAGTAGGCGGAGTGAGAAGAGGAAGGTTCCGGGTCGGAGAGCTTGACCTGTTTGGAGAAGAGCTGGAGGGTGAAGTTGAAGAGAGTTGGTGACGAGTATCGCTTCGTCCCAGCCCCTCTCTCCCTTTGTGCTTCGTCCTCGTGCCTGAGTGGCTTTTTTCTTCTTCTTTCTCTTGCTTTCCCCCTTCCTTCGTTCATCAGTTACCTGTTATTGTTTGTTTTCTTTTTCTCTCCCTGTGTGTACACTTTTCGAACCGTCTTCTATCTTCTGCTCTCAGCGCTTTCGCTCCTTCCCAACACTTCTCAATAGCGTAACCTACACCCCTTTTGCTTTCCTTCCTCCCAACACCTCTCTCGCATCAGTCGAAACTCGATCGGGCTTCATTCACTCGTTCAGCATCATCAGTCTTCCTTTCGTTGTCTTTCGTCGATTTCCTTTGATTCGTTCCTCCTTCTCGCTCCTCTTTCCGTCTTCTGACATGTGTAACACATTTTGTTCCTGTTCTGAACCCAAATTCTACCTGTACATTTCAATGCGATGAAACGAAATGACGAATACCGAAAAACATCCTAGCACGATATCTTATAATCTTCCCTCTTTCCCCTGTCCCTTCCCCCTTCTTTGTCCAGATCTGACTCAGATGTCCTTCCTGGGCTCTACCATCGCAGTCCTGGTGGTACTGTCGTCATCTATATGACTTGGGCTACTCGACTTCCTGGCACGTTTGGTCTGAACTCGACGTTGGGATTCAACCTTTGCTTTCGCCAAGGTGGTAAATGATCGATTGACGTGAATGAGAAGAAAGACCTGAGTGTGTGATTTTGTTTATTTTTTGGTTTTTGTTTCGATGTTTGAGCGAGTTAGTAGACAAGAGGGGGATGTATGATCAGTTTCACATCAGCATCGTCAACCAGATTGGATCGATCCCGTCGGTACATGAAGAAGATGTCCCGGTGGAGACGAGTAGATGGTACTGACGAGGCCTAAAAGAGATTCAAACAAAGCTGGAAGTGTCCAGAATGAGAGAGACCAAGATGATTGTTGGTCGATGGTCCATTGTTTTGGAGGGTTGATGATGGTGATGGCAGATGAGTAGGAGTAAGTGGAAGGGAGAGATGTAAAGATTGCTTGAGCGACTGAAGGTATGAGATCGAAAGTCAGAAGAGAGGGAGAAGCAGTGTGGATGTTGAGTAAGGAAGGATGCGCGAACGGGAGAAGATGGTCCAAGCAAAAACTTGATGTTCCGATCGACGATGCCTGATAAGGTTCATTGTGAAACATAGATGGAACACGATTGGGAGGAGGACATGCTTGATCAGAGTGTCGTCCTCTCGAGGAAGGAGTGTCGTCATGTCTTGTGGGTGGTGCAGCCCAACCGGAAGATGAACGTCTCCAGGTATCATCGATTCAAATCAACCCTGGCCGGTCAGTATCTACGATGCGATGACACGATCGACTACTGACGCCAAACCTCTTGCGACATGTCAATCATAGATCTCGGGGGAAGATGAGGATGGTTCGTATCATATCAGGAGCTCCTTGACGTACACTCCCTATATCATGATATCGCTGGATTGGATATACGGCCGCAAATTCTGAGCTGGCAGATTTTCGATGACGCAATGTACCGGCTATGAGATGAGACCGGGTTCTCGATTTCCGCAACAGGAGCGGAAACCATAGCGTCTGAGCGGAGGATACACGCAAGACACTCGTTTCCGCGAGAAAATCTGCTTTTCAACGATACCCGCGAGTTTTTCCGCCGAGGTTTCCGCGAGAAACGCGAGCAAAAACGCTGAAACGCGGCTGGATCGTCGTCAAGGGAAAGTTGGAGAGGCCAGGCGGAAAACGCAGGGGAAAAGGTATCGGAAAAGCGGAAACAGGAGAGGGATTGGGCTGGTCGTCTTTCTAGGGCCTGATCCTCAACTGATACACAGACACCTACTATCCATACACCGACACGCTCCAACAATCATATGTATGCCTCGAGAGAGGAACAAGACCGCTATCTCGCACAGTGCTTTGGACGCCTCAATCTCAGCTCACCCAATGACGTCTTGATTCGTACCGCGCAATCCACCTTGGATCCATCTGCTTCGGTGAGATGGAACGACAATCGACCCATCGCTCCGACTTACGGCTAGATCATTCGTTCTATCGACGAGGCTTAGCTGATGACCCCTTTCTGTTCTCGCCTGTCCAAAAGTCGTTCATTCCTCAGGCTTCCCATTCAACATCCTCACCACCTCCAACCTTCGATTGGACATCCCTTCCAACCGAACTCTGGATCCACGTAATCAGCTGGATTGATGAAGAAAGAACACATCGTGCTTTGGCCGCTGTAAACACTACTTTCCTCGAACTCGTCATCCCGGTGGTTTATAGGCATGTCGAGATCCTTCAATGGAGACATCTTGAGAGACTGATGAGAATGGTAAGCGAGGTATACATCTAAGGAACATGTTGTGCGATAGTGACGGATCTGGGTTCCTTTTTTTTTCTTGCTATATAGAGAGAAATCAACAATCGAATTCATCCTCGATTGACCCTCGACAAAGTTCACACACTCTCGATACTCATCCGTACTTGGCCATGTCGAGATGACAACGGTCCTATCAATCAACCCATCGACAGTTCCACTCCGTTCTTACCTCAACTCAGGACACTCGACCTTCAGTTTCATCATGCGAACATGTCTCAACCATCATCATACCGAGAACGATGCCGAAATCGAAAACGACCATCTTGTGCGCTCGGATCTATCGATTCGATCCTTTGTCTCTTGAAGCCTAGGAACGTCATCTTCTCAAGGTGGGATCAGTCTTACGTAGATCGTCTCATCGTCATCCCAGTTTTAGCCGCCAAGTTCAATCGACTGCTCGATTGTTGGACCACCACTGCGGTGACGATTCCAAGCAACCAAGACGATCATCACGATCTCACTTTGACATATCATGGTATTCTCATCGACCCTCAACATCTCTACAAGAGCGTCTCGTCTTCATTCTTCCCTTCCCTTCGCCGATCGAGGTGGAAATCGAAGAACGATGCAAGATCAACAACTCTTAGTTACAACGATATTATTCTGGTCCGACAACGATGGGATTTTTCGGAAATCGAAAGAAGGGAAGATGTTTTGATGAGCGTCGAGATCGTAAGGGATGCTTGGGTTGGGGAGGAGAACGCGAATGGCGTTTCAGACGAGGTAGTCGATCAAATGCGGCGGCGATCGGAAAGAAAGATGAGGGTGATTGTGTTGAGAAGGGAACAAGAAGAATGGGTGAGGGAGGGATGGAATGGACTCGATGTCGATGTACAAGGCGGATGGAAAGTTGATGGGTTTGAGATAGTTGTTGTTGATAGATGAAGTAGGACGTACTCTGATCAACCGGATGTGCCATCGAATCGAAGGAGGGAGCTGAGCGATGAATGAATATCCCAACAGGGCAAAAGAAGAGTTTGTTGACCTTTTCGCGTACAGAGAGAATGGTTGAGACTGGGACCTCTCCAGCTCCTCCCCACGAACGTCTCCGTCCTCCCCCTCCTGCTCCTTTGACATGTCGACGTTCAAGCCACGCAAGTCTGGCCTTAACTCACGACGCGCTTCAATCGACGACGACGACGACAAGTTCGCAAAGGGTTCTCTCTTTGCTAGCATCCGAAAACGTCTTCCCACTGCGACTTCTCTCCTCATTGGAATATTAGTCGGTCTCTTGTTCGCCAACGTACGTGCTCATCATGTCCTGCTTCGTACCATGTACTCTCCATTGTGACCGATAGTCGAGTCGGCACCGGGCAGAGCTCCCAAGTCGCTCATCACTCATTCGTTTCCCCTTCCCTTCCCACTGGCACGGATTCGCTTTCATCTAACAGTTCTTCTCCTCTTCATCTTCAAACGTGAGTCATCGGCCTTGTAGATGGTTTGGGCCAGCTCAGGATTCAACTCTGATGAATCTCTTGATCATATAAACTTGTTCTTCGCATGCCATGTTGCGTCGATCGTGTTATCGTCTCATGTTCGCTCTCATCCTACCACATCTTTCGAACGATACCTACACTTCATGTTGCTTCCCTTGCTCCTCCGCCTTCCAAAATATCGCCTACAGTCCCCATCAGTAGAGAGTTGGTCCGGCGTCCGAAGCAAGAACAAGCCAAACTCCGTCGGCCCTCGACCGGGTTCGCGTTCCCAAACGCAACTTCCTACGCTCGATCAGCGACTTCGAGTCATTGAGCTGCTCTCTACCCTCTCCCCTCACCATACCAAGGAGTGTACTCGACATGCACAGACGACCTACGTCGAACAGGCAAAGAAGCGCTACGCTCCCCTCTTTGGTCAGAAGCCTAGATGGCGTCGTTCGGGTGGCCTCTTCTCCGGCTGGGGATCATCCTCAAAGGACGACGACAAGGTCGATACCGCTTACCCGGATGCCGATTATGACTCAGAAGACCATGATCATTCCCACGTCAAACGAGCTCTCTCTGGTCAAAATCACAAATACTTTTTCGCCATCAACCTTTACAATTCATTCGACGTCATTCCCGATCTCTTCGCCACCCTCTTCAGAGTCGCTTCCATTCTCGGCTATCACAACATCTACGTCTCGATTTACGAGAATGGATCCACGGATCAAACAAAGGCGCTCCTTCGCATCTTTGACGCTCTAGCCCAAACGTCAGGTCTCCGGGTAGAGATCCGAACTTCGATGAGGACTCGAGGAGCGTTCAATCATCGAATCGAGTACCTGGCTGAAGTTAGAAACGCAGCACTCGTCCCACTTCACGAACTCAGGGAACAGAAACAGGAGGTGTTCGATTCAATCGTCTTCATGAACGATATCCTTCCTTGCGTCGATGATCTTCTCGAACTCATCTGGCAATCGAGAACGCAAAACGCTGGGATCACCTGCGCTTCGGATTACATGTTCCATGATGACATCGTACGTTTTTCTTTCTTTCGTTCTTCTTCTTATTTTATTTTCTCGTTGTCTGTGTCGAGCCTGACGATACGTCAAATCTTATCAAACACACAGGGATCACCTGTCTTTTATGGTGAGATCACAAAATCGAGATGACAGGTTCCACATCATCCGGAGTTCCATTCGTCAGCTGATCACATATTTCCTTCCCCTCCTCTCCTGCCTTCTCCTCAGACAACTGGTTCGTCATCATGATTCTCACTTGCTTTCTCTCCCAAATTCTTTCCTGCCTCACCTCTCCTATCGCTTCGATCCATTTTCATCTTGGATTTAGATCCATTCTAACTCCACCACGCTCCCTCTTTCTCCTTTCTGCTTCCCTTCCCTCCCGCAAATACATACACCGAACGACAACAAACTTCAGGGTCGCTCGAGATATCAACGGAACCGCGCTCGAAAATGCACCGTTCGAACAGGTCTTCCATCATCCCGAATCAGGTCGTCGATTCCAAAACCATCTCCCCGTTCAAGTTCAATCTTGTTGGAATGGAATCGCAGTGATGGATCCCGCTCCCATCTACGCCGTCCCACACGTCAAGTTTAGGATGGCGGATTTATCGAGAGGGGAATGTTCGGCGAGTGAATGCTCGTTGATTTGTAACGATTATACCCAAGCTGGTGAGTGGTTTTCGTTTCGCCCTCCTTGTTGCCAATTGTTTCCCGTCCTGTCGTGGTCTTGATCCAGTATGGCTGGTGTGGGCGGTTCTCGAAGAAGAGATCAAGAGGTGGTCATAAGGAAGGACAGAAGGGAGGGAAAAGAAACAAGAGCGAACACATCCATTGGGGGGGAGGGGGGGTTACAACGAAAAACTGTTTCTACCCATACGGATGGAGGCTGACGATACTTGCTCTATCCCCGATCCGTCCCTTGTTGGGTGGTGGGGGAAATCTTCCATACAGGTTACGGTCGAATCATGATGGTTCCTCGAGTCAAACTGGCATACGACAACGTTCGTCTCTCCCATTTCTTTCTTCCTCCAGATTGCTTCGTCGTCTTTTTTTTTTTTGGCTCATCCTAACTCATAACYCCCCCCCCCCCCCCTTTCCCTTCCCTTCCCTTCCCTTCTCTCTTTCTCCTCTTCGCATCTGGCCTCTCTCGATATCTATTCCTTTTGGTTTCCGTCATACTCAAAAAAAAAAACCTTCCAATCCGTTACAGAAAGTCTACGCCATCATCCATCCGGATCGAAGAAACCTGACGGCTATCAGAGGTTATACTCGACTCGGTGGTTTACCTGATGATCCTCATACCGATCCTCAGGATCGAACTTGGTGTACGTTCCTTCTTTTTCTTTCTCTTTGTTCTGTTGTTATCGTTGCTGCTTTTTTTTTTGGTTGCTGTTCTTTTTCTTCTCTTTCTCAACCTCCCTACCAAACCTATTGTAATCAATCCCATCTCTACGACTTCACGTGCTGACTTTTTTTTTTTTTTTTTTTTTTGGTTTCCTTCCCCACTCCCCCCTCGTTCTGTTTTTCTCTCTCGCTCTGAATCAATCGTTTGTATCGTTCAGACGGTCCTCACGATCGACTATTCACCGCAGAGGAAACCGCTCTCGTCGAATTCGTGCCTAATCCAGAGTACGTTTGGTGTTGGGGTTGGGATGGAGCTGGTGATCTCGATGGACCAGGTCAGTTATCTTCTTCGTTGTGTTTTCTTCTTTCTCCTCTTCATTTCTATCTTGTCTTGTCCTTGTTTGGGGGCATGTGATGGGAGAGACAAATGTATAATACTAATCGGTTACTTGCTGCGCTCCGACGACGTCAATCGATTTGGGGTTCTCCTTTTCCTTTATATCTTAGACGTCGATCCGATCTGGGAAAAGATGCCGGGATACTCGTTCACTGCAGATGCCACCGTTGTCAAGCACGATCGATCCTTCTGATGAAAACAAGGAAAGCCTCAAGGCCCCCCTTCCCTTCCTGGAACAAATCATCTTTCATCTCTCTTCCTCTCTGAATCATCGTTTCATCTCTACTCTCTTACTTCACCTTGGACCTCCTTTTTTATCGCCATCTTATCTTCATAAGCCTCTTTCACTTCTAAAGCGACCAATCATCAAAACATCCCTTCTGCTTTTCCTTTCTCTCTCTCTCTCTCTCTCTTCCTCTCTTTGTCTTCACTGGGGCTCAGATATTCCTTTTCTGCTTCGTTGTCTCTTTCTCATCCTCCTCCTCCTCCTCCTCCTCTCTCATACAGACTTCATTCCAAGCGGGATTCTTTCGTTTGTCTTTTTCTTTCTTCTTTTTTTCTAGAAGAAAAGAAAGAACATCTCTTGGGTTGCCTTTTTTTTTCTTCTTCTTTGTCTGTTTTCCGCGTTGTGTAGGATTTCTTTATCATGAAAGGGATAGACACCAAAAGCGAAGAGAGAGGCACTTGGAGAAGCTGGGTTGAACGGAAAGAGAAACATTTTTTTTTCTTTTCTTCTTTTTTGCTGTTTGCCTCTCTCTTCTTCTTCTTCTTCTTCTTCTTTCTTTTCCTGTGTGAGGTCAAGACCAGTTCAAGAGAGGAGGAGGAGGAGGAGGAGGAGAGAGCACGCCCCAGGGAGCGAGATTGAAGATAGGCCAGGTAGGTTCGCTGCAAGGGTAGAAGAAGACAAGACAAAGACAAATTTGCTTCATCTTCTTCATTTTTCTCTTCCTTTCCCCTTCCCTCGCGAAACCATGATATCCTCATCTCTACGTTACTACTACTACCCTGTTGGGTGCTACCAACTAGGGTTCAAGCAGCGTCCTGTTGACCGTCTGAATCAGTCCCAACTCCTTCCTCGCATACACTAACAGATACGGATTCGCGTTCCCATTCGTCGTCGTCGAATCAGGACCGAGAACTTCTTCCTTTGGCACGATGGAGAGGTATTGGTCGTTGTACTTGAACCACTCGTCGGGTTTGGATGGAAGGTTTCGCTGGTAAAGGTAGTCTGGTACAGTGTATGTGTGTGTGTGTAAGGGAAGGGGGAAGGAGGGGGGGGGGGTTAAAAAGTTAGGTAGGAATCAGCTTAGATGAACCTTGCAACAACAACAAAGAAGAGAGAAAAAGTTGCGACGGTCGCGAAGAGAAACCAGAAATTGGCAGCAAAGCAGAACAACACACGTACAATGACCAAATGAAGCATCTCCTCGATGCATAAAAGCTGAAGCGAGTTCATACTCGACCTTGGTTTCGTCCTCCCAAATTTGTTCCACCTCAATTTTCAATTCCTTGATGGCTTCCTCTGCCTTGGCGATCTCGATGGAGATTGAGTCGGCAGATGCCTTTAATTGAGTGGCGAGGGTCGAGGTGTCGTTGATATCGGGATCCATAGGACCAAGGTCGGATCGCTCTCCCCCTGCGGAGGATGAGGATGATGGTAAAGAGAGTTGCGAATTTCGAGGATGGGTTTGAAGCCATTCTGGGTTTGGAAGAACGTCTTGGGCGAGGAAGTTCAAAGCTTCTGACCAATTGTCCTGTGATGGATGAATCGTGGGAGAAGAGAAAGAGACACAGGACAGGAGAACGACGGCGACAAAATAGCAGTCAGGAAAACTGTTCGTTCCCTATCTGGTTCTCTGCTTCTTGTTCGCCTCAAAAGTTGGAGGAAAATTCGGCATGATTCTGTTAACTTACCTTGGACTTGAGGAGATTAATTCTATCTCTATGCGTCTTAATGTCAGCTTCTAGCGCTCGAGAAGCTGTTCGTTTCATCTCATCTGCCGAGTCGAGGTAACGGTCCATGAAAAGGGTTTCTGGTGCTTCGAGATAAGCGTTCGATTTGTACGCTCGTGCCGTCGTTCGATCGAATTGAGCTCGCTGATTGGAGAAGAGTTCGGAAAACGATCAGCTGTTAGCCTCTTTCTCTTGTCGATGAGACGCGTACCTGAAGCTGGATATGGAGCAACGGTGGGAATTCCAGCGGAACCTCCTCGATGTACGCCGACTTCCCCTCCAACTCGATCTCCTCCGGTGCATAGTACTCTGACAGGCCGTCATGAACATCCTTGGAAGTACCCGTCTCGCCGACGTTGACGAGGATATGGTTGAAGATGATGTCCTTATCGTGCTCTGCAGAAGGGTTGTTCTGGTCTGTGAAATGAAGCGTTTGACGAGCTTTGCCAAAGAAGAGTCTGGGAAGATGAGGCGGAAGTACAGAACGAGGAGAAATGGTTGAAAGACGATGATTACCATAAGGGTTTTGACCTTTTTAAATAAATAAATAAAAAAACATACTGCTTGACGGAGTTGACAGAAGCGTCGGTGTTCGCGAGAATGTTGGAGAGCTTTGCTGGATCGAGAGCGGCTTCAATCTGAAAGAGACAATTATCTAAACATTCTGAGACGTCGTGCTGCTTGCCTGTGATTGACGAGAAGTGATATATGGAATGGTTCGAGAAGTATCAGTCCAGGCGGTGTTGAGCGCGAGAGGCGACTGACATGAATGACTTCTCACCAAACATCATCGGACCGTCACCAGTGGCCAGTTGAGAGATGGTTCTCCTAGGTGGAAGTGGAGGTGGGACGCGTCCAGCGGATGAAGGAGGATCCTGGGCACCAAGGAGGAGCGAAGGTCCCTCCATGGGCGGCGAAAGTAGACCATTGGCACGGGGAAACAGTGTTTCTTTCCCCGCGGATGCAACTGAAGTTGCCCTGGTCGAGCGCGGAACAGAGGAATCTGGATCTGGTCGAAGCGATTTGCGGGCGTTTGACGAAGGCGAGAAAAGGATTTGTGAAGGGTTTGATGTCGAGCCTGAAGATGGGGAGTCTGAGGGAGATGGGATACTAGAATGATCTGATGCGATCTGTGATGCAGGAGGTGCGTCGAGTGGATGGGAGCTTGTTTCCGGCGGAATATCAGTAGAGGAAGCGGATGATGGGGAAGCAACGTCAACGTCCATTGTTTCGTCTCGATCTTCGCTTGAGCGTTTGCCGAGGATGGAGGCGGATCGAAGCATCAGAGGTGCTACAACTGAATCAACATCCGAAGCAGTAGCGTTCGATGAAGCCGGCATTGGCTCGTCGATGAGCGAAGTATTTGTCTCGGTTGGCGGGAGTTCAATCATGGGTACTGATTGTGGAAGAGAGGATGCCGGAGCGAGAGTTGCAACTGGTGACGATCCAGGTTCGGTTTCTTCGTCTTTTGAGGTGACGAGGGCGAGATAAGCCAGCTCTTTTTGGGGCGTGATGAATGGAGTATCAGAGTACTCAAGAGAGAAGAACAACTGTGCGAGAGCCTCCGTAACTGCGATTCCCCAAGAAAACGTTCACACATTCAGTAGACAGTAACTGAGATCAGCAGATCGGGTCAAGGTTGATGCGGCTCACATCGGATGGATCGCTCGACTTCCTTCTTCGTGACAGCTCGTCCACCGACTCGCTTCTCCAAGTCGCCCTTGAGATCCTCCTTGAACGTTGCAAACTGCACAACGATGTCTCGAAGCGGGCGAAGGGTGTAAAAGTACTGACAGGAACAAGACAACATGAGCGAGATATCCTAGACACGCGGAGGTTGCGAGGGAATGATACCTGGAGTAACGAGTTGAGATAACATGTGTTGCCAATGTTGGCCAATCCAACTGGTCGATCGTTTGAGACGGGTTGAACCTCTTCCATCGGGAGGGCTGCAGCTGATCAGAGAAAACGTGCGATACCCAAAACGAGAACAAGGTGAGTTCTTCCTCGAGCGTCCGCCGGAATTTTTTGAGGAGTCAAGTTGGCGGAAACACTCACGTCGAGAGCCGGTGTCGATATAGTTCCTTAGGACAGCGCTTCCTCTAGCATTTGCGATAGACCGAAGTGCATCCTTCCAGTCAGAGGCTCGACCAGGAGCGTCCGAGAGCTGCCGCACAAAGATCAAGTTTGGCTAGTAAGTATTGGTTATTGGAAAAGATCCATATTAACATATGCGACCGATTGCTGGTGAGGCTTACTCGAATCTCGTACAAACTAGATACGCAGCAAGAACGAACACGTCAGCCTCCAATCAACGACGATACACTGCTGGATGATAAGACCCACTCACGCCGTCAAGAACTCGTCATCGATGTCCGGTGTAGCATCAAGCATCCTGTAGGCTTCGTCCGTACTCAAAGGTTCCTTCTTGAGGTCCGAGCTCACACCCACGACAGCTCTATGTACGTCGACCGAGTACCGTCTGTCCCATGCGATGACTTCTAGCAGCTCTGCAAGTTCCTCCTTCGCCTTTTTGAGTGCGACGCCATCACTCGAATGGATGAGGGCAAGTCTGGCAAACGAGTCCCGGATCTTGGAAACAACGTAGTCGGCTGGAAAGTCGGCTCGGTCCATCAGAATGATCTCTTCGTCCGCTTTTCCCAGCCCTTCAAACCTCTCATACGCTCGGTCGACCTCGCCGAGTGTAAAGTATCCTTTTGACCGTTCGACCGCGACCTGAGTCTGAAGGTCGTCTTTGCCTTTACCGGTCCAGCCTTCGGCGATGATATGAAGAGCCTCGAGGTGATTGGCGAGATGATGGGGATCGTAGAGAACTTGCATGACGTAGGCAAATTTGATCATTTTGTAGTTGAGGCAGAAATCCGAGGTGTTGAGACCGAGGGTCCGGAGGGATCGTTCCCAAGTACCGTCATAGTTGTTTGCACTGAGTTCGTCTGAACGGAACGCGAGTCTTTCGACTGTTCAGATATAGACAGAGCGGGAAGAGTCGAGGATCAAATTAGCGCGAGGTTCCTCGACCTTGCAGGAATACGAGAAGAGAGGAAAGGGAATCGTTGACACATACTATCACGCTGAGAAGCACCGAAGCAGTCGGCAGTCCTGGTCATCGGAGGTCTTAACAAGCGAACGCATGAGCCGCCCTCAGTAATAGGGAGGGCTACAGACGAACAAGCAACCAAGGTCAGCTTGGAGCTAGTTCGTATACCCGAGAAGAAAGATAAGGAGATACTCACATCGTTTCATTCGGTGGTCTTCCAAGATGATGCTGATTTCGACCCAGGCTCTCATCGCTTTCGCCCGGAAAGTCGACCATTCTTTGATGGGAGGTGCCGCCACAACGCTAATGGACCCGTCCTCTTTCGTCTCGGACGAGATAACGAACCCGATATCCCGGATGATCTGCTGGCTATCGACTCGCAAACGTGAAGAGAAAGAGGTTGGAATCGGATCATGAACGATGAACGAACGCGATGAATGATCGGAAATCACCTCAAGTGATCATTTCTGACTCGTCTGTAACATGAGGACCAAAGACGATCCCACTCAGCAAGCGCACTTGAGGTTCAAAGGTGATCAGAGACAAAGAGGACTACCAACCTATGGAAAACCTTGCTGCTGAGAGTTACAGCCTTTGTCTGTCCTTGGAAGAGAGCGTTTGCGACGACGCTGAGAGGTAGCAGAAGCGATCATCAGCCTATGAGACGGCACTATCAGTACTGGATCGAGAAGAGCTGGAGTGGAACGTACGTAGAGATGATTGACCAAGCCTCAATAATTCCGTCTTTGCCAGGTGGAGGATCGACCGCCCTCGAGGCGTTGAATTCTTTGACGATGTCTACGTCAAAGATACTTTTGACGGCTGGACCCCTGGGCATGATAAGGTAGTGGTTACTGTTTGAAGAGAGCCAGAGATCGTCCGATACTGTCATCGCCTGAGAAGAAGTTGGATTGTTGACGTGGGATGAGAGGAGAGAGGGGATTGCGGCTGAGACGGATGGAAGAGGAGAGGTCTGCAGAAGAGGTGTGGTAGTAGTGTCGATAAAAGATGGTGTTGGGGATTTCATCGAAGAGGTTTCGGCAGTGACGAACGATGATGCATCAGAAGGAGAGGGTGGTCGAGAGATGTCCATTATAGACGATTCTACCGCTGGAAACACCTCGACTTCCCTCGGCTGACAGATCTGTCCATCCTGCCCTTCGCGACTCTCAATGAGATGATAATGTCTGGCCCAGATATCCTCGTCCTCGGCATTCTTCGTCGGCTTACTCCTCGTTGGAAGGAGGTTGATGAACTCATCGACTCGGGCACTACCTATGACGGTGAGCTCGGCAACGTCGGGAATGCCTGTCCCTACTTGGAAGGTCCACCAAGTGAGTGTTGTTGGGTCGAACACGGCTGATCCTTCGGTCACCTCTCCGGTTCGGAGATGGGGTCGCGGGAGAGAAGCTTGGATTTCTTCCAAGGTGGGAGGAGGAGAGATCGAGATTGACGCGACAGAGGGCGAAGGAGACATCGGCGTGGCTGTGGGTATAGTATCGACGGGAGAGATGGAAGTTGTTGTCGACATCGGCGAGGTAGGGACCAGATTGGAGCCGGTTTGGATGGAGGAGGAAGATGATGGCATCTGAGAGGAAGACCACGGCTGGCCGACAGTGGGAGCGATGGTAGAGGCCGAGGGTTCGATGGGGTTTGGTTTCGGAATGGACCTGATCTCGACTTCCCAAACTTCTGTGCTCAATGGCCAAATTGGCTTTTCTAAAAGAGCGACTGGGAGCTGACCAGGTCCGACCTGAGTGACCGGTGGCATGAAGTGAGGACCCTCGGTGAGGAGAAGAGGAGGGGGAGAATTGTTGTTGGTTGTGGACCATGTGGGACTGTTGGTGTAGGATAGCTCTTGGACGGGGAGTGGGAATGCGCGCCTTGGAGAAGATACGTCTTGAGGGGGGACGAAGTCCTGGGCTCCGTAGGGATCGACCTCGAATCCGGTACCCTCAGACGTAGTACTGGGTTCGTAAGACGTAACATTGGAGTTGCCCTGCCAGAATGAGCCTTGAGTGTCCGCCCTAGCTCGATGGAGCTCGCTCGTGGACGGTCCACTGTTGCTATGGACCGCCGTACCCTGCCTCATGCCTCCCATCTCCATCGGACTATAACTTTGTTGGGAATCGTTCCAAACCGAGTCTCCCTCAAAGTTGCTGCTAGGTTCGGCAAACTCGACGTGGCGAGTATCGGATTGCGAGGAGTGGCTGCTGACGGTACGAGTGAAGGATTGAGGATGAAGAGGGGTCGAGTCCCAGGTCGTTGTGGGGCTCATGTGAGAAGTTGAGAAGTGATGTGAAGTGACATTCTGGGGAGCACTACTCCCTGAAAGGGTGTTCGAGGCGACAGGTGGGTTGGAGGTTGAATCCGAAAGATCGATGAGTTGATGAGGATCCAGTGCCTCGTAGGCAGGAGGTTCGGATGAGTCGGCCATAGTTTGATCCGAAGACAGAGATGGGGCGAGAGAAGAAGGCACAGTAGACGGACCACTAGGGTTCTGGCTGTCAAATGTAGAGGAGAGACCAGATGAGAGGCCGGATGGTTTCCGAGCAGGTGAAGGCGAGTCAGACCCCGATATGAAAGGGGCGATGGTCATGGTATCTTATGACCTGTATTTCCCGACACATCTGGTATGAGCTGACATAGCCCTTAACCAGGGAGAGTGCAAGGTGGGACCGAGGCAAGAGAAAACGAAGGGGTGTACGGACAGTGACAATGGGCAAGCTCGTCTATACGAATGAGCTCCGAAAGTGGTATACAAATAAGATCAAACTGAGTCCCAACAAGGCACCATACGGTGTGAGTGGCTTTCATCGACGAGGAGCCCAGGGTGAACCCTAGCCGGACGAAATAGAAGCTCGCCCTTGGCAAGGCCGTACGTCAAGCGGGACCGAGGAAGGCGAGGGGATGAGGCTCACAGAGTATCGGTGTATGGGCCTAGAGCTGACGAGAGCGTAGCCGGAAGCTGCCGGAGGGAACGTTGGGTGTTGTACGAGTGGAGATGAACGTTGGGCGAACCACGCCAGATGTCACCTCGTCATTCTCGAGTTTGCTTTCTAATTCCCGACCCTCAACTCTCGAAAGCTTCTTCTTTCAACGCCAGCCATGCGTCAAGACTAAATCTAGATGCTTCTCATTGATACACAATGTGGATGAGATCCTTCCCTCGTCCATCCCTCCATTTTCTCCTCTCTTACGGTCTTCTTCTCGCTTACGCGACCGGCTGAGGCTGAGGGACCATGCCCATCTCCTCGGGGGTCAGACTGGTAATTGCGGACAAGCAAGACACGCAAGGTATTGATGTCAGATTATAAGCTACACTAGCCGCGGTCAAGTTGAGGGGAAATCAAGCAGGACAAACCTCGAGCTCTCGATCATGACTCCCAATCCAACCTTGGCAGCTCCAGCCTAGCGAGACGCGTTGATCCAATGTCAGCCGAGTCGCCTACGTGACATCTCGTGAGGATGAAGGAAGGTAGCAAGCAAGAACTCACCTTCATATGGTCAATCTCGCCAGTGACAAGGAACGAGAAAGTAGGAGCGAATCGCTGCTCGAGAAGCATCGAAGTCTTCCCGGACGAATCGATCTGACCCCTGAACGTCGACATCCTGAAGTCGTACTTGGCTCCAACAGTAGCAGTGGCCTCCCTTCGTCCACCAGCAAGGACGATGTTGAGGTCGGCTCCAATATCGACCTTGTCGCTCAGCTTCTGGTAGTAGGTCGCGGCGATGATACCCGCCATTTGGGCTTGAAGAGTGGCCGTCCACTCATGGAAAGCAGGAGAGCCAGGGGGAGAGGTGAGAGGATTAGCGGGGATGAGGGGGGAGGTCCACTTGGCGAGGAGAGATTGCGTCGACTGCGAGATCTCGGGCGAAGGTCGCTGGGTGACGTTCTCGATACCAAGCGAGAGACGAGGGTGCATAGCAGCGAGGAGGGAGGTGATGTAAATGCCGGTACCGTCAGTGAGGGAGGGGTTGACGGCCTTGATGTTGACAGTCTCTCCTGGTAGGGTAATTTCGTGCTCGACTTGGACCATCGAGTGACCAGGGGTGGGAGAAAGCTACCGTCACATCGATTTGGAGTCAACAGAAGATTAGGAAAAAGAGGTCCAAGGGAAGGGAGTGGCCATCAGCGTGCAGATCCAGGCGAGCGAGTCGAGAAGTGAGAGGTGGGTCAACGCAGCGAAGCCAAACGAGCAACTTACCTGAGCTTGCAGCTTGGAAATGTTCCAGTCGTTCCAGGGCTTGTTGATTCTGATGGAAGAGCTGAGGTCGTTATCGATGCTACCTTGCAAGAAGAGCTACCGAAGGGAAACAAGGGGTAGAGTAGAGGAGAAAAGGCCGACCACGACTCCGTCAGTTTTGAGTCTCTGACACGCTGGATCAAACCTGTGATCGTTCTGGCTCCAAAGAAGGATAGACGGTACAGGAGAAACGGTCTCGAACATGGTGAGAGCAGGGTAAGGTAACTCACGTCCTTCTTGGCAAAGACAGCTCCAAAGTTGTACGACGGAGGCTGGGTTGCGCTGGCGAGAGAAAACGAGTGCTGGACTTGGAACGCAGGGTCCATGGAGAGCGACTTCGAGAGATCGGCCTTGGCTCCGTCGAACGTGAAGTTAGTGAGGTGGGTCACTGGTCGAGAGGCGAAAGCGATAGCAGCAAAGGACCGTCAGCGGTCTTTTCATCCGATGCTACGAACGATGACTGAAGCGTGGGAGTTGGGATCCTCTGAGCGCAAAGACTTTGGTTCGGCTTGCATCTCTACAAGAAGGTGTCAAAATAGACGTGCTGTCTTGGGGACGACAGCTGGCTTGACTAGAACAGGGCAAAGGAAGTCTGATTGTTCCCTGCAACCGACTGGATTCCCAATCGTCATCTCGGCAGAAGGAATCCCCAGCACCATATGTCCTCTCAATGCTTCATGTCAAGATGGCGACGACAGGACAGGTCGAATTTGCGAGAGGGAAAGACTCACTCTTGACGTCTCGTCCAAGAGCCTCGACATTTCCAGGGTTGGAGACCTGGCCTCTGTACTGGTTGAGCTTGTTGTACTGTCCGAGGATGGGGTCTGCGTAGCCGGAAAGGAGGCCGGTGATACCGGAGAGGTAGGATGCTGGGGGAGCAACCTTTTCGGGTGTGTAGGGCGAGTTTTGAAGAGGGACGGACATGAAGAAGAGTCGAGGGGTGTGGTGGGGGTTGTCTTTCCTTGAGCGGAGAGCCAAATGCGAGAAGACGTTCTCCTTCCCAGACCTCTCGTGCTCCTCCTCCTCCTGCTCCTCCTCCTGAGCCTCACCTCTGACACTCGACCCCGTTGTATCGATAGCTCCTCATCCTTCCATTCGCACATGGTCCCATCGGCCCCATCTCCCGCCATGCGATCCCCCACATCTACCGCCAACTTGCCCCCTCATCCAACCATACACAAGGGTAGCGACCTACAGCTCGTCACCCATCGTGGTTTCAAGCCAACCCATGCCGTATTCGAGATGGATCACCATCCTCACAGCAACGTCGCAGTCTGGAATTCTCGTGATGCTAGAAAAGGTGAGCGGATCGGTCGGTCAAGGAAAAGACAACGTCATTCTATTTCCGGGCTTCTCCTCATCGGACCGGTTGATATTTGACTAAACCCTCCTTCTCCCTCACCCTTGTCTCTTCATGACCTCTATCTGTCGTTGGCCCTCCCTAATTATCCGAAGGTCGATATCCTGTTAGACATCATTACCACTCCTCCATCCCAAGCTCGCATCCAGCCTCTCCGGTCCCTCTCCGACTCCAGTATGGACATGATCGTCTCAAACCTCACCTCATGCTTGACATCTCCTGGTGGACAGCCCAGGCCTTCTGGTGGGGCTCTCTCGTATGGTGTACGAACGCCTTGACCATCCTTCTGCCACTCTTGCATCCGGAGGAACCTCCAGCGGTCGAAACGGCAGCATCGAGTCTCGCATTTGTTGGTGGGACTATCTTCCTGGTTGGGGCATATCTGGGCCTGCTTGAGGCTGGAAATAGAGGAGGGGAAAGCGCATGTGGGTGAGGTCTTTCGAGACATCAAGACTGAGAGGCTGACTCAATCTTGACGCTCCTAGTCGGGAGATCGGTCGAAGCTCTCATCTGGGGTGATTCAGACTCCTCTATGGAGAGCCACAAGGATCGATATCAAGAGCCGGATATGGAAAAGTATTTACCACGACCGCAAGAGAACGCTTGGTCCTGGGCTCCTAAAATGCAGCTTCATGATTTGGGCTATCTGGCTGCAGTGGGTTCTTCTCGTTTCTTCCTTTCTTTCTTTCTTTCTTTCTGTGCTCCTAGGCGGAGACCATCTAAGACCCGATCTTTCCCCTCTGTAGTTCGTTCAAATGTTCGCAGCCACCATCTTTTGGGTTTCAACCCTGTCAGTCATCTCGTTCACGACTCTTTGACTGACAAGTTAGCTGACTCAGACCTCATCAGAACGGGTCTGCCAGGTGTCATTCCTGGGTTCTCTGAAGGAGAAGGAAGCACGGCTATTGTGGATGTTTTCTTCTGGTCACCTCAAGTGCTTGGAGGTAGATGATGTCCTCCACCCACTTCAATCCGCGTCAGCATCGGACCTTTCGTACTCACCTCCCGCTTTATATCGCTCATTCGACGCCTAGGGATCGGGTTCGTCATTTCATCGACCATTCTCATGATTGAGGTCCAACCAGCGTGGTGGAGACCCTTACCATTTTCCTCCGTCGGGTGGCATGGTTAGTCCCGATCGCCAGCTCGCTCTGTTCGCTGACGTGCTCGAGTTGATACCGTGTGTGATTCAGTCGGCTTCTGGAACCTCATAGGTAGCGTTGGTTTCCTCGGATGTGGAGCGCTGGGGTATTCAAGTAACAGCAAAGCTATCTTCCAAAGTGATCTCTTTACGTTTTGGGGGTCTTGGGGTTTCCTCATTGGCTCGACCTTCCAAGTTTACGAAGCAACTTTCAGACTGCCTAAATGATATCAATGTCATGTGTTATGTGAATGCCACCAAGCGAGAGAATTGACAGAGAGGTATCACCAAGATGAAACGCGTCGTCGCGTTGATTCAAGTTGGACGAACATCGACGCGTTCATTCTCCAAACACCCCTCACTCATTTGGCTGCTTCCCACTATCTCTTGATCCTCTGCCTTTGTCCTTCCGCGTGACCCCGATGGCTCCACCTCGCCAACATCCTCCTACTGTAGCTCTTCCCACTTCTCGAATTCATCGTCTCTTTCGACCGTTTCTCTCCAAACTATCGTCTCTCCAAACGCTCTTCCCTACACCTTCTTTAATCGCACAAGCCTTTGACACCCCATCGATCGACATTCCTTTCTCACCTTCCTTAGCCCCACCAAAGCCAATCACTAAATCGAAACGAACCTACTCTCGTGCCAACCTCGTCAAGGCCGCTTCTTCGGCTTCCTCTTCCTCCTCCAGTTTACCGTTGACCTCTCGTCATGACGTTACGTCCGGATCAGCTCGAGGTCTTCCTGTGTTTGAACCTGAATCCCAGATGAAGCGTTCAAGACCTCGAGGGATACCGGCCGAACTCGGAAGGGTTCCCCTACCCCTAGGTGGATCGAAAACAGTCAAGGGGATAGACAAGGGCAAAACCGTTGAAGCAGGCAGAGGTGAAGTTCGCACTCAGGTCGTTGATGTGGGAGAACTTTCGTCAGTATCCTAGGATTTCCCATCGAACAGAAGAGAAGAAGGAGCTTATTCATTAATCCCTCGTGATTTGACGCGCAGAAAACGATATCACGCCTTTCTGGATTCTTTTCGACATATCTTGGAGCTTGCTTATCCGAACTCCTCCTCCTGCACAAACCTCCTTTCACCCACTCCTCCGCTCGGAGTCATCTGCGCTCGCAAAGTAGGAGAAAACATGGAGACTTGGATCGAGGATCAAGTCGTTGAGGAGTTGGGTGAGGACTTTGGAGGTGAACTCAGCGTGAGAAGAGAAGCCAGAAAGCTCGAGCTAAGAGAAGATTGGTGGAACAGTGTTCCTGAGGTCTGGAGAAGGTGAGTATAATGTCATCAACTTGGATGATGTGGATCCTAGCTGAATTTCTTCGCCTCACCTTCCCCCCCTCCTTTGCTTTCCTTTTCGTTCTAGACATGCCGTTACTGCTCATGCCATCTCACTCGTCTTCAACAGTGGCATCCCACTCCATGCTTTGTTCGAATCGATGTTGGACATATGTCTCGATCGAGGTGCACTCTACGAAGCTTCCCTACTCCTTCCCCATACCATCCTCCTCGCCTATACCCTTTCACCTGCGTCACCTGGACCATCGTATCTTCCAACCATGTCCCGCAAGCTACCTTTATTCTCAAACGCCCCTCTATCGCCTAGATGGCAACATCAAGTATCGGCCTCTCTCCAACAGGTCCTTCGGTATCTCGATTCGCAGGTTGAAGAGCATCTCGACGAAGATCAAGTCCGTAGGGAAAGGGAGGCTCGTTGGCTCGGGGATCCAGTCGATGGACTCATTAGGGACGGAGAAGAGGATCATGAATCATCGTCCCAACTCATCGTCGAGGTGTTCGACACGCTTCTTGACGAGATGCCGATCCAAGCTTCTCTCTCGGACATATTCGTGCGACGTATTTGGTCCTGGATCCAATACACTATCTTCATCTCCAACCATCTCCATCTTCACGGTTCTTCGCCGAGTACCATTTCCCTCATCAACGACTCGCTCTCTGATATTTCCAATCTCCTACACTCACGGCTTTCGTCTTCGAACAAGAGACTCATTAACAATGCTCTCACCGCTCTGGACCTTCACCTTCTCTGGATTTCCTCGACACCTATGGTTACCTGCTCTCCCTCCTACTCATCCACCTCATTGATTCCCTCTCGACCGATGCGAATTCCGACCGACACCCTCATGTATCTTTCAATCCCTCACATCCTCACCTCTCATTCAACTCTCTCAACTGTCCTCTCCCTCACCAACGCTCTTCGATTTCACGATCTTCCCATCCTCGAGTCATCCATCCTTTCCGCCGCTATCGATCAATTCGATCGACTTTCCCCGTTCTCTAGACAAACTCGTCACTCATCCTTACCTCAAGATCCCGAAGCCGACGACGACGCTCTCGCCGCACAGGCATTCTTGTCTGAACTCTCGACCCTCCTCGAGGAATCCGAGAAGCGACGATGCGAGAAATCGATCGTCGCTCGTCAAAGAATGAATATCCAGGGAGGAAACGTCAGTAAGAAAGGAGGATCTTCTGCTGCCTCAACTCTTCCTGCGATGAGATTTGAGGAAATGGTTGGAGGTTGGGTCGAAGTCACACCAATCCTCAAAAAGAGAAGAAGAAGGATGCCTGGAGCGGAGAGCGACGAGTGTACGTCTGAGGAGGAAAGTGGAGGAGAGTTTGATGGAAGTCCATATGTTTTCAAGCCAGTAGTCTCTAGGCTTGGTTTTGGGGCTCGGTCATCGGATGATCAGATCAAGCATGTAGGATCGGCTGGTCGATCGAGTTTTGTCGAACTCGCTGGAAGGTGGGATACAGCAGTAGGAGAAGAAACCAGCGGGGACGAATCGGACGATCCTATGGACGCTCTCGGACCAGAAGAAGATGCCTTTGTTGTCTTGTCTCAGCAACCTCGTCAAGCACTCATCAAATCCTCTCTTCTCCCTGTCAAAAAGAGTTCCTCCACCTCCACACTGTCGTCCAAATCATCCATGGCAAAGACGGGGTCGATTCGACACCGGACAGCTTCCTCGCCACCGGCCAAGAGGATCCGATCGTCTGCTTCATTGGCGCCCAGCGAAACATTCATCTCGTCCTTGACTAATCATGCCGCGAACGATGGAATGCCTGGTGGATCTTCCGATCGACTGGGGAAGAAACCGTCAATTTGCCCGCCTGTTGAAGATGCCTCATCAACGCTTGACAAGACAAAACCTTCCAAACGAGCTCAATTTTCGCTTCTCAACCAGAAAGACTCATCCCTCTCTTCTTCGAGTGATCAGTTTCCAACCCGATATCTCTCTTCCGTCTGCCGTCCCATAATCCCATCCCAAGCGGTCCGAAAAACCAATTTGAAGGGCAACGACAAAGTGTTAGCTAGTCACCTTAACCGTCTACCATCTCACCGATCGAAACCTCTTCTTCATCCCCGCACACCGCTCTCATCAACATCTGTATCTTCCCCCACGTACGGCTCGCCCCTTAGACTTAAACCTTGCCGATCGACAATGCTTCCTTCTTCACCTCAAACCTCTTCACCTCTCACCCCACCTACGCTCAGATCAACCGGGAGTTTCAACGCGCCAATATATCCCCCTCATCCTTTATCCTCAACGAAATCACCTCGTCGCTCGTCATCGTCATCGTCATCAACCCCATATTCATCTCTTCCGGTACTCGTTCCTCAATCTTCCTCTTCCTCCTCCTCTTCCTACTCAAGTTTCACTCATCGTACCCCTCTCCGACCCATGAACACCAACGTTGGAAGAAAACACATGATCGCTCAAGGAACGATTACCACCACCACTACTACTACTACCAGTCTCGATTCACCCAAGATTAAAAACAACATGAATCCATACCCCCCATACGATCGAATTGACGTCAGCTCGGATGAGATGGATCTCTTCACTTCACCCATTGCTTCTCCTCCTTCCCTTGTTCCCATCAAGAAAATCCAACTCCAGCGTCAGTCAAGACAGGTCGATCATCATCATCATCATGATCATCATCATCACCAACCCCAGCACCATCAACAACTAAAGGCAAAGAGAAAACCCGGTTTGAGGGAAAGTTTGGGTCGTCAGAGCGTTGGGGATGGATTTTTGTTTTCTTCTTCTTGAAGAAAAAAAAAAGGTAGACTTCATCACCGAAATATATAACCTCCCTCATCCCCTAAACCTAACCCCCACTCTCGCTTCCTCGATCTTCTTGAAGATAGCTTAGATCACAAAAAAAAAGGCAATTTTTTGTAGCTCAAAAAATATATCATGTATGATTGATTCCCCCCTGTCCCCTGTCCCTTCCATGCAACCCTATGACGCCCAGATTTGGAAAGAATTTTGCGGATCCTCTTTTGCGCGCGTGCGTGTGTGTGTGTGTGTGTGTGTG
>BCKM01000002.1:928498-1080436 GCA_039545415.1 Udeniomyces megalosporus | reverse complement strand
GGGGGGGGGGGGGGGGGGGAAGGGACGGAACGAACTTCGGAGACGAGCAATGGCAAATTCCTCAAACTCTTGAAGGGTGAGATCCTCTGATGGCCGTTCGTTATAACTGTGAGGGCAAGAGGGATCGTTACGGTCTTGAGCTATAGGTTTGGTGTGGGAATTTGGGGGACGAACAAGTTGAGTCTGTGTGGATAGCGGGTTGAGTTGGGGTGTCTCTTGACTTGAGGTGCAGTGGATTGGATGGAAGTGTTGGCCCTAGGCTGTGGACGGAACATGTTGAGGTGTGTGTTGTTGATGTGGACGTTGAGTGATGGTGCTGATTCGGAACGAGCCAAACGCGTCCAAGAAGAGAGGCCGGGGGACGGGACTCTTGCCAACCTCCATCACCGGACTGGACTGACTTGATGGATAGCGAGTGCGAGAGCTTCCAAGGGACAATAGCAAGCATCTTCCTCCTAATCACACGAATAACAATCAACCAATCCCTAATCCTACATCGATATAGGTCGCGCAACCCAATCAGGTCCGCGAAATCCTCAGAGGTACACAACACCCCAAATCGAAACAGCGTCCCCCCCAAACCCCCAAGACTCATCACCCACCCAACTAGCCTTTTTGCTCTCCATCCTCTTTCAAAGATACTATGCTCTTACCTCCCCGACGACCATAGATGTCCTCCAGGTCACCTTCGTCAGTACACACCCAATCCCATCACATACCCACACACACACACACACCAATCAAAATAACCTCAACAAACCTACAGAGCATACCAAACAATCCAGAGATGATTCAACAGGTCGACGATCGACTCGAAGCTTTCCTCAAGACGATTCCCGATCGGAACTGGAACGGAATGGTTCGGAACGAGATCCCTTCTCTCTCTCTCTCTCTCTCTCTCTTTCTTTCTTCCCGAACAAACTACGTTTGGAAAAAAGTCATGAGGTAAAGACTGAAGTACATATTTGTCCTTTTTTTTCCTTCTTCGTTTTTGTTTCATCTTGCTTTCTTTTGATTTCAGTGCACCATGGTGTTCACCGAGAAAAAGTCGAAAAAGACTTGGTTCGCAAGATCAGTAGAAGTGAGTTATGCGAGGGGGGTCTTTTCTTTTTCTTTTTTCTTCTTCTTCTTGACTCAGAGTGAATGTTTCTGGAATCTTCTTATCGTCAACCTCCTTCCTTTCCTTCCCAACAGGGTGGAGTACCTTGGGAGAAATGGAATCTCATTATCCAAGTCGTTACTGGTCAGACCGAACGAGGTCAGTCAAAAGAAGAAGGAAAAAAAAACCCCTTAACACACTTGAACGCTTCGTAGATCTTCATTTGACTGAACCTCTCCCCCCCCCTTCTGCTTTCACTTCGCATCGATCCATAATTCACATCCAATCGGAGATCTCTCTTTCTCGCTTATCCGGATGCTATTTTCCCTTCTTCTTTTCTCTTTTAAAAAAAAAAAAAAAAAAAAAAAACGAAAAAAAGAACGTCTCCAGATCCTTCAAACTCGAACCCTCCCATCCATCCAAACCACCCTCCTTTCCATCCTTCGATTCGTCAACGCCAAGAAAGATCACGTCCCTCTCATCACGGAAGCCTCCGCTGGTGAGGACGAAGGCTCCGGCGGTAGTGGTGGTGGGTCGAAGGGTAGGTGGGATTGGAGGATTGAGTGGGGAAGGGTTTGATTGATCCATGGTTCCTTCTTCTTCTTCTTCTTCTTCTTCTTCACGAGTTGTCGTCGTTTCTTTTCAGCGCACGCGTGTGTGTGTGTGGTGTGCTTTTTTCTATTCTTTTTGACTACATTGATCTTTAGGGTTTCAGAACAAAAACAAAATAAAACAAGATCCCCCTTCCTCTGCCTATTATGGCTACAAGAATTCACGAAACATCCTTTCTTCCCGTTTTGTTTACTCGATCTGCTCGTCAAGCTTTCGCTCACCAGCGTAAGCATCCTGCTCGACACCTCGAGTCTGAACGCCCTTGTTCTCGTCGAGGATGTTATCCTGGTCAAGGTTGTTGAGCTCCTCTGTGTATGTGTGTATGTGTGTGGTGTGTGTGTTTTTTGTGATGCGAAAAGGAAACCGAGGGGGAGGAAAAGAAGGGTTTCTGAATCAGTATTTTCTTTCTCTTTCTCTCATTCTCTTTCCACACACGTGATGAGGACCATAAGGAGGGTCGAATCACGAAAAGAAAAGAAAAAAGAGAGAGAGAAAATAAACTCACGCTGTCCAACGGTAGCGCTAGAGTTCTCTGAAATCTGAGCCTCTCCAGAGTTGACGTCGCTGGCAGTTCCATCTGTGGGCTTGTAGTCATCTCCACCTTCCTCAACGACGGGAGCGGAGGCGGGAGCAGGTTGGTTGGAATCTCTCTGCTCAGCACTGGTTTTTTTTTTTTTTTTTGAGGGGTTGGCGTGTAGCATTTGGAAAGGAGAAAGAGATAAGAGGAACAAGAAGAAGATGTGTAAGCGGAAGGAGGACAAGGGGCGAGAGAATAGGGAGAGGTTGATGAGGAAGAGGGTCGATCGATCGATGGATATGGTGTTTCTCTGAACGAATGAAAGAGATACGAACGCTTCAGACTTCTGGTTGGTAGACATGTTGATAAGGTATGGGAGATGTGTTGTTGTTGTTGTTGTTGTTGTTGTTGTTGTTCTTGTTGTTCTTGTTGTTGATTTGTATGTGAGATCGGGTAAGGAAGATGGATGGATGTTGAGAGTCAAGATGACGACTGTTGATGTTTAAGAATGGAGGAGAGATGAACGTTGACGTCATGGATCAACAAGTCGCGTGGCATCCGGACGCGATCTTTCGCGTCAACAGGTCGAAGGAGTGTCGATGAGGTAACGTCGGTCCGGTGAAGATCGAGAGAGGAGAGAAATCCGATCGTGTTTTCCCCCCGATCGGTGTTGGAGCGCGACGACAGATTACGTTCTCTAGATTACGTCCTCGCGTCTTGTCCTTCATCTCATGTCTCGTTTTTTTCTTTCGGTCATTCGAATCAAATCATATAAGAGATTAGGAGGGTTAACCAGGACAACACGTCATCGTTCCAGCAACCGATGACCGACCCCCCCCCCCCCCCCCCACTACTTGTCCAAATCAATGAGACGAAGGATGTCAGGTAATTTCTTCTGGATCTCAAAGTGACCTGATGGACGATCCAAATCGACATATTCGAGGGACAGAAAAGAAGAGAAAGAAAGAAAAGACAAGGCGGGTTAGCGTTGGATCCAAGTTCGGAAAGAGCTGTCACTCGATCAATGAACATATCTCTCTTCTATCCTTTGATAACGTTCCTTTGATAACGTACCTTCCAGAACGCCTCCCAAATTGACGTCCTCAACACCTTTGACTTCAACTGGACCCAACCCAGCGACTTTAACCCCTCCACCTTCCTGTACGCCACCTTCCCTTCCGATCCTTCCCACGCTTCCGACGACTTCGTGCAGTCGAACGACCGAAGCGAGGACAAAGTCTCGAGGCGAGAAAGCGTTTGTGAGACGACGAGCGACGGGAAGTCGGGCTTGGTTCCATTGAGTATGAGTAGGGGAAGTCGGAAGGGAGATGAGATGAACCGAGTCGATGAGAGTTAAGGCGTGAGCTTTTTTTTTTTTGGCAACGATGATAGAAAAGGTTGATTCAAACCGGATCGAAGGTAACGAAGTGAAAACAAAACAGATTCGGGTAAAGTGTATAAGTTAATGGAGAGTGCCTTGAAGATGACGCATGAAAAAAAAAAAAAGGTTTATAAGACATACGATGTTTCTCTCTAATCTCATTACTGGCCAGATGAAGAAGGCACTCAAAGATTGTGAGGGCTCCGAGAGAGGATCCAATCATGACGATCGGTCTAGAGCCCTGAACTTTTGCAAGAAGGATGTCGGCGAGGAGTGGACCTGCCTTGCGTGCTTTATCGCACTGTGACAACAGTCGAGGGAGAGAAAGAGAAAAAAAGAAGGGAGTTCAACCGAGGTCAGTTTGGGAAACACCTGCATGTATCATCGATTGGTGGATGTTCCAGGGGTTGGACGGAACGAGGGAGGAGCAAAGGTGACGGAGAGAAAGGGCGAGAGGACTTAACAGCTCGGATCCAACTATTATCGATCGTTGTACCGGCCCAGCCATAGATGGTCAAGGGAAGTGCGACTGCCGAAAGATAAGCGTTGACAAAGGTTCGCTTGATGACTTCATGTCCAACCTTGCTAATGATCTTGATATGATGATTGTTTCGTGCGAAAGCCGAGATCAGACAGATCGTCAGCATATCCCTCGACCCTTCTCAAAGCCAGCGTCAACTCTGTTGAATAGAAAAGCAGAGAGGATTGGGGAAGCAAACAACGAGGGAAAAATCCCACCTTATTCGTGATCCATTCGTTAATTCCTTTACCCGTCGAGACCATTAGATCCGTCTCAACTTTTGCTAGGAAAAGATCTCTCCCACGAAGAATTGTTTCCGAAGCTGGTATCTCTGGAGTCATCTCCTCTGCCCTCTTGACTTCTCCTCTTGAGAGAGGAACAATGTTCTCTTCCGTCTCTTCCTCCGCTCTTGATTCCTTTGCCGTGAGTTCGAAGTCGCTCAATTTAGTGTTCGTCCTGGTGGCGTCCATCGATCCTGCCGCATCCTTCGATCCTTGGACTCCTGCCACTTCATCTTCGTCTACGGAAAGCGTTTCAAGTTCGTGGGCGAGAGGGGCAGCGGGAGGAGGAGGCTTGGAAGAAATGGCTGGAAGTCGGGCTACCTTCTCCCAGGCTCGATGACCTTCAGCTTCATCTTCAGAGAGTAGACCAGTGAGGGCGATGATGACTGTCAAAGATGGTGGCTTTTCCTCTGATGGGGGGTGGTTGAGAATGGCGATTTCACTAGCGTTGTCGTTGGCGTGATCTTGTTTGTCCGTAGTGGAAGCGAGTTCCTGCTGCTCCGGATCCTCTGCCGCTGGGGATATCTGCTGGTGTTGCTGTCCCGGTCTCTTCCTGGCAGCGTACGGAACATCCACCAAACCCTTCTCTCCCGGAACGAATCTCTCCTTTGCCTTTACGCCTCCTCTTTTCCCAACCTCGACGAATTCAAAATCGCTAACACCAGCCCATCGAGCTCTCACTCGACGACCAGTGAGTCCTCCTCCAGTGACACCAAAGAGTCCACCCAGAAGGATGGGTGCGCTCGCTGGGGTAAGGATCCCGAGCGTTGTCGGAAGGACGGCAAGGATGGCTGGCGCGGCGAGTCCACCTGTCACTCCGAGGGCGATGGAGCCGATCTGCGAGAGGACGAGGACGTAGTTGATAAAAGCAATTGATCCGTGCCTCGTAGATAGCTTCGAGACTTACCACAACACCTGCCCCGGTTGCAGCCCATCTACCCCATTTACCGCCCCATCCCTCCTCCCTCTCCTTCCTGGCCCTTTCAATGTCCTCCTTGTCGCTGCCACCTTTCGCTCGCGCAGCTTCATCGGCACTTTTCTTGAGAACGTCGAACAGGTCCCTAGCGACGGCCTGTTCCTGTTCGAGCAGCAACTTTGAAGGTTCAGGTACACAGAGCAAGGCTAGCGTGTCAAGAAGTAACCGACGGGCATGAGAGGTGTAGACGATCTCCTTGGGTGGAGTCTGTCTATTTTGAGAGATATCGATCGAACCATCGACATCGGGTGAAGGTGCTGGGAAAATGGATGACAGGAGAAGGGTGTGTACGATCTTGGGATGGGCGGAAGTTGGGATACAGGGGAGCATGGTGATGAGGTTCTCCTTGGTGGGCGAGCCGGGAAGGAGGATGGGTGCGAGTTGAAGCTGTAAGAGATAAAGTAGAACAGTATAAACGTCGATGCTTAGGTAGCACTGCGGATGAAGGCGACGAGAGATGTTGGGTTGAAACTGCTTGAACTCTTAAGACAATGCGAAAGCTTCGTAGCGGTCTAGGTTTCTAGTTCTATCGCCTAACAGTCCAGAAGCATTGTTGATAAAACTCACATGTCCGCACACTCCATCCACCCAACCCTCGCCGTCCTCGAGCTGGCTGTTGAGATATTCCTTGTGATTCCCCAGGACATCACCTTGGGATTGGATAGACTGATTCGGATGCTGTACAGCAACGCGACAAGCGATGGCGACGACGAGAGCTACCTCTTGATCCAAGGGAGGCTCAGTCTGTTCCCTAACGCGGTTTGCTTGGGCAAGGAAACTGTGCTCCCTCTGGTCCTCCCTTGATGGTGGTGAGGATTCGTGGTTCGGGGTGGAGGTCTTGGTTGCAATAGCGGACTTGATCGATGATAGCATGGTGGTGAATGTCAAGGTGACGATGACGTCGAACGATCAGAGACTTGCGCGGTTTGGGGGGACGGGGCACTTTCGCCTTTCTCCAAAACATCGACCAACGCCCTACTTCTATTTCATCCAACACACACGTACACACAGACACACACACACGCTCACTCTCACCACCCTCGCTTAGACAATTAAAACAAAGACCATGTTGACCAAAATCCTTGCCATCCTCGCTTCCACTATCCTCGCTAGTGCCTCTCCCATCTTGCCAAGAGCTGGCGCTCCCATCAACTCTCTCGCAATCACTGCCGACAATCTTACTACTTGCGGTGTCGCCAACATCTCTTGGTCCGGTAATGGCGTGGTGCGTTGCTCCTCGAAATCCTCATGAAAAACCAGAGCGTTTCCCTTTCCGGTCGACTTTCCTTGTTTCTACTTTCCTCTTTGGTTAAATCCGCTCCGTATCAATCCTCTCGAGCTCAAACTTGATGACAGAACTCACCTCTGCCTACATCACAACTAACACCCCATCTCGCCGTCATCTCGATTCATTGTTGCCCCCCTTCGTTCCTCCATCACCCATGTTCCATCATCCTCCTCCATCATCTTTCGCCCCCATCCCCTCCCATTCTCCCCTTCCTCTTTGGGATCGATAGGAACCCTACACCCTCAAAATTGGAACGGGAGGTTTCTACGTCGGGATAGATGAGATTGTATCCTACGGAAACCTCAACGAGACATCTCTTTACTGGATCGTGAACCAAACCGTTGGTCCACCTTCCTTCTCTTCCAAGTCGTCTCAAATCCATCTCTCATCCCGCTCTTGCAACCCTTTTCGTGATCTCTTCCATCTTCCCACTTACAGGAACCCCTCTTCTTTGAGCTCACCGACTCGAGCACTCCTTACCCTCAAGTAACCTACATTCAAAACCAACAAGTCAACTCTCCCTCCTCTAACACGACTACTGAGACTTTCAATACCACCGCCATCTCATGCTCCCTCGGGGAAGGTCGAGTTTACCCAACCAGAAATGGGACTATCGGTTGGATCTCCGCCGATACCAACGTCTCCTCCAACGCGGCCTAAATTGATCCTTGAGAAGAGAACAAGAACAAGGATAAAAAGAAAAGACTATAGGACCCTCGCTTCGACGCTTGACTTTTTTTTTTTTTTTCCTTTTTCTCCATGCCTTTCATCCTTCCTAGATTCGTCGTACGGTTCTCTTCCAGTCCTCTCTAGTCTCAGCTTTTCCTTAAGTAAAAACAAAACAAAAAAAACCCTGGTCTGTTTGATCTACTTCTCTCTTCTTCACCCATTTTTGAACCTCCCCCGTACACACACACACACACACACACACACATACCTTTGATCCACCATTTCGTTCTTCCCCCCTCCCTCTTTTCTCTCTCTCTCTCTCTCTCCCCTTCTGCATTATCTTTCTCTTCACAAATTCAGCTCTTTCCATACCTCTACATCTCTTCAATTTTCAGTTTTTTCTTTCTTTCTTTTCTTCTTCTCCTTAAAACGTCATCGAACTTCCTTTCTCTTTCCTAGATGGACGGGATAGGGGGGGGGGAATCAAAATACACGATCATGTTAAAGGGACATTCAAGGGCACAACAGTGGAGGGCAAAGGAGGGGGGGGAAGGGAGAAACAGAAAAGGACCAAACGTTGAGACCAATCCACAGATGGCAGAGAAGATGAAGAGAGAGAACAAGGAGATGAGAAGGAGTAAGATAGCAGCTCTCGTTACACTTCAAGAGAAAGAGAGCACAGAGGCAAGCCAGCAACAAGAGGAAAGGAATCGCAAGGGAAACAAAGATTGTTCTGATGATGTGTTTTTTTTTTTTTTTTTTTTTTTTTTTATCCCTTGGTTTCTTGTATATATCTCAGATGTCGTACACGACTCTCGCCCCGACCCAAGGAAAGATGTAGTTTGGTTGGTACCAGTTCCTGAACGATCTTCGAGATGCGATTCTAGGAATGGTCACGAATGATCCTCCGAGCTGCAGAAGGTAAGGTTGACATGTCAGATGAGATGAGGCGAAACGGTTCAACTCGGAAAGTTTGACAGAGAGGTGAGAGAGTAGACTAACGACGACCTGATGATCGCCATCGAAAAAGTCTGATGAGTATCCCGGGTAGAGCTTCGAGTTGACGTAACCTGTGAGGGGACCAAAGATCGTAGAAGACCATTCCCAGACGCCACCATTGTGACCTTTTTGGAGAACTTGGCCGGATTGGGCGTCGATTCTGGGAGGCTGGGCACTGCAGGAATATGAGGGCGTCGAGAGGGTGTCAGCTTGGGAGAAATGGAGGCAACAGTACGTGTCTGGGGTGAACGAACTCGACGGGGGTCCAATTTCTCACACCGACATTCGCTCCTTCCCTTGCATCGACGGTTTGGTATCGATCGAGCCAGACCCTGAGTTCGGGTTCCGTCGGTAATCGACCGCCTTTTGATCTTGCGAAAGTGTCGAGCTCATTGTACGATGCCATCAAAGGCCAATTGCCGGCAATTGAGAAGTTGATGGGGCCGTAGAGAGTCTTGACCTGATGCCAGATGGGTGTGGATTAGACCCGGAACAGCTGGAAGCTAGATAGGAGTACTGATGCCAAACGTACCATCCATTCGCCATTCTCAGCCTGGCACCACGACCCTGGGAGCGTTGACTTGCCGTTCGTCAACATCCAATCCTTGTACTCGGCATTGGTGATTCCTCTCCATTCAATCTCAAACGGTCCAACATCAATGGATCGACAGTCAGAATGCTCGTTGTCCCATCCAAACTCGTACCTTGCCGACGAACTGAAAGGTGCGTTGTCGTCCTCATCCTCGAGGTCGTGATGTCCGAGGATGACCGTCGTCGCTGCGACAGAGATACGACGGGGGGTGGAAAAGGGAGCGGACTGCATGCTAACGTTGAGCTGGTGAGCCAAGGTAGATCGGAACGCAGGTGGCGCGAAACCTGGAGGAGGGAGTGTGTGAGGAGATTGGAGAAGCATGTAAAGCAGCGTTTCTGCGTGCATCGCCTCGTGCTCGTAAGTCTCAAAGAGGATCCTCCCAAGTCGCCTGTCGAGGACTCTTTTGCCAGATGCGATATCCGAGTATACTGCCATGAGACGTCGTCGAACTCGATCTCGAAACGCGAGGATCACGTCGAGCGAGGGCCAGTCTTCGTCTTTTTCGGGAACGACCGAGTGGGACTAGAATGGGTGAGGGGTGGTGAATGCCAAAAACGATGAGCTTATGGATATTGATGGCTGGGAATGGAAGGCGGAGTAGACGACAAAAGACGGGGATCGTACGTGAATCTTGGTAGGATCGTCAACTGATGGATCAATTCCTCGTTCAAACAGATCCTTGAAGTACTCTGGGGCGGTATGGGGCTCTTTGAAGTGTCGTGAGAGGAAGATATCGAGGAAGGCTACATCAAACCACGAAACACAAACAACTCGTCAGCAATGAGGATCGAGGTACTTCTGACAGGGACAGAACGAAAGCAAATCACCAGGAATGTGGCCGATGTAGAAAAGATCTGAGCATCAAGCCGGGATACGGGGCCGTCATCAGTCCAACTGCACACGGCATTTCAGCAGAGATTGAAGACGGAGGCTCACTCTTGTGTCGGAGATCGATGGGCTTCTGGAGCAGCATGTCCTTCGAGATCATACCCAACGTAATCGTATCCCAGAAGCTCCATAGCTCCTCCCATTCATTGATGCTCGGGACGCCATGAGGGGTCTCCTCTTCCTTCTGCTCGACGACGTTCTGCGCTTGCTCGAGGTTCACCGGCGGAGAGATGGGACTAAAGGCGAAAGGAGGTCTCTCCAGCAGCCAGACTGTGTAGTTCGTGTTTGGATCAACGTAGGACGTGATGGGCCGAAGGTTCGATTCCGAGAACAAGGTCTGGGCTTCGGTTTGGGAATACTGCGAGCAGTTCAGATGATACAATCAGCGGACATCCATAGGGACAGATTGCACTCGACATATGTAGCGGAGACGGACCTTGTATGACCACTCGATGTTGAGAAGCTCGCCTTCGTCGAATGAGGCAATCAGCTCTGGTCCTTCGGATGACTCAGGGATAGTGATGGTTTGGGGCTTGAGAGATCGGAAGTATGCTTCGTGTCGACCTTGGATGATGGAACAAATGCGACGGGCGGTCAGCGCGAGATCGGTATCGTGATCGGCTGATAATCGATAGACCTACCTTCTTTCACATTGTATCGTCCCTCGTAAGCCCAACTCTCCTTCATCCCAGTCTTTTCTCTCCAACCAATCAAGTCCTCCACTCCTCGCCACATGTTCTCGGCCCAGGCCTTTGTGATTCCGGCTGGATCATTGTATGCCTTCTCGACCATGGACTTGTCGTTTCTACTATCGAGACCGAGTACGAGGATGTCGCCGGATCCGGGCCTGAGAGGGATAGATTGAAGGAAAGAAGGCGCGATGTGCCTGGGGAAGTTGCCAAGTGAACTGCCGAGGAAAAGGTAATGCGTGGGGGTCGTGGCGTTGGTCGCATCGGAAAGTCCATCGGAGACGGGTGGAGGTGATGAGGGAGGTGAAGGTGGAAGAAGTGTGGCTGGAGCAGGAATTGGAGAGTACGACGCGGTCGAGATCGATGCCTTTCTCTCGTCAAATGCGTTCCCTTCCCTCTCGCCTCCATCGGAGCTCGATTCGTCTGATCCCTGGATATTGAGAGCCATAGATACAGCTGAAACATGGTCTCCCTTGCCGGTCCACTCGAGGCCAGCGTCAAACGTACCCCAGATACCTCCCACGTGTACGTTCCCTTTGGCTAGCTGAGGTCCGAGCGAAGAAGCCACGTCGTTGAGGGTTCGCGAAAGTTCGTTTTTGTCAAGATCGAGGGCGAGGTATTGAACGGGGTGGTCAGTCGTGGGGCGAGAAGCGAGAGCTTTGAGTAGATGGCTAAACGTAAGAGTGAAACCAAATCCATCGACCATTAGCTTCGATAGAGCAAGTGAGTGTACGTGACAGTAGCTCGAACCGAGGAAAAAAAAAACTTGCCTCGTCTTTCCAAGACTCCCAGCACCCAGCTCTACCACTACACCCTCCAAGGCCCCAGGTCCGCCCTGAGTCCCTTCACCCTTCTCCTCTCGCTCGACCTGCTCCCTCCCCCGAGCCTCTCCTTCCATACGGACCTGGACCGTCCGGTCTCCCAATCCTTCCTCTCCATTGACGCCCTCGTTCCAAGTTCCGACGTCTTCACCGCCCCAATCTCCGACGCGCCAGCGTGGCACAGGCGGACGACGAATGGGTGGGGCATCTCGATGACGTCGGCGTTCATCGCCTCCTTCTTCCTCCTGATCTTGATTGTTCTGGAAGAGGTGTGAGACGATCGAAGTGGAGTGTTGCGTAAGGAGATCCTTCTCCGATGCGTAGAGGTAGTATTCGGAGACATCGGTAGTGATCCTGATGGATGAATCGGAAGCGATGCTCTGATCAGCTGATGTTGGGTCGACTACGGGAGAAGAGGCGATCAAGAGGGTTCTACTTTTCGTAAAGCTTGAGACCCTGTTCATCATAGAGCAACATGGTGGGCAGGTTCTTCCTATACTTCCACTCCTTGCCATCCTCGTCTTGATCGCCGATATACTCGGCACCCGAGAGGCCGGTCCTGAGCTGACAGAGGAGGGAGGACGAGGGCGGAGAAAGGTGTCGGAGGTCGTGAATCTGGTGAAGTTCAGTGGATGACATGCGAATACAAAGGTGGGGTGTGCGCTGGAAGCTTGGAGATGAAGACGGTGATGGTGAAGTGAGTGTAGTAGAGAGTCACCGGAGTGGAGGAGCATCAGGAAGTCGATCACTCTTTATCATTATCTTTCTTCCTTCGTCCATCTTAGTCGTCCTCAGCAATTTTCTACGCTGGAACCATTCAACTATCAAAGTTACATCTCGATTTCACTCGCTCCTCATCCAGAGATCCATCCAATCAGCAACCCAACTGATCTTCCACAGCCTGTCTCACCCTCCGCTCGTACTCCTTGAGACGTCGATGAAATCTCTCGTCAGTTCCACACCTCTCAAGAGCTCGGTACACATACGACCAAGCACTCACTGGCTTGTTCTCTCTGTATAGCTTGCAGCAATCGATGTTGGCTCCCGACTCGATATTGGGCTCCGCCAACATTGACACGACCGAAAGTAACACCTTCTCTATGCTTTGAACTAGAGTGAGGGCAAAGTTCCATACGTCCCGCTCGTTTCAGATGTGACATCGAAGCAGGCTGGACGAGATGCGCAGTACGTGGCTCCGACAACGTACCTGGACTCCATCGCTCGCTGCTCGTTTCGTACTGATTCGGGTCATCTCCTGGAGCGTGTAGGATGGAGATGCAAACTTCTCCGTTGGCGTAGACGTTTGGATGAAGAAGCGGTGGATCAAACTTCATCTTGAACGGGTTGAGAGGATAATCCGATGGCTGAGAAGTCAAAGAAGAGGAAACAGTTCGGCTTGATTTGCTGAATCATAGAATCAGTCTTGAACCGGAAGCACTTACGAAATTGAGCTTGGCCACAAAGACACCACCCTCCTGTCGAAGGCAACACGGTCAAAGACAAGACGGGAAGCGACGTCAGATGAAGTACCGTCACCGAGGCAGGCGAAGAAATGCGAACGTATGGTGTATCTTGTGGTCCATGTATCAACGCTTCCCATTCGAATAAGTTGTTCTGGGTCCAAGAGGGAGGTCCAGCCAGAGTCGTCAGCGTTTCCCCCGGAGAGCCAAAAGGTTTGTTTCGGTGAAAGGGAATGATGTGCTGGCGTACTTCTGTGATTGGACCTGGGGTAAGGAGTATCGTCTGGGGTCAGTCTTGGGGCCAGTGGGTGTGATGTTCGGGTGGAGAAGTTACCCGCTGTAAAGAGACCCTCAGGAGCGCCCTAGACGTATGGACGAGGAGGGGTGGGGTGTATCGATTAGCTTTAGGTAGGAAGATGGCGATCAACGTATCGACGCACGCTGGAGGTGAGTTGCTTGTACTCTGTCATGAGCCTTCTGAGGGCGGTAGAGGATTGGTTTCTATTCATGATGACGAAGCGATAGGGACGGCGAAGTTGAGACTGCGGTCGAGATGGTTTTGGGAATGAATCGGCCTCCCTCCCTTGGAATCCGGTCCCTGTTCTCTCTTACCTTGAGGTGACCTCTCGATCCTCTCGATCAAACGTCTTGTCGTCAATGCCATCCCCACAACTCCCCATCGATATCTA
The DNA here is from genome assembly GCA_039545415.1 of Udeniomyces megalosporus. NCBI lineage: Eukaryota > Fungi > Basidiomycota > Tremellomycetes > Cystofilobasidiales > Mrakiaceae > Udeniomyces > Udeniomyces megalosporus. The sequence continues at coordinate 1,066,955 of BCKM01000002.1, read as the reverse complement.
TCCCATCATCATCGCCCATCTTCCTGCCCCACCCGATCTCCGAGCCGTTTCTCTCTCCTGCTCGACGCTCAATCGATTCGCCAACGAGATCTTGTATTCTGCTTTATCGATAAGACCTTGGCTAGATCGATGTGATACTAAAGTCGGTTCTTTCCTTGCATTCACCGACATCCTTCGTTGACCCATTCTGCTCGATTCACCCAGCTTCCTCTTTTGTTCCGGACGCTTTCCGAGAACCTTCATCTGGCAAGTCTTGTCCGAACATTGGGTATACATTTTTCTTTTTTCTTTTCGTCCAGACCGTGTCGCCGTATCGTGACCCTCAGCTCACTCGATCCATCTTCTACTCGTTCTACTCGATCCTTCAGAGATCAGATCGTACCCACCCACCTCTATCCTTTCTCCCGCCCTCTCTTCCCATACCCTCGTGTCACTCCTCTCACTCCGAAATCTAACATCTCTAGCCTGGAACCGTCACCATAGTCTGTCGACCTCCTTTCTTGCTGCCATCGCCTCGCTACCTCTCCTGCGTGATCTCGAGATAAACGCACACGCTCAGGGCGTGTTCGACCCAGAAAGCCTGCTCCGGATAGTCGGACTGGAGCAACTGAGTCTCATCATGCCTGACAGAGCAACTGTCGCCGTACTCGATCGATGGTTCAGGATTTTGGCTGATAGGAGTCAGGGAGGACTTCGTCGCCTCAGCATCATCTGCAAATCCTCTCCTCTCATCACCGACAAACATTTACAAGCCTGGGCGCTTTCTCTCTCTGAACTCAAGGAGCTTTCTTTGGTTGCATGTTCCCGAATCACATACGAAGGTGTCCTCGTCCTCTTGCAATCGGCGGCTGGATACAATACCCTTACTGGAGAAGCCAGTCGGGATGGAATCAATCATCTTTGTCTCGACCATCTGGACCATCTCAAACTATCTAGGCTCCAACCTATGATGCCCTCTCTCCTATCCAATCTCAAGTTCCTCTCTGTCACGCTCGATTCATCTCAACTGGATGTGCGATCCTTCCTTTCTCCCTTCTCATCCACCCTTCGGACTCTCCACATCCCTAGTCCATCCGTCCTCGACTCACCGCTTGCACAACTCTTTCCATCTCTGCCGAACCTCGCTCTTCTCTCGATTCCGAGCTACCCCTCCTCGATGACGACAGTTGGGAGCGCCGACCTTTTCCCCCAGCTTCAGCATCTCTTCATCCCTGGCGATCGATCATCTCTACCTCACCTGCTAGAAATCGTGGGGAGCTTGAGGGATAGTCTTGAGACTCTGCACATCATAGCTTTACCTGCAGCGACAAGCACAAGGCTCGATTCAGACTCTGAATCAGAAAACTTTTTGTCGAGCCTTGCCTTTCACGGAAGGAATCTAAAGCAGATAGGTAGGGCTACAAAAGTGTTTGAGGTCAGTCAGCCCCTTGACCTCGATAAACCTTCATGGTTTGCTGACGGTTTGCATCGTCGTAGATATTCCGAAGTGTCGATGGACCGTTGGCGAAAACGAATGGAACAGAGGCGAGAGTGAAACTTGAACCCTGGAACAGCGAGAAGGGTGCTCGGGTTCCAAACTTTTACAAGCACAGTCGATTCCTCGGATGAAACTGGGATGTCTAGACAATCGATAGGGATCAAGGGGCTAGGGCTGACAGTTGAGAGGGATCAAGGGGTTAGCAATCCCGAAGTGGAGACAAGCGATCCAATGTTTGACATTCTTAATACAGCTCTGATGGGAGAGAACGGACTTGAATGAGATCTGACTAATCGTTGATAGCGGACGAGATGGTATCTGAAGGATAGAGATGAGACCGGATGAGATGGATCTTGGATGGATCTCTTTGAAAAGAACGAGATCTTCCTAACCATCACCCTCTCTCACCCTCCCAACGTACGTTCCAGAGTTCTCATCCTTCATCCTCTCCTCCCAGTACGATAGCTCACCGTTCTCACCTCTTTTACAAACCAAATCCACCAAAATCTAGCCGACCCCAACCCCACACTTCCACTCTTTCAATCAAAAATGGCTGACAACGAAGAGCTCGTCGACTACGAGGAGGAGGACGTCGTTGCGCCCGAGATCATCAAGAGCGAGGCTGGTGTCGCCAACGGTGCTGACGAGAAGGACAAGAAGGGTTCTTATGTTGGAATCCACTCTACTGGCTTCAGGTGAGTTTGTCTTGCCGTCGCTCGTTCGTTCGAGTGGCGGAGGTGCAGCGCGACAGGTTACTCGTGGAGCGCGTGGGATGGATGGAGAGGACCAGGTGGATGCTTCTCTAGTAGTTGAGTAGTAGTGGACGTAATCAAGAAGAGGGCGAATGGAAGTGGCACGCGTGTTCCAAGATTCGAGAGGAGTAGAGAGCGATCAAGGACCGTTTGGGAAAGACGATCGTTCTCCATCTTAACCCGAGTCGAGCTCTCATGCCCATCGTGCCTGACTTGACCGCTCGTCGAGACCGAGATCGTAACAAACATCCAGTATCGTTCAAGTATAGACCGCTGACCAGGATCTACACTTGCCGTCCATCGTTCTACCACCTCTCTTTTCGATCGTCTCAATCGTTTTGCGTCTCGTAGGGATTTCCTCCTCAAGCCTGAACTGCTTCGAGCCATCTCCGATCTTGGTTTCGAGCACCCCTCCGAAGGTGAGGCACAACTCTGTTCCCTTTGCTTCGCGCATCTTGTGTTCCTTTCCGGCTAAATCAAGCCCCCTTGGTCCTTTCTCTCGCCTCCTGTGCCGCGCCCTGGAACCATTCTTCAGTCCAGCAGGAGTGTGTCCCTCAGTCGATCCTCGGCATGGACGTCCTCTGCCAGGCCAAGTCAGGAATGGGAAAGACTGCCGTCTTCGTCCTGGCGACGCTTCAGCAGATCGAGCCCGTCGACGGAGAGGTTGCTGTCATCGTCCTTTGCCACACCCGAGAGCTTGCCTACCAGATCAAGAACGAGTACGCTCGATTCTCCAAATTCATGCCCGAACTCAGAACCTCCGTTTTCTACGGTGGAACCCCCGTCAAGACCGACACCGAGGTTCTCAAATCCAAGGACAAGTGCCCTCACATCGTCGTTGGTACCCCCGGTCGACTCAACGCCCTCGTCAGAGACAAGGCCCTCAACGGAGCCACCGTCAAGCACTTTGTTCTCGACGAGTGCGACAAGCTCCTCGAGCAACTCGGTTAGTTATCTTTCGTCCCGCCCTGCATGCACCCGTCCACTCGTGCTTCATCCGACGACCACGACTACCACGACGACCCATCTCTCGCCGAACGCTTCACTCTACTCGCCTTGGACTACATCCCCTCGCTTCTTGGTTGGCTATCTCAAGTCGTTCCGCCCCTCGGGCTTCGTCGCTTCGTCTCCTCTGCGACGATCGATCAAATGGCAAAGGCTCTATCGGTCTCGTTCGGGAGCACACGCAAGGGCCGAACGAGTTGGATCGAGAGGTAGTTGATCGGGTCGCGAACGGAGGGTCTTTTCCCCCTCGGCAATTTGAGCCTTCAGCAAAAGCTCTCTGGTCCAATCCCGATCAGAGTGGCGAAGCGCTATCCTCCTGTTCTCCGTCTTCGCCCCACACTCGCGTATTCTGGTGCCCGATCAGGAGAAGCGTTGGCGACAAGGGTTCCGTCATCGGCAAAGATCATTGTGGCACCCTCTCCAAAATTCCCTTGTCAATGCTGCTTCTTCGTCCGCCATCCCAACGCGCCCTTCTCTTCTACGTTCCGACTTCTGTTTGGACTCGAAATTTACACTCCGCACTCTTTCTTTCGCTCTTTCCCTTCGCCATCATCTCGGCCTTCCGTCGTATCCGTTACGCTCCGCGTTGGCCTGCCAGACATGCGACGGGACGTTCAGGAGATCTTCCGAATGACTCCCCACCACAAGCAGGTAAGTTCGGTTGAGAGTCGTTCAACCCGACTCAGCGAAAAGACCCGAATCTCGCGCTCATCAAATGTCACGCTCCTTCCTTTGAATAGGTCATGATGTTCTCCGCCACCCTCGGCAAGGACGTCCGAACTACTTGCAAGAAGTTCATGCAGAACGTAGGCTTTGACTCGATCGTTTTCAACATCTCTCTGGATAAATATTAGAGTCGAGCTAATGGTTTCTCCCATCTCGACTTTTCGCACTCGGGTGTCCCTCTAGCCGCTCGAGATCTACGTCGACGATGAGACCAAGCTCACCCTCCACGGTCTTCAGCAATACTACGTCCAGCTCGAGGAGAAGGAGAAGAACCGAAAGCTCAATGATCTCCTCGACTCACTCGAGTTCAACCAGGTACGAACCTGCTCGCTTGGGTCTGGTACGAATACCGGAGCTAACTTTATTTTGATCTCCCTTTTTTTTTCTTCTTCAGGTTTGCATCTTCGTCAAGTCCGTCGCCCGAGCCACCCAACTCGACAAGCTCCTCCAAGATTGCAACTTCCCCTCCATCTGCATCCATTCCGGCCTCAGTCAAGATCAGCGAATCGAGCGATACCAACAGTTCAAGGCCTTCGAGAAGAGAATCCTCGTTTGCACGGACATCTTTGGAAGAGGAATCGATATCGAGAGAGTCAACATCGTCATCAACTACGACCAGTCGACTGACGCTGATTCTTACCTGCATCGAGTTGGGTGAGTGATTTGATCTTGATGTATCGAATTCTTGCGGCAAAGAAACGTCATTGAATCCAAAACACGTCCCTGCGTCCCGCACCTTCCCTTCGATCCCAATAGACGAGCTGGCCGATTCGGAACCCGAGGTCTCGCCATCACATTCATCACTGGAGAGGCCGATTCTGAGATCCTCGTTCGTACCTTTGCTTCCCCCCGGTCCTTCATCCGTCCTGGCATGCGCTCAACCACCCGCGACTCTCTCTCCGTTTACAGAAAGCGATTCAGTCCAGGTTCGAGGTCAAGGTCGAAGAGTTACCTGAGACCATTGAGCCCTCTACCTACATGTGCGTGTCTGCCCCCCTCCTTCTCAACCTGCTTCCTTCTCGACACACGAGCTGTAAAACAAGGCATACTGACCCGATCGATCTGCTTGGATTCCCCCCCCCCCCCCCCCCCCCCGAAAAACAGGACCTCATAATTGAATCGTTTTCTTCATACTTTCCTTTTCGTCTCGTTCCTTTCTTTTTTTTCATTTTCATTGGATATAAAGAACTCCTTTGTTTTCTGAAAGAATACCCATCACTTCTCCCCCCCCAATCCCCTTTCCTCCTCTCCTCTCCTCCTGAGAAGGATTAAAAGAAAGTCCCGCTTCCCCCCCTCACCTCACGCTCCCTTCATATGATATGCTTGTACCTGATTGGCTTGGTCTTCTCATCGTGTACGGGACGTCATGAAGCCAAGTTCAGTTGAGGCCTCTCCAGAGATCGAAGCCAGGTACCGAGGAAGAGTATACAATCAAAGTGAGCGAGGGAGGGAAGTGAGAAGAAAAAGCGAAGCGAAGGAAGGAAAAAAAAAAAGGAAGCGTAGTAATCAGCGAGATCGAGAATGAGGTTTGACGTCGAAGCTTTGTACAACATTGAGATCGAGCGCACGAGGAATGGACGATGGTACCAAGGGGGGAACGAGGAGACGACAAGGGCAGAAGAAGAGAAAGAAGAAGAAGAAGAGAGTGGGAACAAGATGCGGAGGTTCTATCTACTGGAAAAGAATCGATGCGATGAGTTTGGGAAGAGGGGAGACAGGGAAATTGAGTTGGGTGTTGGGTAAAGGGGAAGACAGCAAGACAGATTGGCGACGGTTCTGAGGTGAGCGATAGATGAAAGGGCAGAGAGGCGAGAAGAGAGTTGCAAAGAATGGGATATGTGAGATCGAGTGCAGTTGGTGGATGGAGTGGAGTGGAGTGGAGTGGAGGATGGGTTTCAAGAAGACGGAGGACATGAACGCGAGGCAAAGGTTGGAAGAGGTAAGGGAATGACGAAGTGTGCGGCAAGGCCATGAGAGACGAGCGGAAAACGCAGGATCAAGTAAGCTAGAATTCTCCCTGGGAGTTCATGCCGGGGTAGTCGGAGATGAGACGGTCGAGGTAGAAGTGGACGCTGCTGACGATGCCGCCGCCATCCGACGACGAAGAGCGTCGAGTCGCTTCTGACCGGCACCGATGACTGATGGACAAACAACGAGCTCGGTCAGTTAGATATACATCGGGAGGTTCTTGGTTGATCGACGCACATTTCTCGACCGTCAATCGATCCTCCTCCTCCATCTTGCTTCCATCCCGAATGGTATCGTCGAGAATCGCCCGGAACATGTATATAGCCGTTTCGTAAGCCTGTTCGAGAGGACCAGGATCATCTCCCAAGGCTTCGTGAATGGCTGCCGTTCGTGACTGGGTAGGTTGAGAGGATAAGATACGTAGGGACGGGGGTAAGTGAACGATAAAGACAAGAATACCAACTCGTCCTTGACCATGATTGTTCCTGGAAAGCGACCAGGCTTACAAGTTCCATGGCTCGATCGTAGAGCAGTCTCTCTGCGAACGTGGCAGACTCTGGTACCTCTTCAGCACACCGAGACTTTGCCCAATCGGCCTTGTCAAATGTCTCATTGAATCGAGCTCTGAACCACTGGACGGCTGTATATAGCAAGCGATGAACGGAGTCAGCCAGCAACTTGTGCGTGCAAAGGTAGGTGAAAGTCAAGAAAAGATACCAACTCTCGTTGAGATCTGCGCTGGCTTCTGCCCCACCGTCCGATCCTCTGCCAACCATGACTTCCTGCCAGAACACCCGAGCAGCTTCCATGCCTTTCTGCAGAAAGGTCAAAGCCTTGAGGTAAAGGATCATGCTCTCGGCCGCGGCGACATCCATCCTGAACATAGAGGTGTCGCTTCCAGAGTTGGAGTTCGCTCCGCTCGACTTTCTCCTATTCATTCCCCCCACAAGCCCTCCTCCCGATGGATGGTAGCCCAGACCTACGCCGCCTTGGAAGCCTGACGACGATCCTGGCGAGTTGTTATTGGACGCACCCAGAGCGGACCCATCGGCGGCGGAAATGAGCATGGCAAGCTTGCCATCCGCAAACTCGATGACCACATGAGATTTTTGAGCGAGTTCAGCAAGGAGACCAAGAAGTTCCTCTTCAGCTGGATCGGCATCTCCAGATTTGATGAGAGCCCTTCTGCGAGCGGTCGCTCGAGCCACTACGCCTGCACCCTTTGCTGCTGCTGATGAGGGCGACGTGCCAAAGATTCGACCAGAAGCGATGGAGATAGCGCGGGCGAGGACTCCACCGCCACCAGTTGTGGGCGAGGATGAGTATCGATGAAGATGAGGTGGCTGGTGGGATGAGGCAGAGCTGGGAAGGAACGATTGACCGGAACCTGCTGACCCCGGATATGGAGCTGGTGACGAGTTGTGATGACCGAAATGCGGTGATGGTTGAGGAACGGCGAGTGGGCGAGTGAGACTGTGGGAGTAGTTATGCTGAAGCGGTGAGGGTCGAGATGGCGATGAAGCGAGGGCAAACGGAGGGGTAACAGAGAGAGCGAACGAGTTGGAGTGCGGCGAGGAGGATAGAGCATTCAGGTTCGGTGGACTTCCAGACGTAAGAGCGGACAATGGTCGAGAAAGCAGTGATCTAGACGACCGCCGACGGGCGACCGTGGCAGTGGGACGCTGAAAGGCTGCGTCGAGTTCTGAGGATTAAGTAGTGAGCAAGATCAGTGTCTTTCTTCATGAGCAGATTCAGGACTAGACGCGTCTGCTCACCATCTGCAAGCGAATTGATCTCGACGGTCCTCTTCTCGATGACCACATAATCTCTAGTCGCCGAATCCTCGTCTTCGTCTTCGAATTCGACTCCACTGGAGACGATAGCTCCCACCCCTGACGAGCCGCCCCTGTGCATAGCCGGTCGCCTATCGGCACCTGCAATCTCTCGAGGGCAGACATTGGAAGAGCAACGATCTGATGGGCTGTTTTCAGCTTCACCAACCAGATATTTGGGCTCGAAGGAGGAGGGATTACGATGTAAGTGTTGCTGAGCCGCGTACGTCGGTGAACTTGTCTGCTGCGCGAAAGGCGGTCGAGATGAGACGGGGATAGGTTGAGGTCGAGCTGCTGGTGGTGAGGATGGTTCGGGATAAGTTTGAGTCTGCGGTCGAGTGGTGGAAACAGATGAAGTGCGAGAGGGTGGCGAGTGACCGTATGCTGCGAAAGGTTCGGCGGACGATGCTGGAGCAGGAGATGCGGGAAGTGGAAAAGCAAAAGGGGGAGGAAGAGGTGCCGATCGGATTGGGACTGGAACGGCGGTAGGAGGAGGCCGAGTGGATGTTACTGGAGTGTTTGAAGTCGCCTGCATCGATGCTGGAGGATGGGGGATCGAGGTGGGTTTGGGCTCCCTGAGTCGGCTAGTTTCCGACTCGACAACTTCGTCTCGAAAGAACTCCTCAAACCCCATTCTCTGGACTGGATTACGTTTGAGCAATCTCCTGACGAGCTCTTTGACTCCCTTGCTGACTGGTTTTGCCCTGATCCCGTTCCCTCCAGCGTTGGCAGCAGCAAGCTCTGGATTCCAGGATGATTTCTCGTCCGGGAATCTGATCCGATCTTCGCCCCTCTCAATCTTCTTCAGTAACTCGACGTGATTTTGCGCCTTGAAAGGAGGCTTGCCTGCTGACATCTCGTAGAGTACCGTCCCTACGGACCAAAGGTCTGCCTTTGCGTCGTACTTCTCGTATCGAAGGATCTCAGGGGCCATATACAGTCTATGAGGAGGGGTAAGAGAGTCAGAAGGGTAGTCTATACCTAGGATAATCAGCTTATGATGTTGACTTACGGTGAGCCGCAAAGAGTCTCGGCCATGCTTGCGCCCTCGAGGAATCGAGCGAAGCCAAAGTCTGCAACCTTGAGGATAGGGATACCGAGGGGATGCCCTGCTGCTATCTGAGAAGCTGAAGGCGGTTGCATGAGAAGGTTCTGAGGTGTCGGACAGATGATCAGTTGCCACGGTTCAGGCTCGGAGTGACGCTGCCCAAAATTGCTCACCTGAGGCTTGATGTCTCGATGTATCAAGTTCTGCGACCGTAGGAACTTGAGCGCCAAAGCTGAGAAGGATATCGGATACCGTCACCGATTAGATTTGATGGTCCGATATGCTGACAGGAAAAAGGTGATGGACTTTTCCGAAACTGACCAAGTTGCCCAAGGAAACTGCGGACGACAAACTCATCGAGCCCTCCCTCCTCTGGATGCGGCCAGTACTGTTCTTTCTTGCCGTCTGCTGGGATGTACTCGAGCGTAGGTAGTCTTCCCCGCTTCTTGATGTAGAACGAGAGGTCGCCGCCCGAACAGTAGTCCATGATGAGGTAGATCCGCTCATCGAGTTTCTGTACGCGATGAGAGAACACGACCGAGGGCGTCGTCAGCCATCGGTAATTCACAAAAGACACATGCGAGCAAGAGGAGAGGGGAGCCAAAGTCAAGACTGACCAGACAGTCTTCAAGACCGACGATGTTGGGGTGGTGGATTGCTTTGAGGATGGCGATCTCGGCTTCGAGGTTCTCAAGCAATTTGGATGTCATCTTGGCTCTCTGGACAATCTTGATGGCGACAATCTCGCGGGTGTCCTGCAGGACCAGGGTCATGAAGCATAGGTCATGAGGAGAGTAAGGAAGGATGTCAGCACCGGACAGACCCGGAACGAAGGCCCGGACTCAGTCGTTATCTCGAGGAAGATGGCAACTCGGGAAGGACGATCGGTCGATGGGATACAAGCGAGCGATCTGGCTTGGTTCGCTTGCAAGTCCGATGAAGGAGATGAGACGACCGATGAGGTTCCTGGAGACGGCAGGGCGTATTCTCCCGTCAACAGTCGAGGGAGGAGGACAAGCGTTGAGCCTGCGACTCCTCCCTAGGCGTAATCGCGACATCCCGCCCCAACGAATATCGTTCCGAGACAGCACAACTCGATGGGTAGACTATCTGGATCGTATCCGACTCGGCCAAAGGGTTATCGAGCAGACATAGCAGGCAGGATCCTTGTCGTCTGCCCAACCCCCTTCCACCACCCATTGTGCGTCCATCGAACCACTCGGTCCCCAGTGATCCCGCCGTTTCGCGCCTCCACCTGAGACGATAACGTTCCGAGTCGGGTCCAGAAGAGAACTGAATGAGACGTGCTTACAGCCTTATAACCTCGCTGGACGGTGGCAAAGGAACCACGGCCGATCTCACTCCCAAGAAGGTAGTTGCCGACCCGTTCGCGTTCACGAGGGGGCGCGACGCTGGCCGCTAGATGCGAAGGTGGTTGGCCGGTCGACATGGCGACTCGAGGGTAGGTTTAGAAGGGCAATCGGTGGGAAAAGGTGCTTGGAAGAGATAAGGTTGGGTGGTGGAGAGAGGTGAGGTGAGGGAGGTGAGGACGATGATGTGCTGCGTGAATGGTCGAAGGTTCGGCTTGTGTGTGTAGGGTGATGGATTCAGGTGTTGTGGATATCTCTAGATGGATGTGAGTGAGGTGATGACAAGGGTAGAACGGTTGGGATGTGGTCTTGTTGTTGAGATCGAGTGGAGAAGAGGATGAGCGTCGCGAAGCGAGAGAAGGGAGAAGGGGAGCCTCTCTAGCCTCTGAGACCTCAGACGAGAGTCTAGTGACTGGCGACAGATGACGCGACGGACAATCTCGATCTCTTTTCCGTACGACCCACACACGGTGACAACAGATGGGCGATATCCAGCTCTCGATTCTGTCGTACCCATCATCGAGAGCTACCTTCCGTGAATCAAGATAGAATCAACGACGAAAGAGGCCTTCGAGGACGTGACGGAATCCAGTAAGCCAAGAGTGATCCATGATGACAAGTACTCTCATCGTATGCGAAGCTCAATCATGCTCTTAGGAACTCGGGGAGTGTGTGACATTCGAAGTGAGAACGTGGGACGAATTTGATCAGACTTGATACTTTCATATCACCCAACAAGAAGGTTTTTTTTTTTTTTTTTTGGCAAGCAAGGCAACATAAGATATACCCAATGATTAGAAAAGAAATAGTGTTGTACAGCGCTGTAGTGACCTCCGTGTTGAGACGAGAGAGACCGGAAGAGAAGGCAGAAACGACAAGACCAAGAAGAGATTATGTAGATGGAGATGAAATCGACGAATTCCAAACCACCAGGGCAGGAGACTATGTTATTTAGAGACCACCGAGGAGACCGCCGAGGAGACCTCCGTTGGATCCACCGAGGATACCACCGAGGATACCGGAGAGACCGAGACCGGAGAGGATGCCGTTGACTGAAGGAGAAGGCGAGAACCAAACAGTCAGAACCAGATCACTCCTTGGAGATGGCGATCGTCGACGATGTCACAGGTAAGAGATCACAAAACAAGCGCACTCACGGGAAGAGACGACACCAGTGACGAGCGAGATGAGCTTGGTGGGGAGGTTACCGAGGAGACCCTCAACAGTGGAGTTGATCGAGGCGAGAGGGGAGGTGATAGCAGAAGCGTCGATTCCGGCGGCACCAGTGACACCAGAGACGACACCCTGGACGTTGGAGAGGACACCAGAGAGGGCGTTGGTAGCCTTGTCCTCGATGCCGKTGATGGCAAGCTTGTTGGCGGTCAATCCACCGAGGAGTCCAGTGGCGGTACCGAGCTGGRTGGACAAGGGGCGAGAGGATCGTGGCAAGGATGAGGGTGAGGGTGAGGGTGTCGTAGGCATGGTCAGCGATCGGYTCTCCGCATCRGGAATGGCTGACAACTGATCAAGATGGCGGYAGCCACTCACGATGTTGTCGAGGTCGACGAGGTTTCCGACAGCGAGGTCGCTGGTAAGACCGTCGACGTCGAGGAGACCAGTGACGGTGTTGAGGATGTCACCCTGTCAGAAGAGGAAAAACGAGAACAAGCAGAAAGAAGAGGAAGTAGAAAGACAAAGAAAAAGAAGAAGAAAGAAGAGGGAGTAGGAAGAAAAAGAACAAGAAAAAAAAAACGAGAGAAGCCAAGTCAGATGAGATGGTCTTAAGAACCGATGGTTGGCAGCAGATCAGAAAGATACGAGACGTACGGTGGTAGACTCGAGACCGTTAAGGATGTCGAGGAGAGGGAGCTCGCTGGTGAGTCCGCYGACGAGTCCATYGGTCTTGCCGGTAAGACCACCGAGGAGGTCTCCGAGGAGACCCCTCTCCTCGACCTTGGCGGGAGCGGCAGGAGCRGCGGAGGCGAGAGTAGCGAAGGAGAACGCGATGGCGAGGGCAGAGGTGAATCGGTTGGCAATCATCTTGAAAGGAGGATGGAGTTGGGTGAGGTTGGTTTGGGAGGGTGTGAAGGGTAAAGAAAGCGAAGGGAAGATGAAGGAAGTGGTTGATGAGATGAAAGTAGAGGACTGAATATTTCAGCTTTTATGGGACTGAAAGATTGCATGCTAATGGACAGGACTGTCCAAGAGGCGAGAAACTGTCTCGAGAGGCGAAGAACAGAATCAACAACGAGAGAAAGAGAGTTAAAATGTCGTGAGAGATGGAGAGGATTGCGCTAAACTGAGTGCTAAGGATCAGCCAGGACGACGTTGCTTCCCCTCTCTTAATTTTGAGAGCAGTTCGGAACTGATCGGGCATCCAAACAACGTGGGGATAGACGCAGAACCGAAATCCGATGTTGCGTGAGAGGGAAATGGTAAGGTACAGAGTTTCTGATCTAAAAGCGACGATCAAGATCAGCACTACGCTTGCGGGGCCGACTCAATCACATCGTCCTCACGCGACGTCGGTCAACGTTCATGATCTTTAGAGCCTGCCGTTTGTTCTGTAACGTTTTGAGTGGACGAAGATCAGCGTCGGGAACATCGGCGCCCTCTATGTCATGAAGGTTTGTCCATCGGATGCTAGTAGCCCAGAGAATCAGTACCAGCCGAACCTGGCACGTAAAGGATAGCAAGCAAAAACTTGTTCTTGATAAGATTTGCGGACCAAGGATCAAGCAGGGATGACTGGTCAGTCGTTCGACAACCAACGGTCTCCCTGGGACCAGCATGACGATGATGGGTGAGGTTCTCCAAGCTTAGCTCTCACTGCGGATTCGTCAGTCTTTGATCTCTTGGCAGATATTGGTAGCTGTAGATGGATGTCTCGGTAAAGGCGAAGAGGCAGCAAGAGGGACAGAAGAGCATTGGGTGAGGTCGTGGAGGTCGAGGCAAAAGACGTCGTCCTGTTTCACCCATCAAGTTGCATGAAACCTCACCCCCTACTCACTCGCTGCATCAGATCTCTCGTCGATGAGGTTCGCTATACATGCTGTTGGTGGTCGCTATCGACAGACAGATCCTGGGACAACTGTGGAATTCGAGTCAGAGTCCCTTCAAACAGAACTTGGAACCCCGGATCCGGACCGGATTTCTTTCTTCTCCTCGATCCTCCCTTGACTTTTTCTGCTGATCCTCGGCTGTGGCCTGTCTGCTCACCTCTCTCAAGCAGCTGGCCACCAGATTCACCAAGTCATCCCATAACGCTTCCGATAAGGAGAGGTGGAGGGAAAATGGACTCGATTGAACCATTCAGCCGGAACTTTTGACGGGAACAACATGTCAACTCAGGGGGGTCCACGACGCCCGACGGTCAAGGATACTACCTTGTCTCTTCTCTCCCGAAACGACTTGGTGGTTACTCCACAACGAACGGAACGTTCCCTGTCCGGTCTTGGACCCAATCGACCCCCTTCAACCCTTCCCTTCCCTTCTTAACATCAATCACCTTCGCATCCACTCTCTGTACCGACGTCGACCTCGTTCCTCTTCCCCGCCCAACCTTTCTCATCCCCCCGCCCGACAAATGCGTTACAAGAAACCATCGCCGCGTTCATCGTATCTGCCCTACGCCCTTGGGTCGATCGCGTTCGTTCTCTTCCTCGTTGGTCTTCTCCATCATCGAGGTCTCGTCAGCATCTTCGCCTTCTCCTCGACGGGCTTGATAGTCTCGAATCCGATCGTCCATCCTATTCCTCGCCTGATGCAAGAGGCCGAGATCAAGTATCGCCAGCTAGTCCAACGTCAATCAACATCCCTCTCTGGCGCTGTCAAGGAGTACCAAAGGCGATACGGTCGACTACCTCCAAAGGGATTCGATGAATGGTACAAGTTCGCGACGGACAACGAGGCAATTATGATCGACGAATACGACCAACTCGTCAATGATCTCAGACCTTTCTGGCTCCTGAGCGGAGCAGAGATCAGGAGAAGAAACACTCAAGTTGGTCTACTTCCCTCAGTCGATCTTGTGAGGATCGAAAAGGGGAAATCCAAGACTATCAACGCCAACACGGGTTTCATCGATTCCGAGGTCGGAGCTAGAGCGAAAGGTTTCAGAGTCATGATTGAGAAGTTTCAGCGTAAGCTTGAGGATTCTATCGTCGATCTGATCAGATCTCTCGTCATTTATAGATGCATCAACCTCAAACGTTTTCGTTACATCTCGCGCGCAGATAAATTACCCGACATGGACTTTGCCATCAACGAAAAGGCTGAGGGTAGAATTCTCGTGCCATGGGAACAGTCTCAATTTGCAAATCTATCCATTGATTCTTCCAGTCAGTCAACTCCTTCGAACGACGTTCCTTGTCTACAGTCAAACTGCTTCTGATTGATCCAAACGACACCCAAACCGTTCCGTTCCTCAGAGGGGATCGAGGCAGCCTTGGGAGGAACCTTCCTTCCCGATTGGCGAGGCGATGGCAACGTTTGGGAAGCCTTCCGCAGAACATGCGAACCTCAGTCACAAGCTCGTCGACTGTTCGGCTCGCTTCGTCTCCCCCTCGCGAAAGGAAGAACTCCCCAGAACCTCCTTGCCTCTGCCGGAATCACCCTACCCGAAAACGAAGATTTCGACTTTCCAGAAGGTGTCGACGATCGTTTCAATTTTTGTGATCACCCTTGGGCTCACTATGACCAGGGTCATTTCTTCTCGGATTGGCGGACGATCCATGCCCTCTACCCAATGTTTTCTCCTGCAAAGGGCTTGGGTTACAGCGATATCCTCATCCCTAGTAAGCTTGACCACCTCTCTCGATGCTCGACGGTCTGTGACTCAATCGGTATTGACGAGACGATCGACCCGAATCCAAGGTCACTACTACTACTCCTCGACTAAACGTTACACGTACGGATGGGACCCCGTCGCCATGAAGATCAAGGAGGTCGACGACATGGAAACAGCGTGGGAAAACAAGACTAATAAGATCTTCTGGCGAGGCGCCACGACGGGTGGCGGAAGTTCACCGCCTGGTTTCCTCTCTAGATATCAAAGGCATCGGTCTGTCTTGACCCACCCGAATGGACCTAGTGGACCAGCACTGATCGTGAGAGCTGACCATACCCGTTCCTCTGTTGTCTTTGTTCCTCTCTTGCCTCCATGCACCTTTGCCCTTTTTTTCATCCGCTTCCGTCGCCTCAGTCTTGTCAAGATGACGTCCGATGCATCTCCAGTCAACCGAACCGTCGTCTTTGCTCATCCACCCAACCAAAACCAAACGTTTGTCGAATCAATCCTCCCAGTCGATCACCTCAATTCATACGCCATGGACGTCGCCTTCGTCAAGGCCGTTGGATGTACCCAGTATCCAGGCGGCTGCGATGGTCTTCGAAAAGATCATCGGTTCGATGAAGCCGTTCCATTGGGAGAAGCTTGGCGTCACAAGTATCTCCTTGATATCGATGGGATGGGTTATAGTGCTCGATTCCCAGCCCTCCTCCTCAGTAAGAGCGCTGTGCTGAAGACGACGGTGTATAGGGAGTTCTTTTCAGATTGGATCCAGCCTTGGTGAGTGTTTTCTTCCGCTGTCGCACGTGAAATCGATGTCATCTCGGCTGAAACCGAGACCCTTCTCCGTCGAATCCGTCTCTCTTAGGCTTCACTTCATCCCGATCAGCGCCAATTACAAGGAACTTTACAACGTGAGAGAGTATCCAAATGGAAAAGAAAAGAAAAGCCAACAGAAGTCGCTGATTACTTGATCATGGCAAATAATCCCTTTCTTCTCCCCCGCAGGTTCACGCTTACTTCTCCGGTCCTTCAGCGGTCATGACGAAATCTGTCAATGGAACCGTTTACAAGAAACCCCATGACGATTCCGAACTCAGAAAGATTGCCGATGAAGGCAGGAAATGGAAGTCAACAGTAGCGAGGAAAGTTGGTGAGTCTTGACGTTCCTTTCTTGGGACCTTTACCCGGTATATCCGTTTGGAGAGAAAGCTGAATCCTCCTTCTCCAACCCACTCCTTGCTTGCTGTCACGACATGTTCCATCGTCAGATATGGAAATCTACGTTTACAGACTTGCTTTAGAGTGGGGCAGACTGGTGGCAGATGATCGAGAGGCTGCTTCTTATCACCCATGATTCAGTCGTCACGTACCGATTGAAGCCGGTGCCTACTACTCATCATTATCATCGTTGGTTCTTCTCTCTTATCTTGAGGATCGTTGTTAAAAGTATCCCATCATCCTACCTGGTAGTTTTTTTTTTTTTTTTTGGTCCTCCCCTCCCCCTTACTTGTTGTTTCTTCTTATTTTCCCTCCTTGTATGTTCGACCTCATTTCGGAAATCCTTCTGTCTCTTCCTATCTTTCCGGCTCAAGAAAGCAGTAATGAGAGCCCCATCATGTCCCGTCACCCTATCAAACTTTCCCTCAAAAGCGATCGATCGTCACTTCCAGAAGAAGAAGAACAAGGAAAAAAATCAGATGTGAACATGAATCCGAAAAAGAAAGAAATCAGAAACGGAAAAGAAAGGATATCAAGAAAGAGGGGGGGGGGGGGGGGGGAAGGAAAGAAGAGGAGAAAGAAGCGCAGGTTCGTCAAGTCGTGGAATTGGGGGTAGATCAAATGAGTCAAAGGTAAAGAGGAGAAGAAGATAGTTGGGAGGAAGAATGAGTAAAAAAAAAAAAGAGAAAGAGAAAAAAAGAAAAGAAGAGGGAACACGGGGATCGGAGAAAGTGCATGTTTGTTCTGGGGAAAGGAAACAAAAAAAAAAGGGAGAGGATGAATGGGTTTCTTTGAGAACAGTGTTCAATGTCGAGATGAGAGGAGGACGGAGGAGGAGGGAATAGAGCCGGAGGATTGTGGTGGTGGGTCTGTTGGAGGAAAGCAGATACAAGCAAAGGAAGTTGATGATGAAACCTAACCGAGGAAGATACGTATTTGATTTAACTTCTTCTCAATCTCTCATCCACTTCCACTTCCGCTCCATTTCCTTTACTCTCCATCATTTCCGAATCTTCTCCTCCTTCGCCATCTTCCTCGTTTTCCTCGTCTTCGTCCTCATCTTCGCCTCCATCACCTCCCTCTACCCAAGATGCTTCGACCGTTTGTTTGACACGCCTGACGTATTCCTTCATGCTGTCTCGATAGAGTTGAGCGGCTTCAGCATTTGCGGGACTGGAGTTGAGATGCGATTAAGGGGGAAGCGGGAGAAGCGGTTAGAACAAAGGCAGATCTCCAGTCCGTTGATCGATGCGATTAGGAGTGGACGTAAGACACATGAACGTACCTATTAGGGTTGGGGTCGTTGAAAAGACTCTGGATACTCGTGAGGATAGCAGCGACGTCATAAGTTGGACTCCATCTGTTTTGCAGGATGTCCAGACACAGTTCTCCGTTGGCGTAAACGTTTGGGTGAAACATTTTCGAGAGAAATTTGACTACTGGTGGCTTGTTTGGGTAAGACTCTTCAAAAGTTAACGTCAGGCGAAATGTGCCATCTTCAAATGGAGTCTCGGCTGTGGTGGGTGATGAGAGCGAGGTGGTATCGTTAGGGGGTTCATGGAGAAAAGGAGCGACGTGGATACAAATCAGAAGTGAGTCAGCATATGACTGCTCAAGGAGTAGAAGCTGGAAGTAGATCGTCAACCAGACCGGAGAGGGTAGAGAAACGAGACAAGAGAAGGGGAGACGAGCATGTCGGACGAGGGCGGACAGAGCCGCTTCCACGAGTCCTCATCAGGGGCGTGAAAGCAAGGTGAGACGACCCAAGTTCCTCTGGCTAATCTTGAGTACTCTCGTGTAGGGTCTCATGGACTATAGGAAGACGATTGTTGAAGAGACCAGGTCGGGCTGAACCTTGACCCGTACGGTCGTGAAGGATGTCGGATTCACTCGACTCACCAGGACCAAAGATGACAGCGTTCCAGAGCATGAGGTTATCAGCGCAAGGTGCACCGGACACGCCAAACGGTGGGTCTGATGAGAGTCGCTTGAAATCTCGGATGAGTCGACGACGACAGGCTGTGGACTGATCGGCGGGTTGGGTTGGGTTCGGGTGAGGAAAGTTTGATTGAGTTGATGTGGAATTGACATGGGTGGTGAGGAACGGGTCAACGTACCATGGTAAGAGTAGGCTAGAGGTGTGGTAGTCGGAGGGAGAGAGGATCGAACGGGATGGTGGTAAGGGGACTGAAGGGTTCGCTCAGACGTTTGGTCGAGGTCCCGCAGGGGTGGGTTCAGTCTGACGCCAACGTTGAAATCATGTATGCCCAGTCGTCTGTCCTCCTCAGGGAGAGGCAACTAGTCGGTTCAAGAGGTGGTATGTCATCATCACCTGTCCCAAATTGAACAAGTTTGAAACCTTGGTTACCTTGTCGAGTACATTCTCTTACCCACGTCATTACCCATCTCCTCTTTGTACTAAACACTCAGGTCTCGAGATCTCATATCAGCTTCGATCCCATAGTACTACGCTTGATCTCTCTCATAATCCTCTCTTCGGGCCGGAAGGACTCGAGTCTCTCTTCCAAGCAATCAAGCTTATCGTCCAAACCGACAATCTCACGAGCTGTGCACTCGAAAGGTTGATCCTAGTCAACTCTGGCTTGGGTGCCTCAGGTGAGATCATGTCGCCATCTCTCCCCCTTTCCGTGTTTTCCACTTGAGCTCACGATTCTTTCCATATCCACCTCATGTCACACGATCAGCACACAACTATTCGCTCCAGATCCTCGCAGCAAATCTCAAGCACCTTCATCATCTCGAGGAACTCACCCTCACCAACAATCAGCTCCTTTCTCTCCCTACTTCATTCACTCAAGCCATCCTCTCTCATCCGACGTTACACACCCTCCATCTGTCTACCAATCCTGCTCTCGGTCAGCCCCCTTTCAACTCTTCCGTTCCATCACCTCCTCCGATCGATTCTTTCCTTCAATCCCTTCTCGATGCACTATCTCGATCAAGTACTCGCCTCAGACATCTCTCCCTCAACGAGACCGAGCTGTCGTCCACTTCTGGTCCTCTGTTACTCGCTCTCGTCGCCTTCCCAAATCAACCTTCCAAGAATCTATCCTCGACTGCCACCTCCCCTTTGCTCATGCCCTCTTTCCCAGGCCCATCACCCGGTCCGCTTCCTCGTTCTCAAGGCCTCCAATCTCTCACACTCAATGCCAACCCAGGATTGGGCTCCCCTCTCGTCTACGCCCTATTTCAGACCATCGCCACTCAAAATTTCTTCATGACCAAACTCGAGCTTTACGGCTGTAGCGCCGATTCGCCGGTGATGCAGAACGGCGTCGCTCGGTTCACTCGAAGGAATTGCGAGCTCATGGCGTGTACGAGAAGGGCAGCCTGTGAAGTCCTCGTGGCTGCAAGGATCATCTTTCACGCGACGAGCAAAACGAACAGCTCATCCCAGTCCGAATCGGTGACGAGCTCAATTTCAGCATCCTCTTCATCTGCATCCTCTCTCTCCACACGCTCAGCTCAAGCCGTCTTCCCCATTCTCTCTCTACCACCGGAACTTGTTCACCCTATCGTCGCGCTCATCCATCCGGGCGCCCTGAGCGAACGCCAGGTGGTGAGTGTGAGCATGTACGCGGCTCGACGCGATACGCTCAAATCGGCACCGGAAGGAGATGCCGGAGAGGCGACGATGAGGAGAAGGAAGCCGGTGGACGAGAAGGAAGCGTTCTTGAGAGAGGTCAAGTGTTGGTTTTGGGATGGCTGAGTGACAGACAGGGACTGGGAGAAGAGTGATGAGCGAGATGGAGGACGTTGTAGAAGCAAGGGGTAGAAAGGGATGAAGGATTTGCTTGGAACATTATCATCGCATCGTGTCTTGTTTTGGTTTTTGTTTGTTTTTGTTCTTTTGTTTATATCCAACATGTATCTATCCTATTGTATGACTTTCTGGCTACGCGCCTCGAATGGCAGAACAACACTGGCGATGGGCCTAGGATCGGGGAAGGAAAGAAGGCCTTGGGTCCGGATCGTCGTCATCGTCCCCCGGCGTTTCGTCTGAGGAGGTCCGAAGATTCGAGGATCCAAACCCCTCTCCTATAACCTTTCTTCGACATCATCATGACTACCCAATACGAGCTCGGCGCCGCTCCCATCGTCACCACCACTACCTACCCCACAAGTGTTTCATCCAGCACGATCGAGTCTGACAGTGTCACCCCCGTCGCCATCGTCGAAACCACCCAAGCTTCGTTCGAGCCTCCTACCTCTGCAGAGGCGATGACGACCGACTACGATTCAAACACCCAAACACCCATGCCAGTCCATCGATCAGACCCCTACGACGACACTTCTAGCCAGCGGACGAGCGGCGAATCGCTCTCGAGAGTCGACACAAACAGCTCAATCTTTAGCAACGGTTCCGTCAGCGACAAGAGGGAGAAGGAGTGGAGGGACGCATTTGACCTCGATCCTGACGAAGAGCTTCTTGACAGTGAGTCCTTAGACCTTGATCCTGTGGTGACCGTGATGTAGAGAGAGCTGGAGGCCGAAAGAAGCTCGTCATCTGATCGTGTCATCTCCTCTTCCAGCCCACGGTGCTGCCCTCGCAAAGGAAATTCTCGTTCATGGACGTGTCTACTTCTCCAACAAGTCGGTCGCCTTCAAATCCAACATCCTAGGTGAGTCTCCTCTCTGTCGACCGCATCTCTACCACCTCTCACACTCATCGGATGAACCCTCCACCCCGAATCCAAGGTTTCAAGACAAAGGTGAGCCGACCCTACGTCATCGTCTTGGTCTTGCCTCGCAGTCACTCAACCCTCATCCTTCTTTGTTCTTTTCTTTACCTCACCCTATCAGTGCCACTTCCCGCTCACATCTGTCGTTGGAATCCGACCCAAGATGACTGCTCTAGTTATCCCAAACGCTATCGAGTTTACTACCGAGGATGGAAACACGGTTAGCAACTCCTTCTTCGTTCTTGTCTATGTTTCGTTCATCTGCTTTGGTACCCTAACATATGCTGACTGGAAGTACCCGTTTACCTCATCCAGTACATGTTCTCGACCTTGCCTCACCGAGACGTCTCGCTCGACATCGTTATGACCGCCTGGCGGCTAAGAGCTCCCGAGCAACATTCTACGTTCGCCGCTCGAGATCGATCGGCCTCTATCTCTTCTCAGCCAGCTCCCGGATCGGAACCTTCTGATGAATCCGCCACCTCTACTCCTCGAGGTCGATCAGGAAGTGCCGCCACTGCCCCTGCTACAGTCGCAGCCCAACAGGCAAACGGAGGAGGAAGCGTCCCTCCCTCGGGTGGAGGAGCTTCTAAAGGAGAGAACCCAGCTGAGACAGCTGAAAAGGTCGCCCAGCACCCAGCTACAGAGGCTGATACCGAGGATTTCCCTGAACTTGCTTTAGACACAAAGTGAGTGTCTTCCATCTTGGTCTTCGACAGACAAGGCCTCTTGGATTCAACATTCGCAATCTAATGCAAAGCAAAAACTCTGGACGATGTGTAGGTTCTCAACGACGCCTGAGAAGCTCTTCAACTTGATGTACAACAACGAGGACTTCCTCAAAGGGATCTGGGATGGTGAAGGCTTCACAGGTCAGTCCTTTCTTTCTCTTTCTCTTTCCCCTTCCCTCCTCGTCATCCACGGCGCCTCGCAGAGTGTTTTGCTTCGTGACCTTTCTTTCGAATCTTGGTTGTACTGCGTTGGTTTGCTTCACACTTTTAACGTTCGAATCAAACCTTTTTTTTTTCACCTTCCTCTCTCCCTTTGTTTCTTGCTTTGAACTTCTTCCTTCCTTCCCTCGTGTCCCCTTGTATTCGGACTCTTTCTCCTCCTCCACATTCCTCTCTCATCCTTTTTCTCAAAAAAAAAAAAAAACTTCCCCGAAACAAAATAGACACTAAGACGAATGCTCGTGGTTCAGACATCGACCTCGCCCCTTGGAATGGTACGAAGCGGGTGTACGAGTACATCAAACCCCTCACTGCCTCTGTCGGTCCATCATCTTGTAAATGCGTTTTCAGCGACGAAATTATCAACCAAGATGCGGAGACTTGGTATGGCGTCGTCACGACGACTCAAACACCTGACGTCCCTAGTGGGAAATCGTAAATTCCTTTTTGATTCAATCCATCGAGCAAGAACCAGGATCCCTGATGCATCTTCTTCCTTCTTCTTCTTCTTCTTCGACCCGCTTTGGACGAAAACGTTCTCATGTACCTGGCGCGGGTATCGATAGATTCAAAGTCATGACCAAGACGGTCATCACTTGGGCTGGAGGACCCTCTGGTGGAGCTCGAGTTAAAGCTACTTCTTTGGTCGACTGGTCAGGTCGATCCATGCTCAAATGTTGGTTCCTTCTTCAACCTCCGGGGTGCTCTGATCGAAAACTGTGCGAAAGACTGATTGAATCACCTTCTTTTCCCTCCTTCCCTCTCTGTCTCTATCTCTCTCTCTTCATCTGTCTCACCTCAGCGGTCATCAACTCCCAATCGATCGCGGGTCAAAAGAAGTACAATCTCTCGATGTCAAAAGCCGTCAAATCCTACATCAAAGCCCATCCCGCCGATTTCGCTATCCCAGGTCAATCACCCAACACTGCCGACGACGATGACGACGACGACGAGGAAGTTCACGTCGCTAGCAAGGAAGTTCGAAAATCATCCAACGGAGATGTAGAGGTTGAACGAAAAGAGAAGAAAGTCGTTTCCTCCGGGAGCGATGGAAGCGAGGCTGGATTGATCAACCAGTTGATTGATTGGGCGATGGAGGATATGGTCAGGGCAGGATTATTGGGTTTGGTCCTCGTGCTTGGACTCTACAATTTCATCTCCCTGTTCCGATCACCTTCGGTTCCTCCCTCTCCTCCACCTTCGTCATTCGCCTCTCCCCAATATCAGCAAGCTCAACCTATCGCGGCTTCGCCTCCTCCTCCTCCTCCTCCTCAACAAATTCATCGCCATGAGCCAAGAGCGTTCGAGTCGGTCGAGGTACGAGACGCGATGGAACGGTTGCAAAAGTTGGAGAAAGAATGGGAAGGAGTGAGGGCAGTCTTCTTGGGAATGAACTTGGGAAGTCACGGTGCTGTGCCAGGAGCAGCAGGAGGGATGGGTAGAGGACCCATGGAAGGAAGTGTACCGATCGCAGGTCAAGGTGGCGTCCCTGTCGCGGGTCAAGGTGGAATTCCTCCTCCTTTCTGAAGAGGCGGGAAAAAAAAAAACATCAGGACGTGAAGGCAAGAAGTGGTAGGAGCATAGGTGAGGGAGGTCGGGGATAGAAGTTGAATCCCTGGATCGAGTTTGTTTCTATTCTTCGTGTAGCCCTATATCAGACCAAAGAAAAAGACGCGTCGTGCAAAGAAAAAGGAATATTCTGTATAAAATGACATGTTTTTCTCTCTCGTGCATTTCGAAGGCATGAACCAGTCAGTGTCAGAACTCAGTGCTCGAGGTCAGTGTTTGAAAATGAATTGAAGGCAAGATGAGCGAATGCAACGAAGCTCGATCGTGGCGTATCAGTTGTCTGGTATATTAAGGAGGGAGGGAGAGAGGGAGAGAAGAGAGCAGTGAATGGGGTCGTGTCATGTCAATCGTTTCTATCCTAGTATGTACGTCAATCCTATAGCACCTGTGAAAGATGAGAAGGATGATCGGGACAAAGAGGGAAAGAAAATGGGGGAAGTGCTCATCAGTTTCGAATGATCATAAAAGACTTTCACATTACACCCATCACTTCCCCGAGGCTCTCAACGGTAGATGCTTATATATATATATATATATATATATATTTCTTTGGATGTACATACTTTTGGGGCCAAACTCAGAACTTTACCCCATCGACCACTAATCTTGAGTTCCGCACCAACGACACCCGTTACCCTCGATCCGAGCATCTCGGCCTTATTGTTGAGGAGAACGCAGGCGTTGTCATCGAATCGGATGGAACGACCATCAGGACGGTAATGATGTTTGCGCGTTCTGAAGAAGAACATAAAGAAGAAGAAGAAAAACAGGTTCGAGTTTCTGTTAAGTCGAGGGTTGCGTTCGTTCGTCTTTCGATGATGGTTTCGCTGTACTTGATTCTCGAGTACGAGGATCACGACCAACGGGTGACGTAGTGATCAAGTTAGGAGAGAACACGAACCGGACGACAACTGCTCTCCTGACGTCTCCTCTTCTAACCTTCTGACCTTGAGCGTTGAGGATATGGGAAGGTGCGTCTTTCGAAAGGACTGGGATAGGTTTGGCTCGAGCGACGACAACGACGACTTCATCTCCTGATCGAGTCGTAAGTTGTTATGGTTTAGGTCGGTTTACGAAGTGGGTAGAAAGGGAAGGCATTGGAAGAATCAGGTGGGAATCGGAGAGGCAGCGGAGGGAGGGGAGGGGAGGGGAGGGGGAGTGAGTGAATAGAAAGTGGTAAAGGAAAGATAGAGAGGAACAAACCTATTCCAGCATGAGAAAGTTTCTTCTTTCGAAGGACTTCAATAACCGTAGCTACCATAGCTCCAGAGTTATCAGCGACCTTTCGAGGTACGTCCGATTGAAGGGGACAGAGGAAAGGAGACAGAGGAAAGTGTCGAGAGAATGTGATCAGCCTTGCGGTTTTGGAAGCACAGGTTGATTGAGGATGAAATGGTCGTACGAGACACTTTGATCGGAGTCCTAACATGATCGAGAGGGGGAGAGGAGGAGATGGACGAAGGGAGAGAAGAGAAGGAGGGTGTTGGTTCCAGGGACCGCGCAGGGCCGAAATGGAGAAAGAGGATCGTTTTCTTCTCCTTGATATTGTTCAGGAATCGAATTCATACATAGCTGGGATAGATGATCGAGAAAGTGAAGAAGAAAGATAGGGAAGAGGATAACGATACAAATTGGCCAAGTAAATGAAGGGGAAAAGAAAGACACTCAAGCGGAAGGATGAGCTGGGATGGATCGCTTCGGACGTGAGGCAAGGAAATGGATGTGAAATCGATGTTACATCTCATGGAGAGGAAGCGTATACAAATAGTGGACCAAAGAAGCAAGTTCAAGAAGAGGAGACGGATGAGTGAATAGCCTCATGAGAGTCAATCCTCCTTTTCTCCCCCTCCAACCCTTCCGTAACTTCCCTTTGGGGGACTGGCTCCCCAACTTCTCAGCCATCCGCTTCCTCCTCTCAGGCTGTGGTTCGCGGCTTCGACCTTGCTGGTCGAATCATTGTGACCAACATCGACGTCGCTCTCCCTGCCTTCCTCGCTGCCGATCTCTCCCCAAGCACTCTTTCCCAAGAGACTCTCATCTGAGCCGACTCTCGATCGCGGAGCAGAGGACGAAGTGGACGCTGGCTTCGGTTCGTGTCGGGGAGAATCGAGGGCGGCGAGTTCGGCTTCAAGTTGAGCTCGACGTCGTTGACGAGCTTGAGAGTCAAGAATTCCGGCGCTGGAAGACGTCTCTGGAATCAAGGGTCGTGGTTGACGAGAAGATGACGATGCAGACGAGGGATCGGCAGCAGAAAAGGGAGATTCGACGTCGGCGGCTGAAGCGATATGGTGAGAGCTTGTCGGAACAAAGTGGGATTGAGCGTGAGACAGTACCGAGGGACCATATGTCGCGAGGAGGTGAGACGCATATTGGAATGCCTGAGAGTGCGGTGTGGGGGCGTCGGGAGCGGAGTTGAACTGATTGGATGCAGGGCCAGAGTGCAAGGATGTGGGGATAGAATGGGGCTGCCCAGATTGACCGGCTCGAAGCGATGGTGGTAGAAGAGACCCATCTGGCTCAGCCTGAGCGGGATGGGAGGTACGCTGAAGGGAGGATGTGGGAGGAGCAGAAGGAAGGATGGCGGCCAGCTGCGGAGTTGGTGAAACAGAGGAGCTTTGATAGTCAGTCGAGATATAGAGACCCAAGGGCAAATGCATATCCAACGCATACATTGAGCTTCTCCCTTGCCAGACCCCAAGCCCAGGTGATTGCTCGTTGGACATACCCGCCCGCAAGGGATCGAAGGTCACCCAGCACGGCGTCAATGTCGTTTTCGTGCGAGTCAAAGAAGGGCGCGATGTAAGAGCTATAGATGATCGAGGAGCCCTGAGATTAGAGTCAAGGTCGTGAGAAATCGTTAGCGTTGCGCGGGGAAGGAACCCTGTCTAGGTGAAGAGGAGCAAGTGAAAGAGTAGGAAGGGAAGGGAAGGGAAGGGAAGGGAAGGGAAGGGAAGGGAAGGAATCCAGGTCTTACCTCAATCTGAGGGGCAATCATCCACAAGACACCGACGAGCTTGATCTCGTCATAGAATGGCATCCACCAACCGACGGCCCACCATCCGACGAGACTTTCCACTCCAAGAAATGATGCGAGAACGACCCAGTAGACTAGCCATCGTTCGAGCTCTCGATCTCTACCTTGGACGGAGGAGGAAGCGGAGAGGGCTTTGTATGTTGAGTAGGAGGGATAAAGATATGCTGCGACGTGACTGTAGAATGAGAGACGGATTGTAGAATGCGAGCAGAGGCGAAGGGGTTAGTCGAGGGGTCGAGTAGGTTCGGTGAATGGGGCAAGTTGGACTTACGTGATTGATCGAGTGAAGAATGAGAAGAGCATGTGAAGAGAGTTGTGAGCTGGTATGACGATGAGCGGAAGATGGTTCTGGCAAGTTGGCAGGAGAGTGAAGGAGGTGGTGGAGGGGAAGGAAGGAGACGGACAAGGAAACGTAACGTCGGCCTCCCTCCGAGTTCTGGGAGTCCTCTCAGGGACGCGTATGACTTTCGACTTGACGACCTGCTCATCAACGAATCATGGCCACCGACATACCCGCAACGTCGAGATCATCACAGTCAATAGCTTCCATAGGTCTCCCATCTTCCGAGTCTTCATCTCGTAAACCACTCAAAGCATTCGTATCGACCCACCAAACGAAACGTCCCCTACGCGTCACTTCATCAAACATCCCTCTTCCCGACGAGATTGATACTTCCGACACCGAGTCTTCAAATCCGCCTCAAGCCCGTCCCGCCGATAATGCCAGAGATGGAACTGGAAGGAGAGTTCTGGGAGGTCCAAGAGGATTAGTCACGAGAGGGACACCAAAGTCGACCCCCCTGCCCTCGCTCCCGGTCTTGTCCAGAGCGAAAGCGACTCCACAAGACGTCAAGGGCAAAGGCAAGGAGAGAGTTACCGTATGCGTCAGGTCAGTTTCGACAAGAATGGCATTTGACCTTGACTTCACATTCACGCGATTGATCGATGAACGGAAGTCAAGATAGAACGTCCCCTGACCATACTCACATCGCTTACTTTCTTGTCCATTCGCTTGCACCATCAGAGCCAAGCCATCTATCACACCTCTAGACAGCGGAGTCTATGAATGTGATCCACAGACAAACACCATTGTTCTTGGACCCAGTCATCCATCGAATACCAAGCGAGGAGGTGTCATCAAAGGGAGGGAAGACGAGGGCAAATTCACGACAGGCTAGTCTCTCTTTCTTGATCTCCAAGGGTCTCAACAGGGCTGACTGCTGGAGCTAATAAAATTGACCATCGTTCCTTATCGTAGATCACCTTCACCTTCCTCCAACTCCAACGAGCGATCTCTTTACTAAGCTCGTCGAGCCGATTGTCGCAAGTACGATGGAAGGGTTTAACGGCACTGTGTTCGCATACGGGATGACGGTCAGTCATGAACCAACCAAATCAAGTACTTGGGCTGCCGTCAGGATAGCGGCTGACGTTTATGGCTTGATTGCGCCCTCATTCAAGGGATCGGGCAAAACGTACACGATGGGTGGAACCGATACCGAGGCTGGAGTTATCCCAAGCGCGATAGATAGGGTGTTCGATGGTATCGATGAAGATAAGGAACGAGAGTTCCTCCTCAGAGTCTCTTACGTCGAGGTAGATCGCTCGCTACTTCTCTTTCTGATCCTTCAGACCAGTTAGGCTGATATTAGACTTCTTACCCGTAGCTCTACAACGAGCAGCTTCGAGATCTCCTCAACCCCAACTCAAAGTTAACGCCCTCGATACATGAGAAAGAGGGTCGGGTCGTCCTCTCGAACGTTGAAGAAGGTCCGTCCCACCTCGTATCTCTATCCACATTTAATCATACTATGCGTGCTTATGCAGAAACATCCACCTCTAGTCATCGTCAAGACTCCGCTCGAAGTTCAAGAGCGTTTAAAACAAGGCGAAGCGAACCGACGGAATGGCAAGACGGAATGGAACGAAGTCTCCTCACGAGGACATACTATCTTCAGCATCGTTCGTGCCTTTCTCCCATTATTTGCATCTATTTCCAAAATGTGGTTGACACGCAATCGACCCACCCCATCAGATCGTCGAATCTCGTCAACGTCCGATTTCGCCTTCGTCAGATCTCTCTCTCCCAGTGTCTGATTCTCTTCCTGGATCCAGCTCGATGAACTCGCTACCGGCATCTCTCTCGGTTCTCTCAACTGCTTCGTCCGATGGGACGCTCGTAGACTCGATCTCAACTTCGAGATCGCTCAACAGCCTGGACTCGACAGACGTAGGGGAGTGCCGGCTGTCTCGATTGGTGAGTCAGCGTCGTTTCGTTGTGCGCTAGACTTCAGTGCCAGCCAGCTGACGAAGCATGCGACCACCTGATGTAGAATCTGATCGATCTCGCCGGTTCAGAACGAGCAGTCTCTGACAAAGAGCGTCAGACTGAAGGAGGCCACATCAACAAGTCGTAAGTTCTATCGTCCCAACTGGGACATATACACTTAGGAACTAATCGGCTGTCTTTTCCTGGTACTCCCGAAGTCTTTTGGAACTCGCCAACGTCATCGGCAAGCTTACGGAGCCGCTACCTCCCGGCCAAACGTCCCATCAACATATCCCTTACCGGAATTCCAAGCTTACACGACTGCTTCAAGATTCTCTCTCTGGTCACGCTCGTATCGCCGTCATCTGCACCGTCTCTCTCGAGCCAGTTCATGCATATGAGGCTCTCGGTGAGCACCTTATGCTCCAATCTCTCTTCGACAGAGACTGATTGCTACGCTTGGTGATCTCGTCGTCTAGCTACCCTCAAGTTTGCTCGAAGAGTATCTCATGTCGTCACCAAAGCCGAACGAGGTACCGTCACTGGTCGCGACTCGAGTCTCTTGGAGGCATACCAGAGAGAGATCGCGGACCTCAAACAGCAGCTGGCGGCTGCGGCTAGATCGGACGCTAGAGAGGCGTTGGAATCGGAGGAGGCGAGCGGAAACGATGAGCACGAAGAGGGAGAGGAGGAAGAGGAGGAGAGACTCAGGTTACAAGAGTTGAAAGAGGAGCGAGTCAAGGTAATCAAGGACTACCTGCTATACCGGTAAGGAAGCTAGGACTGACATGATCACTCTCAATCCTTCTTTAGTCCGAAGGAGAGATCTACGAACTACAGCTTCGTCGAACCAAGCTCCAGACGCAGATCACCTCCCTCTCAAGTCTCATCTTGACGTCCAACATTTCTCCACCCTCTCCATCAGCCTCTTCATCTCTCCCAACAGCCAGCACTCCGAGGAGACGGATCTCAGCTGGCCCTGGGCCCGGATTTGGACTCGGGATCGGTTTGCCTGGAGGTGCGATGAGTAATGGTCGACGTCACGTCAGCGCTTTCGGGGGGCCTCAATCTCGACGCTTGATTGAAGTTGGAGAGGAGGAAACTGTAGCTGTCGTCAACGAAGGCAATTTCCGGGAGGAAGCTCTCGAGACCGAAGTTGCGAGTCTCAAGTCCCGATTCTCAATTCTCGAGTCTACTCATTCCTCTTGTCCGACTCAAATCTCAACACTTCAATCTCAGGTCTTTGCACTCGAATCGAGGCTTTCTCAATCGACAGATGTCGTGTCGGCATCTACTTCCCTGGCTGCTTCTCTTCGGACGACCAAAGAAGAACTCGAGTCGAGGATCACTGGATTGGAGGAAGACGCTCATAAGCTCGAGCTCGAAAGGGATGCAGAGCGACTTCGAGTAGAGGAGGAGAGGAAGCGGGCAGAAAAGATGCTGGACCTCGTCGAGGGTGGAAAAGCGGATCTGAGGGAAGCGGACAGGGAGCTTGATGAGTTGAGAGAGAAGATCCTGGCAGTCGAGAGGGAGAAGGAAGAGGCTTCAAGGATCAAGGAAACGTCTGAAGCCGAGACCGAGAGCAGCTCGCTAGAGTTGGTCAAATCACTCGAGCGGCAACTAGCAGAGGAACGAGAAGGACGAAGGAACCAGGTTCGACGGCTCGAGGAAGGGTCTCAGTCAGCTCAATCAGGTGTCAACGAAGCGCTCGCCGCTTCTCGAGCACAGATTATCGACCTTCAAGCCCAGCTCGCTAAACGCACTTTAATTCATCAAACCGAGACAGACAGCATCGTTTCCAGTCACAACTCTTCCTCTAGACTCGACAAGGCGACTATTCTCAGTCTTCAATCTAAACTGTCTCAATCAAACGCCTTGCTAGATGAAACACGATCAGCGTCGTCTTCTCAGATCGCCATGCTCGAAGCTTCCCTCTCCGAATCCAACCTTGCACTCGTTAAGGTGGAAACCGACCTTGAAGAATCCACCTCATCTCTGGCACACGCCCTCAGCCTCCAATCTACTTCCCTCGAGACTATCGCCAGCTTGGAGACGAAACTTCAAGCCTCTGCCGACCAGGTCCACGCCAGTCGATCTCAATTCGACGCTTTTAGGGAAGAATCCTCTCTCAAGGTCTCCAAACTCAACGAGCAACTCCTCACCGCTCGATCAGATCTCAATCAATTGAAGAAGAATCAAGAATCAATCGTTCCAACCATCGTCGCAACCGCTCCGAAACTCTCGAACTTGCGTAGCGGCGGCGGTGATGGTGCTGTTGGCTTGTCGTACTCTGGAAGCTTGAGAGACAGTATGACGAGGAGACCAGAGTTGCTCGCTTCTGCCATGTCAAAGGGAAAACAAACGGAGGAGACGAGAGAGATCGAGAGACGTGAGCCGAGCATACCTCTCGAATCTCGCGAAGATCTCATCGACTGAACTGACAGACTTTTTTTTCTTTACTTCTCTCAGTTAACAAGACTATCACGGTTCAAAAAGAACTCATCTCAACTCTCCAAGCCAAGCTCGCTAAATGGGCGGAGGTCCGTCCTTGATCTTCGCATGTCGAGACCCAATTCGCTCATCATCAGAAAGCTAACGGACTCAATCTCTTTTGCTTCACCACAAACCATCCTCTTGTCGTGCGCGCATGACCAGCAAGCAAAGCGCAATGATGAGATCATTCATCAACTCATGGGGACCCGTCCATCGGTTTCCCCTTCGCTCTGCGTCGCACCTTCTTCGCCTTCCTCACTCTCACCATCAACGGGTCCACTCGCGAATCCCTCCATTTTGAGAACTAACATCATGTCAACGACTACACCTCGTCGAGACGTCCCTTTCCCAACCCACTCGCCTTCCAGGGGACTTCACCGAGCATCCGCTTCGACTTCATCCATTCCTTCATCCCTTTCTTCTCCGAGAACATCGGGCACTTTACTCGATTCTAACCGAGCCTTACCAACCACTCCTGTTACTTCATCATTCGTTTCCTCTCAACCTTTCCGATCGACCCCACTCTCTCATGGATCTTTGACCTCCTCATCTTCCATCAAACCCACCACCCCGTCATCATCGTCCGTCGCTACCACTACCATCGTCCCTGCTTCCCAACCACACCATCCCAATCCAACATTCTACACCCCAAGTTCCAAACCCCCTCCACTCCCTCAAGCCTCTCATCAGCGTTCAAACTCCCTCGCTCGAGCAGCTAGAAGAGTCACCGTCGAGCATGATATCCAAGCACTCCAAGCCGATAAGAACAAAGTTGGAAGAGTGAAGGGTTTGTTTGATGGTCCGTCGTTGAACTCGGTCGATGCTGGTGGTCCGGTTGAGGGTCGAGGAATGGCAGGAACTCCAACGAGGAATCGATTTATCTGATTTTACAAAAAAAAAAGAAGGCGAGCCTATCATCGTCCCTGTCCTGTGCCTGTCTGCGCAGATATAAATTGGTTTCTCGGAAGATTCCCTCAAACTCGTACGTTTTCAGACGTATCTACTTCCTCTCTTCGTATCTTGGCCTCTCTCGCTCTCTTTCTCTTACTCTTAAACTGTACTGCTCCCAGAAGGAAACTGGTTTTTCCCATCGATACACTGTTCAATCTTTTCCAACCCCTTAAGTTCATCCTCCCACTTCCTCGTCTCAGCTCGTGTTTTTTTTTTTTTTTTTTTTTTTTTTTTCTCTTCTTCTTCCTTTCTCTCTAGATCCTCAATCCTCAGTCGAACTTTTTCTACCACTACTGATACTCCTTCTCTCCAGTCCCATTCTTTCTTTTTCTTTTCTCTCTCTCTCTCTCTCTCTCTCTCTTTTTCTCGTGTTTCTCTCCCCCCCTCGTTTGCCTCTTCTCACGTATTCATCCTTCATGAAACCTGATTCCTTTTCTTTTGATTCGCACGATTTCTCTCTCTCGATTACTCCTTTTAAAAAAGATAAAAATTCGTACTCAATCTAGTGATTTCATCCAAGAAGCAAAAAGCAAAGGCAAGGAAGAAAAGGCAACAAGCTAGCGAAATGTTTTGAGACTAAAGATACACGTTTTTTTTTTCTTTTTCTTTCGTTTTTTGTTTTTGTTTTGTGAGTTGCAATCTGCCTCTCTGCCTTAGAGGTTGACAAAGTAGTCGTTGTCCTTTCGGATTTTGGTCATGGCTGTCGATTTGAGGGAGAGAAAAGAAGGGTATAAGGAGGAGTGGATGAAGCCAGGAGGAGTTGATGTTTTCCAAGGGCGAGCCGAGTGAGCGGAAGTAAAGGAAGTGAGTCAAAGGGAAGGGGAGAAGACGAACCAGCGATGATCGCACTACCGACACCACTTCCATCCTCTGCGTGATGGGTCTTGATCTTATTTCCTTCCTCACCGAAGATGTCAACGAGGGCCTCATGGATTCGATCAGCGAACTTGGGGTACTTGTTGTAGAGCGAACCTGAAGACAAGAATGGGAAGGGATGACGAGCGGAGGAGACAATTGGAGTGAGCATCCCATCCTTTGAGATACGGAGAAATTCGATGGATCTCTTACCATCAGCTCCAACGTCGCATCCATCCTCGAGGTAACCCTTTTTCGAAACGATAGCAGCGATACCACAGGCTGAGAGTCTAGCAGCTCGTCGACCGATGAGCTGAGCGAGTGACTTGAAGAAGTTTCGCTCCTCCTGAGAGGTCTCGAGTCCGAAGAAGTGGGAGAAGATGCCGACGATCATGAGACCTTCGTCAGTTGTGTCACTGTTTGAGCGAGGAGGGAAGGTGTTGGAGTCAGCGTTGGAACACTCCGCACGCAAGACCAAGTGATAGAGCGGAGGAAATGTATAGAAAGAACGAACGCCTCGATGAGGGAGAGGAAGGCAGTGTCGAAAGCGTAAGGCTTCTCGATCTTGTAGGTGATCTGTCCAAGGAAGAGCTCTCCGTTGTCGATCATCTCGTTGAGGACAAGTCGGAAGACTTCTCCAAGGTAGAGACCGGCGATCATCTTCTCGAAAGCCTATGGTAGCGAACGGGCAAGGTGAGAGGAGAAGGGAGGGTCAGCTTGAAAAGTGGGTATGAGGACACAATGACGGCTTACCTGCTCTCCAGGCTTATTCGAGGTCTGATCGATGGTGATGTCGTACTTGGTTCGAGCTATATATGAAGAGATGGACATGAGTCGACTTGATCGATATCCAGGTAGTCTAGAACAGCATGGACTCACGAAGATACTGGTGCTCGTGCGAGTCGAAGGCTCCCCATTCGCACTGGTTCGGAGATGACACAAGGAGGTCTTGTCAGTTGGCTGGCCGAGAGCGGTGATCGGCCATGTGAGTTAGACGTAGGACTGACGTTGATAGCCATCTCCTGCTTGGGCGGCAGACCGAGGTGAGCCATCTTGGGGATGTTCTCAACAGTCTCCTGGATGATGTCAAGGCCAAGACGAATCACAACACGAAAAACAACGTCAGTGCCTAACTTCCTACTGCATAGACTCAGAAGTTTTGTGATCCCAACGAGACTCACCATGTAAGCGGCGTTGCAACCAGTTCCGAAGATGACTGCCATCTTGGTGTTAGGGTTAAGGTAGTTACTGGCGATAAGAGCACCAGTAGTGTCGTTGATAAGGGCAGAAAGTCGGATAGGAACATTGTGTCGTTCGAGAGCCTGTCGGAACATCTCGGCGCAGTCGACACCCTCAACTCCCGGGTTTCCGAATCCCTTGGTCCATCGAATGAGGACACCATGATCGATCTTATCTTGAGTACATGGGTAAGAGAACTAACAAAGCGCGAATCGGTCAGTTCGAACTGAACGAATAGAACATCCGATTCAAGGCTTACAGTGAAACCGAGAACGAGGTCATGTCGTGCTGAGTTCTCGTCGATACCCATGTGAGACTTAAGGAAATCCTTGACGCAGATAGCACAGAAGTCAAAGCTGTCCAGGAAGCGCGAGGTATAGAGAGCAACGAGTCAGCTAGAAATAACATCACCGCAGAAGACGAGGAAACATACAGCTTCAGACCATCCTCCTGCTTCTGTTCCTCAGTAAGTCTGTACTTGGTCTGGGTGATCTCGAACTTGCCGTCTCCTTGCAGGGTGACGAAACAGACTCGAAGGTTGGTTCCTCCAAGATCGAGGGCGATGAAATCTCCAACCTCCTTGCCGGTAGGGTACTGAAGTGTATGAATCAGGTAAAGCGATGAGTCACGATTCTAGCAGTGTAACTTGTTGTAGAGGGGGTCGTGCTCACACCGAAGACGAAAGTAGGAACTATGATGGGACAGAGGCAAAGTGAGCAAAAGCCAAGTTGTCTGGGTGGCACCGCAGCGCGGATGATAGAGAAGAGAAAACTCGTCCAGGACTACTCACTCATGGGCTAGACGGATCGAGAGGTGGTCAACAGCAACGATAAGCACCAAGCCAGCTTATAATCAAGATGGCCATGTCTCCGACCAGGAAATTGGGGAAAACGAGATACGCACTACCATATTTCCCTCCTTCTCCAAACCCTTTGCGAAAGTAGCCTTGATTCCCTCGACGATAGTCTTCATTCGTGCGGGAGAGACTGAGGCATGTCAGGCGAGACAGAACATCGTGAAGTTGATGTATCGCAAAGCGAGGAAGGGGAAGAAGACGTCAGCGATAAGTCGTGAATTCGAGCGACCTGTAGGGAAGAGATAGGAGAGATGACGACATTCACCTGTGAACAGGCTCTCGTACTTCCTCAGATGATCAGACATTCCCTTGGTGTCGAGATGAGGGAGAACGTCTCCGTCCTTTTCGAGTGGAAAGGGAGTTGAAAAGAAGCCATCAGAGGATTTGGGGACGTTGAGCTTGGGGCTTTGCTCCCCTGAATTCGCTCAAATGGGGGCGAGGATGATGATTGAATGGCTGACCTGGTTTCTGGTGTGAAAAGCGCTGACACCTCCGTTAGAGGCAATCGTACCTGAGCCTCGTCTGTGAGGGATGGTGCTGGTGGTGTCGAGATCTTTTGGGAGACCGAGGGGCTTGCTGCCAGATGGAGACGAAGGCCTTGAGCCGTCGAGAAGAGCAGAGGTATCGGCCATATTTGAAATGCGGGGTGTGGGTGTGTTTGGTTGGGTGAGTGTATGCCGAGACGGGCAGGGAAGGGTGACTGGGGAGAAGGGAAGGGAGCAGATAGGAGGAGCGTTCTTTCTCTCGTGGAGTTGGGACAGAAGGCTCCTCTGCCGCATTTCCGCACTGGGAGGAGCCCCGCTGCCCTTCCTCGGCACTTGACGATTTTCGTCAGCCCCCTTCTCCGTACCTCCATCGGAATCTCACTTGCCTATCATCGGCTCCCATCAATCCCACTTGCTTATCCTCGGCTCTCATCAATCCCACTCACATGGAATCAACTCGTTGATCAGCCCCGCTTTGCGAGAGCGTCATTCCCTCCAGTACCCAACGTCATCTTCCTTAGATCTCAATCCTTCCTCCATCTTGGTCTGTGCTGTCTATTTTGAACCCACGCCACGACTGGTGCAAGAGGTGAATGAGAGATGTCTTGAGCGAATGAGTTGGCGTCGGTTAGGTGTTTCTTTCGTCTTTCTCGAACAGCCCTCCAGATTCACGCCAGACTTGCACAGCGTTCCGTATTGATCTCCTTCCCCCTTCCCCTCAATCCTCTCGCTATGGCTTCAGTCGTACGTCCATCTAGTCGATCAACTCCCCTGCTATCGCCTATCTAGCATCCCTGTTCCACCCTGTTCCCGCCTCGCGAGGCCCGGACACTTTCGCGCTGTCCAACACCGCCTTGTCTTCGACTAAACGACAGAGAACTGACCTGACACCGCTGACATCTTGACGATCGACCCTCACCTCTGGTTATGTGCGTTCCCGAGTAGTCCGGAGAGGATCCTTCTGCTCATTTCGCGACAGATCAGCAACTATCCCACGACCTCGCCGTCGACCTCGCCGGTCTCAATTCACTCGCTACCGCTTCCGCTGCCGTCGAAACATCGAGTCTTGCCTCTCCAATGGTCATCGATCCTGCTCTCGCTCAAGCGTCCGTCGAAACATCACGCGATTTGGTCATCGACCCCACTTTGACCTCCGAGCTTGTCCAGAGCCCATATAATCCGTCTCATCACCACCTCAACCAATCGTCAAGCGATCATCAGCAACTTCAAGAAAATCAACATCACTACGACCATCATCATCACCACGATCTTCATCAGCAGTACTATACTGATCCTCACGAGCAGCAGCAGCACGAGTTCGAACAGCAATACGTTCAACATCAACATGCTCAGCAAGTCCACGACCATCTCTCTTCTCTCGTCGATGCTGCTTCTCAACAGATCGCTGCAGATTCTCTCGACTTGGAGACCAACGAGAATCCGATCACTTCGACCTCGACCATCAGCAAGGGGAAAGGACGAGCGAGGAAGCCGACTACGACCGAAGGTTCGGATGTCAGCAAAGTCACAAAATCGAGGAAGAAAAGAGGGACTAACCAGAGTCAATTAGAAGCTGCTACTGCTGCTACTGCTGCTGCTGCTGCTGCTGCTGGTACTGCTGCTGCTGGTACTGCTGGCCAGTCAAGCACAGGAGACGTGGCGGGTCAAGGGGAGGATGGAGGCGAAGATGGAGGCGAAAAGTCAAAGGTCAAGAATACCGCTAGAACGAGAGAGGCTGGGGTGAAGAGGAGGAAAGTTGAAGCAAAGTTTCCCTGCCTCGTTGAAGGGTGTGGCGCAACGTTTACTAGGTGAGTATAGGAAGGACACAGATTGTGCAAGGGCGAAACGCTTACGCCGCTAGGTTCCTTCATCTCATCTGACCTGAATCTTCCCTCTTCGTGCTCAAACAGATCGCACAATCTTGCTGGCCATTCGAGATCTCACACGGATGAACGGCCGTTCAAATGTCCCCTCTGTCAACGAGCGTTTGCTCGAGCTCACGACTGTAAACGACACCAGAGGACGCACGACACCGGCAAGGTCGGATACGCCTGCACAGGATGCAACAAGACGTTTTCGAGACCTGATGGCCTGACGCAACATCGTATGTACCCCTCTCTACTTCTTTCTTTCACTACCGCTCGAAAAGTAACCGTTCACCCTAATCTTAGCTCGACGACGTCTGCGTCTGCGTGTTTTCTTCCTTCTCTCTATTCATTCAATTACACAGAAATCCGATCTGACGTCGGTCAAAGTTGTCTCAAGGCCGGTACGGTTCGAGTCGCTCAATCTCAAGGCGACTTCATCAGCTCTCTTGTCGGCGCTACAGGTGCACCTCTAATTCTGCCACAATCCATCATCGCGGCATCGGAGATTGCTTCATCCGTTCAGGCCGAGCCAGCCAACGTCGAAGCAGAATCTTCTTTGAGGAAGAGACAGGTCGAGACCAAGGATCCTCCTTTGACGTTGGAAGAGGAAAGGTTTGTCGTCTCCCTCTCTTCCTCGTTCTTTCTTCCCAGTCTGGTTGTGCTCGAGGAGTTAACGCTCTTGAATCCTTCCCCCTTCCTGTTTCTCTTTGACAGGTCCCTGATTGAGTATTCGCTCATGGAGTACGTCCGAATGTACCCTTACACCCAAGGTGCACACTCTACAGAGTCAGTTGTACACCCATCTATTACTCCCTTTCCATTCGTCGTGTCCAACAAAGTGCTAGACCTCTCTCTCTCTTGCACTCGCTCGCTCACTCACTCACTCACTCATTCTCTTCACCTCCCTCTTTCTTTACGTTAGCAACGCGCTCCCGTCCGAAACCACACCATTCCCCTTCCCCGGTATTCCTTCTCAATCTATCCCGATCTCCTCACCTTTCGACCTCTCCTCTTCACCACCGACGGTCCTCGTTTGGCTTTCAAAATCAGCTTCAAGCGAACTTTCGACGGATCCAGACGTCCTTCGAACCTTTGGTCGATTGATGGGTTTACCCAGCGTATTGGATCCAGAGGATGAACCAACGGAAGAAGAGGAGAGAAAGATGAGATGGAAGCATGTGGATAAATGGTGGCCGGGTGACGAAGAGAGTGGATCGAAGGGGAAGAAGAAGAAAAATGATGGAACTAGAGGGACTAGTAGTGGGATAGGGGACAAGAGAACGGTCGATGAAGCGGAACTTAATGGATCATCAGAGTCGAGAGAGAAAGACGAAGAAGAAGAGGCAGATCGACTGGAGCCAGGAGAGTGTTCCTATGAACATCCGATCACGAAGGAGCGATGTGGGAGGATGTGGGAGAACGTGAGGAACCCCTTCCTTCGTTCGCGTCAATTATCATGGGATCAGACTCGACCGACGGTAAACCGACCCTTCCCTGTCTATATCTTCTTCTTGACAGGAACAAGACCTCAAGGCTCACCAGGACCTAGAGCATGGTCCTCAGATTCGAGGTTATGCATGCGAATCGTGCGGCTCAAAGACTTACTCAAAACCAGAATTTCTCAATCAAGTAGGTGTCATTTTGTTCGTCGTCGTAAGATGGGCTCAGA
This sequence comes from Udeniomyces megalosporus, assembly GCA_039545415.1. Classification (NCBI taxonomy): domain Eukaryota; kingdom Fungi; phylum Basidiomycota; class Tremellomycetes; order Cystofilobasidiales; family Mrakiaceae; genus Udeniomyces; species Udeniomyces megalosporus. The sequence continues at coordinate 1,027,826 of BCKM01000002.1, read as the reverse complement.
TACAGTGAGATGAGGGATCCTTTCGCTGAGCTCATCTCTTCTTTTCATCCTGCCTCTTATTCCCCTCCTCTTCCTCCCCATCATTCCATCTTCCCATTCTTCCCTGCTTCCAAATTTCTCACCCCCATGTACTTCCATCTATTCTAGCACCAAGCTAACTTTTGTCCCAATCACGTCCCAAACCTGACTGAACATTATCAAATCGCCGCCGCCATTCGACCGGTTGAAGTAGAGGAGGAAGACGATTCGTGACCAACCAACCAACCCCCCGCGCACACACACCTTTTATGACGTTCCGTGCTAGGCATTGGGTCTATGACGAAACAAAGGAGGATGATGGCTTGACAGCAGAGAAGGAGGAAATTGTCTTGTTCGATTCTGTTGATCTACTTCACCCTTTTTCTTTGATGATCTTGATGATTCTGACGATTACAAAGAAACCCTCACATCCTCACAAACAGAGACTCCGCAAAAAAAAAAAAAAAAATCCATCAAATTATACCTTAATCAACCCCTCCTTGACGAGGTACTCGGTGATCATCTTGACGGCACCCTCGACATCCACCTCATCCGTCTTGACCGTCAATTCGGGCTTGACAGGAGCTTCATAAGGAGCCGAGATTCCAGTGAAATCCTTGATTTCACCTGCCCTAGCCTTCTTGTAGAGACCTTTGGGATCACGAGATTCGACGACGGAGAGAGGAGCGTCGACGAAGACTTCGATGAAGGGGATGGAAGGAGTCGAAGCTTGGTGAAGGGATCGAGCGAGGTCCCGGTCGGCTTGGTCTGGAAGAGAAGAAAATATTTAATGAGGGTCAGCCCGATTTGAATTGAAAGGGATGGAGAGTTTCTAGGTATGGGATGGCGTACAAGGAGAGATAAAGGCAGTGATGGTGATAGTCGATGACTGGGAGAAGAGGAGCGAAACCTGAGAGAGGTTCATCGTCGAAAAGACAAGGGTTTCCAAGAGAAGGAAGGAAAGTCACCATGGAATGGGAGATCAGCTTCCAGGTTATCGAAGGCTTTTAGAAAGCAACGTGAGGTGTCTTGAGTCGAGGATGGATAATTCGTCTTACCTCTCCGATTCGCCTAATGTTCTCCTCTCGGTCCTTGGCACTGAATCCGAGATCCTAGAACAAAGAGGCGTTCGAGTTCTGATGTCAGAAGATGTTGTTGGGATAACCTGACGTAGTATCGATGACGATCGTGCTTGACTCCCTCCGAACCCACCCACCTTCCCACCCCCCTCTTTTTATCTTTCGCCCTCTCTCACCTTGTTGAGACCGAATCGGATGTTGTCACCATCCAGTCGGAAGGCGTGGAGCTTGAGGTGAAGAAGGTGCTGCTCGAGCGCGGTAGCGATAGTGGACTGAGGAAATCGATTCATTGCGAGATCACACCATTGATGTTCGGGAACAGAGGGATGGAACACGAAAATTAAATGACGCCAGTCAGATGCAGACGATGGAAGAGAGGGTATTAAGGAGGGAAGCATAAGAAGAGTAGATGGCTGAAGGCTTACCTTTCCAGAAGCCGAGAGACCAGTCAACCAGATGGTAGCACCCTTCTGACCGAGGAGCTCAGCTCGTTCGTCAGTGGAAACAGCTGGTCGGTTGATAGGAGAAAGAGACAGGGGGAGAGAAGGATTCGAGAGAGGGAGAGGGAAAGAGAGAAAGAGAAAGAGAGTCGGAGGGGGAGGACGAGATGTGGGAATGAGCTTGTGTGTGAGAGATGTTTGGGATTGTTTGGGAGCTGGTTTAGTTACCTCCAGGGTGGAAAGTGATGTTGGTAGCCATGATGATGTATGAGGTGAGTGTGCAGAGAAGAAGGGGGAGGACGTTTACGGGGAAGACATTCCGAAATCGATCACGCGATCTTGGAATCATTCCAAACCGCCTTCTAACCCCCTTTTCCTCTCCCAATATCTCAACATCAAATACCATCTACTCAACACAGACAAAACAACAAGAAAACCAATCGATACAGTTGTCCATCCTTCCTCGACTGTTTATCGAATCGCAACAACAACTACCCCCGACCGGGGTCCAAGTTCCAGCTGCTCCGGCAGAAATCAGGGTATCGACGGAAATTCGTCACAGGCGCCAAGGAGGGACCTTGATCGTCAGTGTCGCGCTAGCAATCGATCCTCCCTCGTTTTCTTTTCTCCCAAGGTCAAGATCCAGATAGACAACACTCACGCTCGACAAATCCGTCAAATCATCCTGTTGTCGACCTTCAAGGTCAACCTCCGATCTCAACACGACCTTGTATTTGCCAACAGCGTCCCAAGGCTCGGGAAGGGCGAGCGTCTCGGGCGTAGTGAAGGACTCGGCGTGGAAGTTGAAGATGAAAAGGTGGTCGGATCGGGTGAAGATGAGGATTCGAGTTTTCTAGTGATGCCGATGCAAGGGGGGAGTCGTTAGATTCATCCACTCACACTGGCCATTTGAGGGATGGATGTGAGCTCATACCTCGTCTTTGCAAGTGATGTGGGCCTGAGAGGATGCGCCATAGAGGGAAACAAACCGGTGATCCGCAAGTCCTCAGCCCAGGTATTGAAGCCGGAACATGATAGGGAAGTGGTCACATACCAATTTGCCACTCCCCCACATCCCCTTTCTCTCCGCCCACATCATCCTACTATCGAATTCTTTCAGCTCCCTGAATCGAAGCGCTCGGTCTTGATCTGAGAGGTCCCATTGACGACGTGCGTGGTCGGAGTGAAAGTTGTTTTGAACCGAGGGGAAGACGAGCCACTGTTCAGATGAGTGCACAACGCTTGTGAGTTGGATCAGCAGGGTTACCAAGATAAAAACGAGCCAGAGAAGTGGAGAGGAGGATACAGACTTCTGGATGGCCGAACTGAAAGTGTGTCAGACGAGAAAGGACACATCGTTAGCTCCAGCTTGTACACAAAGGATTCAATTCAACCAACGAGCAAGAAACACTCACTTCGTTGCCCATAAAGTCTGTACCGTATCGAACCAAGGAAATCGAGAGTGGATTAGTACGTCTGTGACTTATGTTCGGTCTATAGAGACACTTACTCAAGTATCCCTCGCCAGCCATGGAAAGCGTCAGTAATCTCATCAACTTATGCAATCCCATCCCACTAAAGAAGAAACGAACAAAACCGAAGCCGCGAGAAGATCAGAAGTCCTTCATCAGTCTGAGGATAAGATCGAGCGAAAGCCGGAAAGGCAAGGGGTAAGATTCGTTGCACTCAACTGACCGTCTAGTTCGATCCGTGGGTTTCTGGAAGAGACTCATGTTCGTGTAGATGTCGTCATCAAAGAGCCAATGGGAGACCGTCTTACCACCATCTATACATTGGTCGTCTGTGTGCGGGACGATGTCGATGGCGACGATTGGGGGCGATGGGGGGATAATGTGAAGAGACAGAATAAGGGTACAGAGCGACCGGTGGATAGTTTGACAAACGATTAGTGGGGTCATAGCTCGGTGCAAGGAAAGAGAATGACTAACGAGATTCGACGAAAGAAATCGTCTTTTCACCCAACGGAGCTCGTCGGTTTCCAAGCGAAGCGACCATAGATTGGATTGTCCAATTCGAGTCGTTCGACTCGGATTTCAGAAGTCCGTACCCTAAGACAAACGGAGCAGACCATTCAGTATTCGTCCACGGAAAGCTTGAGGGATGAGGAGTTCTTTTTTGTGGTCTAAGTGGTGTGCGAAGGAAGCACCCCGGAAGAGGGGACCTCACAGAGATCTGGATTTCCTAAGCCGAGTCGCTGGAAGGAACACAGAGATCACTCGTCAGCTCTTGGATACGATCGAAGGGGGTCGCGTCGAGGTAAGCTCAACGCGATAAAAGAAAATCCTCACGTAATCGAATCCCACGCCCCCGACCTGAAATACTTCAACACGTCAGCGATTCTTTGCAAGCCAAAGGAAGATACATGCAAGGGGTTTCTTGACAAGGTACGACTGACCGATGTAGGTAGACAAAGCGTGGGAAATCCAGCAAAGTCTTCGGCTATGGTCGTCGTGAAGCCAAAGAGTGACGACTACGAGCAAGAAGGTTGACAAGTTAGATTAGTCAGTCAGCCTTGATCAAGGATAAAGATAAGCACGGAAGACCCGAGCTCGATGGTGCTGAAGTGAGAACGCACCAGCATATGATTGGCGAGCATCAAGTACTCAACTCCCTCGTGGTCCTAAATTTGAGTCAGCCCAGAAAGTCAGTCCAACGTACAAGCCCTCGTTCGACAAGCTACTTCATCTCAGAATCGTTGATCAGATGGTCTCTGAGAGAGTATCCCATTTCACGCACCGTCTGACTAGAAAAGTACTCCGCGTAGTCACCCGAGAAGCTCCGATCCGCCGCGTGGTCGCTGAAGATCATGGACGAGACTGAGTCGAATCGGAATCCATCGAATCCTATCGTCAAGTGGCACATCAAGGAGGGAAGAGAAACTCGTCAGCGATTGAATTCGACACGCAACGAGAAGAGGCACAAAAGGGTGGGCGGGACCATTGATGATGGGAGAAATCACCTAGACGATCAACGCAGAAATGTAGATTAGAGCTGCCAGACAAAGATTCATCAAGCGAGAGCCTCTAATCAGCTCGACGAGCCATGGAGGGAGGAGAATCGAGCTAGTCGAGATGAATAGAGAACCTGTACAACTAACAGCAAGAATCTCACGACCTCGCGTTTGCTGTAGTCAAAGATTCGACTGATGATAGGATTGAGAGAGCCCTTATGATGGTTAGGCCTATGTCATATGGGTGGAGGGTAAGGTAGAACAGGATCAACTTACGTTCCCCAAATAGGGTGTGTCCCATTGATTCCCGATCGAAAGTACTGATCTGATTCCCCATTGAACCTATGGGTGGGTCATGAATTCAGTTGAGTGGCGATTAGTCATTCGACATGAGGCCGACATGCGAAAACAGAATTGAGATCCCTCACTTGTTGAGCGATTCGACATCGTTGGAGCACGAATGGCTCTGAACAACGTCGAGGATGACTCTAATACCGAGTCGGTGCGCAGAGTCTATGAGGGACCTGAGCGAAGATATAGAGCCTGTGAATAGTCAAGATGAGCGAGAGGTGAGCTGTCAGGATTCCATATGGTCGAATGTCCAGTTGATGTGACTGACCGAATCGCGAAGAGACGGCAAAGAACGAGCTGACTTGATAGCCATATGACTGAATGAAGCAAAAGAGGGATCAGCATGATACCGAAGAGATACGAGAGGACATATATGTGCTGACAGCATAGTAAGGGTGTTCCATGATGCCCATTCTGATCATCTCAAGCAGATGATTAGTATCAACCTTGCCTTGTTTGAACGATCGCGCCGATACAACTCACAACTGCAAAGTATTGTACCCTCCAGCATGAACTCTCGGCAACACATCTCTCTCAAACTCCTCAAAGCTTCCCACCTTCCCCTTCTCGCCCGTGGCAGCTCCGATATGGGCTTCGTAGATCCTTGGCGTCGTCGGTACAGATGGTCTTGCTCCGACGTAACGTTTGGGTAAAGGGACAAAACGAGCTCTAAATTGATGCTCAACTGGCTCCTTCGATTGAGTCGCGAGGAGGGTGAAGGCAGGGAAACGAAGCAGGATCTCGCCTGCAGGAAGAGTAACAGAGAGCTTAAGCAGGAAAGACTCCTGATCAGCCAAAAAAGTGGAATGTACATATGGTGAGCCAATTCTAGGGTAACTGCTTACCTTGACCTCTGACCCAACTGGAATGGCCAGTTGGCCATCTGGTCGACATGGGAGCGAGATTCTCCAGTAATCTGAGCTAGCTGAGGATGACGATGATGCTGTCCTCAACGGACTGAGAGGGTGCGAAGAAGCGTTCCAACCATCTAGTCGTTGAAGCGGTAGGCATCGATTCAGTTGACAGGTTTGAGGGCGATCACCTTAGGGAAAGGATGCTGCGTACTGAAATCTCCTACTAGGAAAGCAGCCGACACATTTTCGATCCATTCCGTATACACGATGGAGTTATCGCTCTGGATCTGACAGGTGGAATTACCGTCGATGTCCGTGATCTTGAGATCAGCATTGACTTGCTGATCGTAACCCGGCAGAGCAACACGGCACTGACGATGAACCCTAGCTCGGTGTATGCCCTGCAGAACCCTTCGAGACCTCCTGGGTATGTCTCGATCTGCCTCAAGCTGTCTATATAGTGTTGATATCTTTGCGATCGGATGAAAGCCAGGGAGCCAAGAGCAAAGCAGTCAGATGACAACATCAAGCGATACCTACCCCTTGTCCTGAATCGATTATCGCCTTGATACTCCCTTCTTGATCGTCTGCTTTACCTTTCTGCGCATAAACAGGGATCTGGTGACATACCTCGCTTTCAAGTACCACTCCCACTTCGATAAACTAGGATCAAACTCAATAACCCCCGAACCATCCTCCCTTTCCTCCCTCGACGATCTCTTGTTTGTCTCTCCGTTTAACCTTCCCACTACATTTCTGATATCATCAAGTGCAACGTTCTTTATCTGGTTGACAAATGACGAACGAGCAGAAGTAGCGAGTGTCGGTGCTGGTGAGGCTCGAACGAGGTGCTTAGAATCTGGGGAGGTCGGAGCGAGGTAGCTTCCTTTGCCGTCTTGGGTTGGGACGAGAGTCTGATTAGAGAACCAAGCGATTGGAGATGGATGAGTTGATTCCGAGGGCATCTTCTTTGTGGATACGGGAGCCATAAAGGAAGGAAGGAGATGATCGTTTCAGGGCAGTGACGTCGGAAACTGGCGTCGGCACTTTCAATCTCTTGTCCAAACAGGAGGTACGAGCGACCTGGCCGAGGTGTCGTGAACAAAATATCCTTCATTCGAGAAGAGGCTTGCGGTCTCTGCCTCAACGACACCCATGAAGCAGCAAACAAAAAGGAAAACTCTTTCTCAACCGAATCCTCTCGCAGATTCCTGCCACAGGGATTTCGTGATCCAAACGACCGATCAGAAGCTTCTTTCCTAACGATCGATGATTGTGAGAAGCATGCATGCATAACTCGACCGAAAAGAGACAAGAGGCACGAGTAGACGTTTTGGATCCACCGTACCTTCCTGCTTCCTTCCGATCCAACCGACAAGCAAAAACCAAACACCAGAAGCGTCCAACGTAGAGAAACCGCGCGCGAGAATCCTTTTTGATAAGAAAAGGGGGCGAGTGGTTTAACCGGACTTTCCTGTATTTTAAGCAAGAAGAAGAGAGCGGGATAGCATGATGAGAACGGGTTCGATGGGGATGATTCGACAACGGTAGCCGATAGGGGAGACTCGCCAGCGGGCTGCTCGTTCCTGTGATACAAATCGGATGGAAAACAGGATCAGTCAACTGAACGTTGGAGGAGAGACTTGATCGATGAGGTGATTGTGCGAATGAAGGATCAGATAGGAGCGAAAGACTTTATAGATGATTGAGTTCGGCATTCTCTTAGTAGGAGTACGATTGAACTATGCATGCTTTAGATATCATCACGAAGTAGGCATTTGGGAAGCTGGGATTGACTGGACGCGCGGATGGGCAGTCCCTTGGCAGCTAGGGTATTTGGTCGTCGCAAGGCAAAGCCGGATTTGCCCAGGCGAGGATGCGGAAGATCAAGGCCGAGCGAGCAAAGTAATTAGACACTCACATCTTCCTCTTTCCTCCGGGGGCAAGAGTGACGTTGACGAATCGTCGGTTGTACAAGAGACGCTTCTTGGCTCGGCCCTTGGGAACCTTGGGCTTCTCTTGCTTCTCGACCTGTCAAGAGTGAAGGATGAAGGGGTGATAAAGGGCGACGATGAGTTTCTGTGCTAGAGGCTGGGAGAGGGGTGAAGACGCGGGCTTGCTTACCTTAGGGCACTGAGACTTGACCTTACCGGCTCGAGCGAGGGATCCGTGAACTAGAGAAAGCAAAGCGTTCCAATGTCAGAAGGATGGACAAGCACTGAGCGAGTTGGTTGGTTCGATGGGCCGAGGACGGGAAGAACGCCAGCATCGGTGAAGAAGTATGGTCGGGGGACGATGGCGGATGGGGCAAGGGATTGGATGGAAGACAATAGCAGTAGATCTGGTCGAATAATGGTGGTGCTAGTGTTGAGCTGGGAGAGGGATCTGGCGCGAGTTGGAAGGGGAGTTTGGTATATAGCGCGGACGATAGCTGGTTTGGATGTATGTGGGCTGGGTGAAAGAGGGCGTGGTGTCGACATCAAGGGGGAAGAGGACGAGAGCGGGATGGTGGGCTGAAGTCTGAATGATCTATGGGGGGGACGGGCAGAAATTGGGATGTGGTGTGGATGAGAGGGCGACTGAGGCAGAGGATGGATATGGATTTGTAGAGGGAATTGGAGAGAAGGGAGGTCTTGATGGGTCGATGTGGACGGTTGATGTCGTCGTGCATGTCGGTATATGATAGGATGGTTCGGTCGTTGGGCAGGATGCTGCTATGGGGTATGCGAGGATAAGAGGGTCTCACCTTTTCCCATGGTGAATCGACGAGGAACAGGAGAGGGGAAGGGGAGGGCGAGAAAAAGCTGAGGGGAGACCGGTCCTCCCAAGAGTCCTTCCGTCTCTAACCTGGGAGGGAAGGCCCTCGAATCGTCTCCCTGCAAATTCCCCTCTTCCTCTCCTTCAGCCTTGTCGTCCTCCCTTCGAAAAGCCTCAAATCAGTAGCCAAACATGGTGATTACCATTCTACACTTGCCAATCACAACACAGACCCATCCATTCACAACACAGACCTATCCATTCACATACCCACTATCAATCCCCATTCAAATTTCTTCCCTTTCCACCCCTCCCTCGACCTCTCCTCGCCGCCCTTGACTCCTCATGCTGATGCCCTCTCGCTCTCACTTCAGGGTCGAGTCCGTACCAAAACCGTCAAGCGAGCCTCGCGAGTGATGATCGAGAAGTACTACCCCAGGTTGACGCTCGACTTCCAGTGAGTGTCTTGACATTTTCTCCCTCGTTTCCTTGAATCCTTCTCACCCTTGCCATCGCCTCTCGTTTGACAGCACCAACAAGCGAATCGCCGACGAGGTTGCCATCATCCCCTCCAAGCGACTCCGAAACAAGATCGCTGGTTTCACCACCCACCTCATGAAGCGAATTCAGAAGGGACCCGTTCGAGGTATCTCCTTCAAGCTTCAGGAGGAGGAGAGGGAGAGGAAGGACAACTACGTTCCCGAGGTCTCCGCCATTGCCGTCCCCGAGGGTGGCCTTGAGATCGACCCCGACACCAAGGTAAGCTCTTTTTTTTTCTTACTTGATCTCACTTTGGCTGCTTAGGAGATGCTCATTCTGTCTCATTTGCGTCTTTCCAGGACCTCCTCAGGTCGCTCAACATGGACAACATCCCCGTCAACGTCTCTGGCCCCATCCTTGCCTACACCGCCCCCGAGCGAGGACCCCGAGGTGCTGGTCGAGGTGGACGAGCCGTCCCCGGTGCCGGTCGATCTTAAACGGATCGTATCCCTCCCCTACCTTACGACGTGCTACTCCCCTCAGTGGAAAGAAAAGAGCTTGCCTCTTCTCTTCTCCCGAGTACGATTTATACAAATGCTTCGTGCAAAAAGGATATCCGAACGTCCCTGGAAAGGGACGAACTCGAGACCCTCCCTTTCTTCTCTCTTGTACCTTGTTGACCCGATTGCTCAATCGGCTGCGCTCTCTCCGCTGACCTTGACTCTTCAACTAAAACTCTCAGAGAGTTTCCATGTCACTGAACAGTACGGGCTTGGTTGACTGATGCTCGTGTCACGATCAACTCTAGACCCGTGCCTTGCCATTCTCTTGTTCCTTCTCGAACTACCTCATAAAGATCCCTAAGCAATCAGCGGCCGACACGTTGCTGTCTTTTTCTTTCCTCTCTCTTGCGGTCTATCTTCATTGTGGATATAAATGATATTGTTGCTCGTAATCATCTCGCGCTCGTCTCCTTGAAAAGATATCTTAACACTGTATCGAGAACAGCCGGATTCAACGTCCAGCTCATCAATCATCCCAGAAAAGTCCTATTGAATACCCACGAGATTGAAACCTCTAAAATCTTGCGCGCAGGATACCTACCTCAACGCTTCTTCCCTCGTGATCCCCCTCCTCACTCTCACTCTTACTCTCACACGAACACGAATACGAACATCAAGTTCCACCACCACTACCCAGAGTCGAAGCCGCTCTTCTCGCCTCGACGCCCTGTCTTACTCTTCCAAACAAACTCGAACCTAGATCCCTCGCGCCAGCCAATCCACCAGCCAAACCCTCCTTGACTCTCGCCCCATCAATCTGTAAGCTCGCCGTCGACGATAATCCCCCTCCTCCATCTCCACCACCAGATCCATTGGTGTTATTGACGCCTGAGGTTCGGTAAACTCCACCGGTGGAGAGCTCGTAGTTACCAAGTCGAAGATTGATAGCGGATGTGTTTGCACTTGGTGGAGACATGGGGGTACTACCGACCGAGAGTGGATTTGAAGATGTTGATGAGGCGAGGTTGTTTGACGATTGTTGTGCGCTAGATGAGAAAGCGGTCGGTAGGAGTGAAGAGACGAGTGAGATGGGTTGCTGGGGACTCAAAGTGTTGCCAGTATTAGTAGCAGGTACTGTCGATGACGATGCTGATGATAGTGATGAAGGGGGTGAAGAGAAAGATGGTGGGAATCGAGTCGCCGAATCTTGGACCATGTCGAGGAAACTTTTGATCAAACACAAGCAAGAAGAGAACAACGTGAGCGGAGTTGGCGTTCGGTCGAGCGAATTGAAAGGAGAAGCAACAGCGAAGAAAAGGAAACAGACCTCTTGGAATTATGGACGCAACTTCCTCCGAGCAAGATCCTCGGTGCGTTCGACCCTCCGCTTCCGCCAATATTGGAACCGCCGAGTCCGTTAGCGGCGTTTGTTGCGAGCTGTTGATTCAAGAGAGCGACAGCACGAGCTTCTTCATACGTGGTACCACCGACCATGAAGAGGATGACATCTTGAGGTCTGTTCAACGTGAATCGATGCGGAAGTTGATTGGGACCATGCGAGATAAAGGAATGGTTAGGCATAGGAGAGCGAGCAGTAGATGGAGGCAAGAACCAGCCAGTCATCTCATCACGGATGGATGAACGGACCTCTGTTGACTTCGATTTGTCCCAGGAGGGATTCCACCTTCGTCTGCCTCCAAGAACGGATAACTCGATTCTTTGAGTCTTCCCTTGAGAAGAAGGTCGAGCGTTTGTAGGAGATGGGGTTTATGTTGCGTGTAAACGTTCTCAACTCCCTGTGACCGTCAACCAACCGAATCGACCGATTTGAGTAATCAAGGACGGACGATGGAACAGCTTGACTCGGGGAGAGTAAAACTCACCTGAAGACCTTTGACGAGACTCTTTCCTCGAGAGAAAAGGTTTTCGTTCGAGAAGAGATCATCCTGACGCTGATCTGCGCCTGCATAATTCAGCATCACGTACACGAGCTAGGTTCCCAACAGCGTGAGAGACGGGCGTTCGATCAGCATCCCTCACCCATCAAACGTTCCCTCTCATGTCCATCGACCAAAACGACATGATCGAGACCTAATCGAGGAGGAGACTCACCTTGGCTTGATCCGGTTCGATGCCATTGTTGACGAGAGTAGCAACAACGTGAGGGATAGCATTTGCTGAGAACTTCTGGTATCGAAGGGCGTAGAGGATAGCTAATCGAAGCTTGTTTTGTGAACGGATGGCAGGATCCGAGATGAGACCGAGCACGCTCTGAACATCGATCCGCACGGCCAACGCGAGGGATTGATTGAAGAACCGTCAACAAGCAGGTTCATCAAGCAACTGTAACATCGGTTCGGGCAGGGTACAACGAACCTTGAGATCAGGCGTATGACTCTCGTTACTAGCCAAACTCTGTTCCACCTCCGAGACCGCCAACAGACCATCTTTCTCTACGATCCGACTGAGTTCACCTACGAGTGCAACGTGTCTCGAGACGTTCCCACCGAGCTTTCTGAATTCTGGATACTCCTCTACGAATCGCTTCATGTCGGCGATAGAAGTGATAGCCGTTGGGTCGTGGTGGGTCGATTTGGATTGAAAGTGAGAGACGTAAGAGGCCAGCGAGGCGCCAAGGTCACCAAAGTTCGAGAAGAGGTTGTTGGCGAAAAAAGGGTCTGATGTGGTGGAAAGCATGATTTCCTTCGAGAATAGGGAGATTGGATGATTAGTATGAAGAGATGACGAGTGCAGAGCGGGACTGGATAGGATTCAGAGATGTATACCCACTTTGAGCTCTGGACGTGCTTCGTCCTCTATTCGAACACGACCATTGACAATCCCCAGTAGCTCATGAACCTGTGCCTGATACGTCCATTGCGATAGCAAGGGTGTCACCGGATCGTTCCGTCGATCTGAAGAAGCAACGTTCGACTCATCAGTAGTCGCACTTTGGAGATGATTGGTACCATAGCTGATGTTCACCTAGAATAATCAGCTGAGGTGCCGGACCACTGCTTCCTCTGAATCCGAATAGATCTCCATAAATGCCGCCCCCAGTCGTCATTCCGTACCCGATCTCGCCAGCAAGCTTCTTCGCGACACCCGACATACGTTCCCATCGGATCAGCGGCTTCTTTTTGAGGGAGAGTAAGAGAGCGAGAAGGCCTTGGGTGTGAAGGTCGAGGGATGCTGGATTAAACGATTGGGGCGTCGAAGCGTGAAGCGGAAGGGCGGGAAGGGATGACTACAAGGGGGAAAGACCGGACCCAGCAGTGCAGTATGGATGTGAAATCAGCATATCAGTTATCCTTCTGATCAAAACAGGAGGGGCGAGGATTACGTTTGGTGAGGGCGAGAGTGGTGGAAGAGAAAGAGCGAAAAGCGATGGTAATAGGGTGAGGTAGTCGGCAAAATATTCCTGAACGAATCAAACAATGTATCAACGACTTGGACCATAGGTGATGGATTCAAGTGAGCGGACTCGAAAGCAAGACGACCGAACCTGAACTTCTTTCACAACTTCGTACTCGTCCGCCTGAGCCAGCATCTCGATGGCACTCTTCGTCAAGACATTTGAGAAGACTGTAACGACAAAGGCACTCTGTCAGTTCAGGCACATGAACACATGTTGTAATGATCAAGGATCTGGAGCGGTGAAGTTGAAGAGAGACATCTTTCTTGCGCAGTCGATCTGGATCTGACGAATCAAGAGAACGGTACGGATGTTGGATCTCACATAGCCAATATCCCCCGTACTTCGGCTGCGCCAATTCCTCCTTGACCCACTCGAGCGTCTCTGGATCGGGCGAGAGGAACATGAGGCACTTGAGGTGAGGCATCCGATCTCGAGACGCGCTGCGAACGAAGGAAGGGTTGCGAGCAGCAGAGGAAGGATAAGTCCATCGGACCGAGAGTCAGACTACGTCAGCACAGTGTGGACGATAGTGTACGAGTAGATGATCAAGGACAGACTTGTCTATACGGTCAGTAAGGTAGACTTCGTGGGTGAGAAGCGTTGACTGAGTCGTGGCGAGCGAGACGATGGGGGTCTTGGGTGGGGTTTCGTTGACAGGATTGGATGTTACATTTCAGACGAAGATGGTGTGGGTTCGAGAGGAAAGAGGAATCGAGGATGGTGAGCAAGAGAGTTGAGGGATCAAGGGAAGGGGACGAAACGGACAGTTCTTGGATCTAGCAAGAGGACCTTCATCCCTCGGACCTGGGTAAACATGCGATCCAAGTAAGTGGTGACTGCCTTGAGTGTATCCATGGCTGATGATGATTGGCAATCGTCGTTGAAGATGGTGGTCGAAGCGTACTCCTCCCATCAGCTCGCATCAGGCCGAACGCCCTCCCTCCCCCGCCCTTCCCACCTTCAACCATCATGCCATCCTCGTCATCGCTCCTCATCCTGCCCATAGAGTCACTCACTACATTCACTAACCCTCATCAATCGATATTCGCCTCCATCCGAACAGTCACCAATCAAACAACCAATAATCTCACCATCTTTCTTCGATCCAATCTCTTTGATCCAAACTCCCCGTCCTACCTCTCACCCGTTCATCACTGGAAGGACCTTCAGACTTTCTTGGGAAGATGCTATGGCGAGAGCGTCCGGGTCGCACAAAGCTTGGGGAGGGTTTTGTTTGAGATAGACGTTGTCCTCCAGGGTCTTGGTGGTCAAGAAGCTGACAAGGCTCGATGGTCAGATATGGAGGGATGCCCTTGGGATGTTCTTTGGATGTCGGGAAAGGGTATGGTCTCCAATCCATCGTTATCGTGAAGAGTACAGGAGAGTTGATCGATGGTGCATCTTCTCTTCCCCTCCTCCCACCTTCTCATTGCCTAGAGTCACTCTCGCACCTTCCCGTCGGGTTCCCCAGAACGCCTAGAAACGTCCAGATCCTGTCAGAACTATCTCAAACTCCGGACAGCATACCGAGTGACGCTTCCACTTCGCATATTCAGCCAACATATCCCGTCGTTGCCCTCGGAGGTAAGCGTTTTTTTCTTTTAGTCCTTCCTTCTTCTTCTCTTCCTTCTTTTCTGGTGATAACCTTCCCCTTTCCTTACCTCTTGATTCGGTCGAGATAGGTTCCTTCGACCACCTTCATGCTGGTCACAAGATCTTACTCACCATGGCCATCTACATTTGTTCTCGTAAATTGATCGTCGGCGTGTCAGGTTCGTCTTCTCACCACTTTGCAGAGAACCTCCCCGAAACTAGTCGCTGTATTCAAAGCAACTCTCTGGTCCTGTCGGGTTAGACGATGAACTTCTCAAGAACAAGAAATACGCATCGGAACTCCAACCGCTCGCGGTGCGGAAATCTATTGTATCGTCCTTCGTCCGACGCATCAACCCAGTGATCGAGTACGACATCTGCACCATCACCGACGTCTACGGACCTACGGCTACTGAGGAAGATATTCAGGCCCTTGTCTTGAGTCAGGAGACTGTCGCTGGTGGAGAAGCTAGTAAGTGGTGATTCGACTTTCTATCTTTTGTTTCCCTGAACCATGTGGATTGACTGGCATTCCGTTGTAAATCTGTCCCTCCTACCCCCTTGTATTACTACACGGAAACGTTGGCCAAACGTCAAGTCGCCAAGCTTCGACGGGCATCTTCGCTTCCTCCGCTAGACACGCACGTCATCGCCGTCATCTCTCACCTAGCTGATGAATCACTCAAAGACGCTGAGCGAATTAAAGAAGCCAAGATGAGCTCGACGTTCATCCGACAGTGGATCGCGGGGAGAAGAGAGACTGGGGAGGACGTTGATTAGGTCTTGGCGGGTGGTCCAGGTTGGGGATTTGGGACTTGGATGGATGTAAAGATGGGCATGCTGTGTATTTGGATTGATTTGATGTCGCGCTGAGTGTTTGGAGAGAAAAGAAAGGGAAAAACGATGATTTCCGGAGGAGAGCCAGACTTTTTGAACGAGGGAGTCCTCTACGTTCAACACCATCACACACGCACCCACGCACACCCCACTCCATTCACCCAACCCAACCAAACACGTCAGCCATCATTTCAGACCGAGATCTCGTTCAAACAAGAGCATCACCCGTAAACGACCTCGTCAGACTTGATCGAATCCGACGACGCAACCGCGACGACAGTTCTTCAACTTCCCTTAACGACTCTTCCTCCCACAAGTCCAATTCATCCTACGAGCCTTCCACCTTTTCATTCAACTTTACAAACGCCGTTAGGTCACCCAACAACAAAGCTTCCAAGCTAGTCTTTCGACCTACCTTTGCCCTTCGCTCTTCGACTCTCAACCAGACGACGCCAAACACCGACAACCCATCAACCAACGCCAACGACAGCGACATGGCTCCTAAACCCGCTACCACCTCCACAAATAGCTCCTCCAACGTGCTCACCAAAGGAGCGACTGGAGGAGGCAAGCGGACATTGAGCTTGAGTAACGATCAAGCCTTCGGTCTCGCACCTTCCTCGAACGGTGAAGGAGGTCATGGTGGTACCAAGGATGTTCATCCATTGAGGTTGAGGTTCGTCGAATCTATCCATCGTCGGTTCCGAGGTTCATGGACGATCACGACAAATGAGAGAGCATAGGGAGGGGGGAGCGAGAGGGAAAGGGAGAGCTAAACCTCTCTCCCTCTCGGTCTGATTCTCCCTCCTCCCTTTCGTTTCTTCATCATCCTCTTATGAAAGCTCTTCACTGAGCTGTTCCCCTTTGAGTCGACGCTAAATCTATTCATCATTCCTACCTTTGTCAATCTTAAAGTTGGCTCTTTTGGTTCGTTCACCGCGCGCCAGGTGCAAAAGTCGTCTCGGCGAGCCAGTACGAAGAGAGCATAAAGAAGATTGGTGGATTCGCTTCAGTTCGTATCTCTTCCTTATAATCTCTGTGTTACTCTTTGAATATCCTCCAAAACTCTCTCCCTCCCTCAAACATAACAAACTGACCCCTTAGAAACCTTTTCTTCTCGTTACCTTGATCTTCTCTCGTCCTCGTCCCCGTCATCGTCCTCCCTACTTTCTTCTCGGGCAATTCTCTCTTCTCGTGATGGGGAACCGACACAGATTGAATCGTTCTGGACAGTTTGGTCGCATCTCCTCCCTCCCTCCGAACTCCCACCTGTGACCGATATCCTTCTCTTCGTACGCGTTCTCTTCTCCTTTTGTTTCTGTCCCTCTTCATCCTCATTTTTCCTCCTTCCAAAAATGGACAACACATCCGCAAAGGAGGGGGGGGGGGGGGGGCCAAAGAGAAACCAGAAGAGAGGAATTACAGAAAGCTCATCAGGAGAATCCCTTTTAAATTCCCCTCTCACTTTCTCTTTCTCTCGACCCCACTTACTTAGTCGACGGCGATCCGACTTCCGATTTGGGAAGAGCTCCCCCGAGGAGCGAAATTCACGATCCGACTTCGAAAAGGTCTCTCTGATCGACTCTTTGAAGATCTCGTCCTCGCCGCCATCGGCGATCAATTCTCCGCCGACGAAGGTTGCGATGGCGTCGTCGGCGTCGTCTTGAGCGTGAGAGCTCAGGAGGACGTTTTGAGCGTTTGGACGGAGAGGAGTTATGCGGATGGTGGGAGGGCGGTCAAGTGAGTGCTTTTTTTTTTCTTGGTTCTTCTCATCTCCTTCTCTTTCCCTATTGTTTTTCTTTCTGGAAGGAGGATGGGTGATTGACTGCTAGTAGGAATGACGAATCGGATCTGATTAAGGATCGAGGAGAATGTAAAGGACAGTTGGGACCAAGTTTCGGGATAAAGGTTGGGGCTAGTACGTGTTCGGAGAAAAGTAGAGGGAAACGAACCGGCTGGCGAGCGAAGCAGGGTTGGGGGAGTTGATGACGAGCGTTGGCCGAGCTGTCAAAAGATTCCTGTCTTGACAGGCGCCAACCCTTCTTTCTCTTTTGGCGCGGCGGAGGAGAGAAAGGGGGAAGGAGGTCAAGACAGACTTCCTCTATCTCCTCTTGACCAACCACCCTCTTGACCAACCACCCTCTTGACCAAACATAATCCATCACCAAGCTCCATCTTCCCCATCTTGCATCTCACATCCCACGCATGTTACATAAACATCCATTTCGAACGTCAAGACTGATTGACAATTGTCTGTATCTTCCAACTTCTTCCTCAAAAAAAAAAAAAGGGATGCGATATTCCGTCTCCTAGGTCTCCCATCTTCCACTATCGTTGACTACAAACTCAATTCAGAGTACGTTGGGGTCGTCTGCCCATTCTCATCTTTTCCTTCTGCTTCGCACGCACAAAACTAAATCAACGTTAACCCCTCACCTCCATCATCAAATAGCCTCATTCACTCCACTTCCCGACCCAACGCACTTGAGCGAACGCACAGCATGCGAAACGGTGACGATGGTCTCGGTTCGAGGACAGGTGGTGGTGGTGGTACGAGAGATATCTGATGAAACCAAAATCTCTTATCTCGTTCGTTCTGGGTTCTGGGTTGAGAGATGAGTTGAAAGTGAGAGGATGAAAAGAGGAGGAGGATACGTTGCTCGCGCTGCTTTAGACTCAAGATGTTAGAAAAAAAAACCAAGGAAAGATGCATCATTTCCCCGCTAGCACCATCTGTCGTGCGTGCGCCTTTCAACACTCAGGAGCTGGACAGTACTACATCCACGAGAAAAAAAAAAGTTGGAATCAAATAAAAGCCTCCGAGAGCGCAAAACATCTCTCCACTGCCCTCTTCCTATCCAGTGAGCACACATCATCGTCTTCCCTCCTTTCCATCGTTTCAGACCCCTCATCTCGTTTCGTTCCTCTTTTTTCATTTAGAGCATGCAGAGCCAGATGGAAGAAGCGAGGGAGAGACCGATGACGGCGTAACCCGACTGAGTAACGGCCTTGACGGAAAGGACTGTTGTTAGTTGATCGAGAGTGAGAGTGAGAGGAGGATCGGCGAGAGATCAAGATATATGTCAGTTCCAGGGGACAAATTGTAGACTGAGCCTCGCTGCAACAGTCTAGTGCGTGGAGAGTAGAGAAAGGACGAACGGTATCCAACGTCCCAAGCGAGATGTCGAAGACCGTTCCAGGAGTGGTACGAGAAAGCGGCAGCAACGGGGAACTTGAGGGTAGCCTTGAGCCATCCAGGGAAAGCTGCAATGAGGAAGTTAGGCAGAGTCAGTAAAAGGTTTCGCGTAAGCTCCGGTTCTGGATGATCAGGCTGGAGAAGAGAGGAGACGAACATTGGACAAAGTCGATGAGGTGAGCACCATCGAGGACGGGAAGCCAAGGGTTGAAAAGGTAGAGGATACCACCAATGTAGAGACCTATCGTTGATGGGTTTGGAACGCGAAGGGAAAGTAGAGTGGCAGGAGCAGCAGAAGGACGATCAGCAAGTGTCCACCAAGTCGTTTGTTTCTTTCGACTCCGTTCCAGGAGCGCTCTTTGTTCTACCCGACTGCTGCTAGTTCTCTAGGCACCTCAACTGGCCCTGTTTCTTCTTGCCGGTGCTTATCGACATGATCTCTTCGTCCTCCGAACATCCACACGCGAGATGGAAAAAGTATCGAGGCTCGCAAAGTCCTCCAGTACCATTACTAACCAGCGCTCAATCCAACACCGGTGACCCTGTTAGCGATCGATCCGAGCCAAGTGATCTGGGGCTGGTAAATGGTGAAGTGAGGCGAGTTTGGTCGAGCAGCTCGTTGAACGTTGAGGTGAGTGGTCGACTCGGTGTGGTTAAGATGATGAGTCGCAGCGGCTGGTCGCTGGACTGGGGTGGACGCAGTAGGAGAAGGTCGGGTAGGAGTAGTGAGGAGAGTTCTGTTGTGACGATAGTAGTTGATGGAGGGAAGAGAAAGAGGAGGAAAGAGGCGGCAGGTGCATTTGAGGACGTTGGTTGTGGCGCGCCGAGGAGAGAAGGGGAAGTCGATCGGGATGAACAGCCAATGCGTTGGAAGATAGAGGATCAATCACATATCGACGATGAGCTGAGGTCCAAGGCGAGAGGCCAGAAGCAAGAGAACAGAAGAGGAGACAGAATAGAAGGGAAAGGGGAGGGAGGAATGGGCGCTTACCGGAAAGCCTGGGCAGAATACTTAAGCTCTATTTGGTTTGATCCGAGAATGTGTCCAGCATGAACAGCAGCGATATGAGCGTGATCAGAGAGGGAGGGGGGAAGGAAGAGGGAAGGTAAGCGCTTTGCGAGCAACTTGATTGGTTCCTCAAGGTCTTTCCGAAGAGACCCGACCCCCGACAAGACGCGGTTTGGGTGTGATTTGAGGATTCAAGAGGATCAGGACGTACGAGACTTGGAGGCGAGGGTAGGGATGGACCTTCGTCCGACGAGAGAGACGGCGAACATGGTGGAGGTGAGGAAAGATCGACGACGGGGAGCGGGGCGAGGTGATGGTTTGGAGACAGACACTTTGGATCTCGCTCTCTCGAGACAAGGCACCTTAAGACA
The DNA here is from genome assembly GCA_039545415.1 of Udeniomyces megalosporus. Classification (NCBI taxonomy): domain Eukaryota; kingdom Fungi; phylum Basidiomycota; class Tremellomycetes; order Cystofilobasidiales; family Mrakiaceae; genus Udeniomyces; species Udeniomyces megalosporus. Next base: position 1,007,949 of record BCKM01000002.1, on the reverse strand, counting down.
CCAATCTCCACTTTCTCAGTATCATCACTCGCCGATCTAGGAGCGTGAACCCGAACATAAACACCCAAGTAATCGAGAAAAAGAGAGAAAAGGAAGAAAAAGATCCCTGACTTGGAAGCTAGGAGATCACGAACGTCGCGAGAGACAACAGGGAAGGGAGGAATGTTCTTGTCTGGCCGCACAATCTAAGATGAGACGGTAATCAAAGGAGGAGGAAGAAGCGAAAGATGGAATCCAAGGGAGAGAACGACCAAAACGAGACATCTACTGAGGCCACGAAGCTCCGATCTGCGACACCTGGAATCCAATCTCGCGGAGGGCCTTGGCGTCGAGGATGAGTCGACCATCGAACTAGATGGTGAGACGATAGGAGGATGGAGGCAATAGGTGAGATGGCGACAACGTCATGGTCAAGGGCGAAGGAGAGTCAACGTACGACGAAAGCGGGCTTGGACATCTTAGAGTAGACCTCAGTCCAGTCCATCTGCTTGAACTCGTCCCACTCGCTGATATCGTTAACGTCGACACGACGCACGAGACAAGAAAAGAAGAGGGTGACAGTGGTCAGCACTTCATTCCTGCACCAAGTATCATAGGCGACAACTCACGTAGCGATAACGATCGCGGCGGCACCCTCGCAAGCAGCAAGCGCACTGGGAGCGACAGTGATCTTCTTCTTGTAAGCAGCAGAGTCCTTTCCACCCTCGGCGAGGTCCATCCAGATCTGGTCCTCCTTGACCTCTGGGTCGTAAACCGAGACGTTGGCCGACTCGTCAAAGAAGTTGTGGATGAGGGTGATGGCGGCCGACTCTCGGGTGTCTCCGGTGTCCTCTATGGAGAAACATCGAGATCGATAGAGGCGTGATCAGCTTAGAACCGGACGATCTAATGAGAACGGACGAGAAAGACCCACTCTTGAAGGCGAAACCGAGGACGGCAATCTTCTTGTTGGTGACAGTCGAGAAGAGGGTCTTGACGATGTTCGAGGAGAATCGTTTCTGTAGGGAAGACACGTGAAAATAAATCATTGGGTGACGGTTCTGGGCTGGAAGACGGAAAGGTGTTTCCTCATCCGGCACTCACCTTCTGGTACTCATTCATCTCGACGACGCTCATCCAGTATCGAGCGACCTCGGGAAGGTGCAAGCTCTCGGAGAGGTAGACCAAGTTCAGGATATCCTTCTGGAAGCACGATCCACCGAATCCGACCGAAGCCTTGAGGAACTTGGGACCAATTCGAGAATCTTTACCGACGGCGTAGGCGACCTCGTCAATGTTGGCTCCGGTAGCCTCGCAAACGGCCGAGAGGGCGTTGATGGACGAGATTCGCTAGAAGAAGCAAGTAGATGGTAGGTGGAAAGAGCAGGTGAGTGACCAAGCTGGGCAAGAAGCTGGGCAAGGAACGAAATCGTTGGCACGAGCCAGCTGACGAACCTGGGCGAGCATAGCGTTGGCAGCGAGCTTGGAAAGCTCGGACGACCAGAGACCGACAGTCAGGATCTGGTCCTTACTGCATGTCGAAGTAGGTACAACGTTCAGCTCGTCAGCTCTCCACGTTGAGAATCACCAGCGATTCAAGGGAAGGTGTGCATCTACCAAACACTTACGGGACCCAGTTGGCGTAAACGCCGGCAAGAGCCTGAGATGCCTTGAGCCCCTCCTCGGTCTGAAGCGAACCAATGAGGACTCTGTCGGGAGCGAACAAGTCGGCAATGGCGGTCCCCTCAGCAAGGAACTCTGGGTTGGAAAGGATGTCGAAATGGACTCCGGGTCGAGAGTTGGCGTCAAGGATAGTTCGCATCGACTCGGCGGTTCGGCAAGGAACAGTGGACTTCTCGACGACAATCTTGGAGGTGGTAGCAATTCGGGCGATCTGTCGGGTGGCGAGCTCGATGTAGCTGGAGGGTAGAGAGCGAACACGCAGAGCAAGCAGGATTTTTTGTGTGAACACAACGACACAGGACGCGAGGAGAGAGCAGAGCTTGTAGAAGGGTAATCTCACTTGAGATCGGCAGCGAATCCCTTTCCGACACCGCTCTTCTTGGTGGGGGTCTGTGAGATTCGATAAGCACACATGGTCAGCTCGGATCCATCTCCATCTGACCTGAGCATTCTAGAGAGAACAGATCCGATCAACGACTTACGTTGACAGACTACATGCATAGACACGACAATGAGAGTGGGAGCAAGCGATCAGTTCAGCGCCCAAACTTCCTCAGGTAGCCCTCGAGTGCCCGCCCGCACGAGCCCATCACGCCACATGCGACGATCGATCGTTCCACTCACGACAAAGATGAGATCAGCCTCGTCAATGGCCTTGTCGACCTCGGTCGAGAAGAAGAGGTTCTTGCCCCTGCAGCTCTTGATGACATCGACGAGTCCGGGCTCGTAGATGGGCAGCTCGAAGTTCTCCGAGTTCCAAGCATCGATTCGAGGCTGGTTAAGGTCGACAATGGTGACCTGACTGCATAGCGCGAACGAGAGAACGCGAGGAGTGAGAGGAAGAAGCGAAAAACAACAACAACAGCGACAAGAAATGAAGAGGGTCAATCCGAAAGCACGATAGGGTTTAGAGGAGCGAGAACGAGATGGGAGACAGTCAACGTACATGTGAGGACACTTGGCAGCGATAACAGCGCAGGTAGGCCCTCCTATATCACGACAGGAGAGACAAGCGAAGATGGATAGAGAGAGAGAGGACCAGAAGAAGCAGAAAGGAAGTCAGAAACCGAAAGCAAACAAGAGGAGAGGAGGGGGGATCGAAGAGGCTCGAGCGAGCTTCGAGTAGATGGCATCGAGGAAAGACAACGAACCGACATAGCCAGCTCCAACTGATGGTGAGAATCAAGAGAAAACGCGACAGAAGAGCATAGAGAGAACAAGAAGGTCAGTGAGGAGGAGGGAAGGAATGAGACTTGAGACGCGTAAAACTCGAGAATTCCGGAAGGAGAGTGGATGTTCTTACTGCAGCAGATCTTCTTGACTTGGGTGTTGGACATGGTAGAAAGAGTAATCGAGGTGGGTTTGAGGTGGAAGGGGTTGATAAGAAGAAGGAGGAAACGTGGAGGAGGAGGAGAGGTGTTGAGGATGAGGGACGAGGAGTCCCAAAAAGCGTCCCCGGGAACCTCACAGTGGGGTCCCCGCTGCGCTTTCCCTCCCGGTGAGTCTGAGTTCAGTTCTTGTTCCCTTCTCTTTCTTGTCTCTGTCAAATCAGACTCCATTCATCTCGTTTCAGATAGGAGTCATCATCCCCGACAATCTCCGGCCTTTCAATCCTCGACAACCTTTTGCGTCCCAGGAGCACGTGAAGAGAACACGTGTTCATCGTTCCCAAACGCTCCCAATTATCGCCATCCCCAACCCCTTCCCTGACTGAGAAGCGCAGCCGTCGACAACACTCCTTCTCCCCGTCTGCAATTTCTACCTTGACTTCTCGAGTAACCACTCAGTACCCTTGTAAGAGCGCCAGCAAACCGATGGTACCGAGTAGGACATTCTTGAGCCATGGGAAATCATTCACTATCGGAGAGTTGAGCAGATGTGAGCAGGAAGGGAAGAGCGTCGTTAGATACGCTCAACAGGCAGCCAGGCCCGACCAAGATAAGCAGTGTAGCAGGACGTATATGTCGAGAGACTCACTCGCTAACAGTTGAGACACGGACAGGAGGAAGGAGAGAATCGATTGGAACAATGAATCGGTCGTCAAGGATGGGCCAACGGAGGATGAAGAATACATTGTCCAACGAATCGAAGCGGCCTGTTACGGATGCAGTTCATACCTATCGTTGCGTAGCCTATAGAAAGTACGAGGTTGTGATCGAGAAAAGTAACGTCAGTATAGGTCTACTAATGAGCGAGAGATGAAACGAGCTTACCAATGTATGGTAGGAAACTGACAACACAAACCGCGACGAAAGAACAATAGCATTAACGTGAGGGCTTCTCATTCACAAAGACACATGCGGTGATAAGTCATACCCTCTAACCTGTCCGACAACATTACTCTTCTTGAGCCACTCCTCTCCGCGATACAGAGACACATCGTCCCATGGGTTGTTGTCACCCTTGGTCAGGAGTAATTGATCTAGAGGCTCAGTACCGGGTCTTATGAGATGAGAATAAAGAGCCATCAACAAAGCGCTCTCTTAAGGTATGCAAGGAGATAACAGTATAGGTTGCTCGATGGAACCAGGGAGATACTGATCACAGAGACTCGCGGGTCTTGTCAGCTTGGACCACTCACATGTCATGAGTCTCGATGATTCTGTGTACGATTGGAATTTCTTCTCCTGGAATATTATAGACGACGATGTTTCCGACATCATAGGGAACGTTGGCGAAGTTGGTGAGCAGAAGGAGATCGCCTCGATAGAAAGCAGGTTCCATCGAACCGCTGCGGGAGGAAAGCCACAGGGAAAATTGCGAGGTCAGCAGTGATCATGATTGGACCGGTCAGACTTGCTGAGGGAGCTTGAGGACAGAGGGAGGAAAACGATGAGACGAACGAGAGGACGACGACGATGGGAGACGCTGAGTTTGTAGCCAGAGCGAGTCCCTTCCAGAGCATAAGGCCTTGCGATGGATACAAGATGATGTTTAGATGACGTTGTATCGTTGCTTTGAGGTGAGGTAACTTACATGAAGCCGCGACGGTAGCGAGCTGGAGACCCTTGTCAAGGCACTGCAAGATGGGTTCGCGCGCGCTGTGAGCGAGGTAAGCAAGTATGAGTTGATTAGGGAGGATGGAGTCGGACTGACACCCCTGATGCCGAGGCCTTTTATTTTCTGTAGCTCCTGTGAGAACATTCTCGGATTTGGTGGTTGATAGGAGGAAGAGACGAGATAGTTGAGATGACGGTTTCGGCAAAGAGCGACGAGCTCGATTTTTGGATCCATTCCCTCCCCTCCACGACCACTATGGCTACCACCGAACGAGAGATCGCCTCCAACGATAGAGCGCTCACAGGTAAGTCTACGTGATACTTTCCATTGGTTGACAATCTGACGATGAACACCGACCCTCGGTTCCTTCAGGTGTCGCGCACATCAAACCAGAGTACGGTCTTTGCTTCTTCCTTTCCTTATGCTTGTCTGTCTCGCCGTCTTCTTACTTGTCACGCCCACGTACGCAACAGATTTGTCATTCCTCGGGCCAAAACTTCATCCGGTCCCTTGCCAGATGACGATGCCGCTGAAGGATCAACCAAAGGTGTCAAGCGAACCGCTCCCGAACCAGAGTCCACGCAGTCTGACCTTGACGCTCGGGACAAGGAAGTCGCCGCTGAAGAGAAGGAGCATCAGAATCATGTCGACGGTAGAGATGCCGGAGGAGGTGAAGGCGGCAGGAATGGTGGAACTGGCAAGAGGGCAAGAAGAGAGGATGGGAAGCTCAAGAAGGGTCAGAACAAGGCCAGGTCAGTCTTGACATGTTTAGTAGTCACCTGGCTGTGCAATACAGGTGAAGCTGACCAGAGTGCCATTGCCGAATACAGGAAATTCAAGCACGTGAAGGACGAGGTCGAGATGTGCAACGCCTACGCTTCAACAAAGAGCTGTCTCTTCGGTGATCGGTAAGAGCCTCCGGTGTAGTACCTAGCTACCAAGTTGTATTAATCGTTGACAAAATTCCTTGGCTTCCTTTACGCTACTCGTTCAGCTGCAACAAGTCGCACTCGCTTCCCCTCTACCTCTCGACCAAGGGTCCCGACATTCTCTTCCCCCCTTCGTCGTCCCTATCCTCTCTCCCACCTTTCATCGTTTACCCTGACCCAAACAATTTACCCTCAATCACCTGTCCAACTTACGCTGAGATCGGGTACTGCCCGCAAGGTTACAAGTGCCGATTCCTCTCGGCCCATATCGGCGGAAAGAAGAATGCTACCGACGAAACGGAAGTCGGAGAGTTGGTCGAGGAAGAAGCAGGGGAAAAGAAGAAAAGGTTTGAGAGCGAGTATGGAATCAGGGGTGAGAGAAACTGGGTCGACATTGAACCGCTCAAATCGTTGAGGCAGAACACAGTCAGTCCCGATCCACATTCATATCATATTCCTCCTCATCATCTTCGCTCTCTCCAGTCTCTGTCCTCCTCTCTGATATGCCTAGATGTATCTTGTATATCCTTAACAGTATCAATTTCCAATCGCTGATCCCTACCTTGGCAGTCTCGAGAACGGCGTCGTTCCCTACCGAAAGCAACCTACCAAACAAACGACTTCTTTCTCCCCTCCGACGTCAAAACCGACGCTCACAGAAGAAGAAGAGGCCATGAACGAGGAAGAAGCCATGAATGCCAATAATGCAGAGGAAGAGGAAGCCATGAACCTTACATCAAACGAGATTGAGGCTAGTCGTGTGGAGGCGGATAAGGATCAGGATGATGTTCCTGTTAGACCCGAGGAGAAGAGAAGGTTGGATTGGACAGGAAAGACTTATCTCGTTCGTATCCATCCCTCTCCCAACGACCATTCAAAACACGGCTCACTCGCGTGCGCTTCAATTGCTTGCTCGTTTCGTCACAGGCACCCCTTACCACCACCGGTAATCTTCCCTTCCGGAGGCTTTGCGTCTCTCTCGGAGCGGACATCACCTGTTCCGAGATGGGTCTCGCCGCTTCCTTCCTTCAGGGCGCAAAGTCAGAATGGGCCCTCACCAAGAGACATAGCAGCGAGAGGAACTTTGGTGTTCAGGTTGCTGGAAGCAAGGTTTGTCGATTGGTCTTACTGATGCTGACGACGTACGTCATCGTATGTGACACTCACCCATCTCGAACGCGATCTGTTTTCCAGCCCGCTCAACTCGTTCCTGCCGCTGAGGCGATCGTTAAGGAGTGCACCAACCTTGACTTTGTCGACGTTAACTTGGGTTGCCCCATCGACCTCGTCTTTAAGTTTGTATCGTTCCTTCTCGTTTCATTTCTCTTTTCTGTTCAGCCGAGATGCCTACGCCACGGACTCATCGTACTTCCGTTTCACTCATATGCTTTGATCGCTCGCTCGACTCGACAGTAAGGGAGCTGGTTCCGCCCTTTTTGATACACCTGGAAAGCTCGGCAAGATCCTCGTTGGCATGAGCAAGGCCCTGGGAGAGACCCCTCTGACGGTCAAAATGGTCAGTATAGATGATAAGCCTGATGCCTTACTGCCATCATCTTCTCGACCCTCAACGCTCACACGTCACAACGACTGATCAATCTTCGGATCCTCTAACGAATAGCGAACTGGTATCAAGGACAACAAGAACATCGCTCACAAGCTCATCCCGAAATTTGCCACCGAATGGGGCTGCTCAGCCATGACTGTTGGTCCTCATCATCCCAGGTCTCTTCCTCCTCATCGAGGACGATCATCTTCTTTCACTCTTCGTGGCCTCGGCTTATCTCATCCCCTTATCTTCGGAACGAACAGCTTCACGGTCGATCTCGTCAACAACGTTACTCGAAGCTAGCCGACTGGAACTACATTCGAGAGTGTGCCGATACGCTCCGAGAGACTTGTTCCGAAGCAAACCGTTCGTCAACTTGCCTTTTTTCGTACCTCGATCTTACCTTGAACCTTCTGAAATCTGAAGTCGATTTCTTCGATCCCCGTCGTTTTTGTTTCGACTTCTTCTCCTCACAATAACACCAATAAAATCCCTCCGCACCTCTCCCTACCATACCAACTTCAATCCCGAATCCAGTCCCCGTTCCACCCATCTTTGGTAACGGCGATTGCTTCTCCTACGCTTCCTATCACGAATCAATCTCCCAAACTGGTGTCGATGGCGTCATGATCGCTCGAGGTGCTCTCATCAAACCTTGGATCTTCACCGAGATTGCAGAGAAGAGGGAATGGGATATCAGCTCGAGGGAGAGATTAGATCTCATTCGACAGGTGAGTCATCGTTGAGACCTCTCCATCCTGTGTTTCTCATCGCGTTTTCAGAGAGTGTGTTGAAAGAGAAACGATGATATCCTGATGAGCAAACGATCATTCTTTTTTCTCTCCTTTCTTTTCCGTAGTTTGCGGAGTACGGTCTCTCTCATTGGGGTTCCGATACTATCGGCATCAACACGACTCGTCGATTCTTATGCGAATCTTTGTCCTTCACGTTCGTCCACATGACCTTCCTCCACATCATCTCTCTCTTCTTCTCTCTCTTTCTTTTCTGCTTTTTTTTTTGCTTTTACTTTGTTTCTCCCTGGGGAACCAACCCAATCAAATAAGGCGCTCAATCTCCTTCCTCTTTCTTACCTCACATGGCCTATCTTTCCCTCTCTGCCTTTTGACATAACAGTCATCGATACATCCCGCTCGGTATCCTCTCTCAACCGGCAAAGATGAACGATCGACCACCCCCTTTCAAGGGAAGGGACGAACTCGAGACGCTCCTCGCCTCAGAGGATTCAAGAGATTGGGTTCGAATTTCGGAAAGTAAGTCTTGAGAAGGGAGAGCTCTCATCGGGTGTTGGGTGAAAGAGTGATACTGATTCTTTCCTTTTCCCTCTCTCTGTCTCACACAGTGTTCCTCGGAAAAGCACCAGAAGACTTCAGTTTCCTCTCGAAGCACAAGTCAAACAGTTACGGTCCCTCGGAGGGTGCCGAGGAAGCTCAGGGTTGATCTCTTCTTCTAAAAACGTTTGATCGGTGTGTTCTTGTATGGAACGACCTTGTCGTGTACCTCTGCTCGTGAATCATCTCGTTTGATTTCATGAGATTTTCAATCCCTTCATTCTAGAGAAGGCTTAGGTTTCGCGTATGGCGTTTGAATCGTGTCGATCAATCAAAAGTTGAAGATCATGAGGATCGATGATATAGAATAGATGAGTGAAAAAAGGGACAAGGAGGGCAAAATGAATGTTGAGTAGAGCAAAGACATATGTCTTCAGATTGCTGATTTGGAGTTGGGTGGAATTTTGTTGTGTACGGTCGAGGATGAGACGGAGAGAATATTTAATCCAAACGAAAGAAAGGAGCGTCCATGAAAAGCAGCGTTAATCGTGATGAAAGAAAAAGAAGTGAGGCAAGCGGTAAGGAGGGAAGGAGATGCTGAGTGAAACATCGAGGGGCTCGAGCTAAAGAACATGGGGGTCTGAGAGACATAGAAGTAGTGATGAGAGAGGTTGATCATGAGTTCGTCATCTTTGCGTCGACGGGCGTTTGCAACTGTATTTCGTCCATTTCTCCTCTACCACTTCGCCCATCGGGATGGTTCCAATCGAGATCAGTCGAGATGGCTATGTCTGGCAGTTCATGAAGTTGACCTCCATCCAGTGCGTCTTCAAATGTAGTGGCTGACGACGAAGAAGACAGCGATGCTCTCGATCGACGAGAGGAATGACGGGGGTGATGCTGACCGGAAGACGAAGAGGACGAGGCGAAAGACGTCGATTGTTGGTGTCGGATCGTGCTGACGGAAGTGTGAAATGAGTCTGATTCGGAGAGTTGAGAGTGACGTGAGGCATGTCGGCGTGGGGTCATAAGATCGTTAGAGTGAAGCGGAGAGGTCGTGTCGTCAGTGATGGAAGCAGTCGAAGGAATTGGTAAAAGGGGTCGAGAATTTGCGGTGGGAGTGGTGGGGGAGGAGAAGTCATCAAGTACGGGATGAGATTGAGTTCGACTCGATTGAGTTGTCGTGATCGTTGTCGTTGAAGGGTCGAAGACGCGCGGGGAGTAGAAATCTTGGGCCGAGGGAGAGTCGTTCTCAGCAAAAGTCCCGTAGGGCTCTTCCGAACTGAAGACAGGGGCTGGGCGAGATGACGTCGAGGCGATAGGGTGAGGAGGCGATGGGGGAGGAGAAATTGGGAAAACCGTTTTGCTGACGACAGCCAAGGCTGCTGAATCTTGAGCGGGAAGCGAAGTCGCGGTCATGGGGCTGCCCTCATTTCTCTTAATTTCTCCACTGAGTCTTCTTCCACCGTCTCGCCATGCCTCCTCTTCCTTCTCGTGGTAGGATACCCTGAGTTGAGTTGGTGGCGAGCTTGGTGGGCTGACCGGTCGGATCTCGTCACTGGAATCTCCATCAACTAGCGTTCTACTGCTAACCAGTTGGGTCTCATCCTCATCCGACCCATGACCCCGGTCGCTGGCGACGGTGAAGCTCATTTGAGGCATGGTGAGGGGTGCTCGAGAGATGGGTCCGGTCGTCGATGGCAAAGATGAAGATGAGAATGTAGGCAGTCCGTCGATGTGAGCGACAGCTGAGTTGGAAGATGTGCTGATCACGTCGAACGAGGGAGGCGGAACCTCGGGAAGTGGCTGACGACGGCTAGAGGGAGAGGTCCCGGCGACGGGAACTGCGTATTTGCCCAAATTGTCCGTAGATCTGTGCTCCGGAATCGGTACAATCAGCAAACAAGCGATGCAATCATATTTAGAGGTCAAAACAAACCCTCAGTGAGGAGGATAGCTCGAACGTACGAGATGAACTTCATCTGCTGCTCCGTGAGACCTGCCGAGGGATGTACCCAACTCGTTCTGGCCGTAGCGATCGGACCAGAGATGCTGAGCTGACTTGGACTAGTCAGTCGATTCCTTGCGCTCTCACTTTCGACAGATTGCCTCGATCCGACAGGTCGGAGAAGAAGCGAGACTGACGATGAGCCAAAGGGAGAGAGTGTGGAGAGGGAGTTTGTTGCTCGATGACCAGGTCGACTTGGAGGGGTGGAAGAGTTTGACGAAGCGACAGAGGGTTGGGCGACATGAAGGGATGATGCTGAGACTGCTGCCCCTGGGACGATGCCCGAAAACCCGATAGCCGAAGACGCAGAGGGTCGATGGGTTGGATTTCGCTGGTTGTTTCTGCTACTGAAGAATTGGGCGAACCTCGATGGTCTTCGATCAGAAGCACCGACTGGCTCGTCCCCGAGAAGCATCTCCTCTCGACCTCCTCGCCCAGCTGGATCGTCCTCGTAAGCCGGTGCCTCACCCCACCCTCGATTTAGCAATTCATCCTGACTATCCGTGCTACTGGCGGCGCCCGTGTCGGAGCTGTGCCTCACGCTTGAGACGCTCGAATTTCTGGGTCTTCCTCCAGTCGCACGACCGTCTATCCCAAGACTCACTACAGTCTCGACGTCAATCGCAGTGTGTGATGAGTTCGTAGATCCTATAGGCGGAAGCTGCAAGTTGGAGTTTGATCTGGGACTGGAAGATGCAGAGTTCGACCCGAGAAGAGGTTCAGAGGATTGAGTGACATCGATCGAGGTACGAGGGCGGTTACGACTGTGTCGACGAGCGTCCGGGTGGGCTTCTTCGTTATCTGAGGACTCTTCGGCTAGAGTGTCGTCTCCTCTGGATTTTTTTTTGATACAAAAAAAACATCAAGAAAGATTGGAAATACGGACGATGATGCGTCGGACGCAACTCGATCAGTCTCTGAGCTCTGAGGACGACTTCCGCTCGAGCAGTCTAGAGTACGCACTTTACGAGGACCCTATTTGTTCAGTCAGATTTCACATAACCAGTATCAGCGAGTGCCTCTATGTCTGTCAAAAGCAAAGGAGCAAGTCCAACCCATCCGGATAAGGTAGATTGACGTACATTTCGGTTGGATCAACGTTGTAGGTATATCTCGGCAAACTTTTGACGCTCCGTTGACTTCCTGCGCGTCTCGCTCGCTCCGCCCTCGCGTTTCTTCTGGCGTCAGCGAGGTTGATGGCGGCCTGTCTTTCGGATTCTGTCATCCCGGCCAAACTTTCCTCCGTTACACCGTTCCCATGAAGACCGAGCCTTGACCTCTCCTCGCTCATCTCCGGCGAGATAGTACTGCTGGCAGCGGCTGATGAAGTGTTGACGAAAGCGTTTGTTCTAGAGGACGGTGAAGAGGAGGCGGTGTGCTCGGGAACGGAAGCAAGGGCCTCTCCTCGGAAGATTCGCTTCAGCTGAGCTTTCCAGCGTGGACGTCGAGTGACCATGTATGCAAGGAAGAATGCAAAGAAAACTACAACGACAATAGGTAAGGCGATGACGAGTGGCGAGACACTTGATGAAGAGGATGAAGAGGAACGCTCAGAAAGTTGCTGCGCTTTGGCGGGGCGAGGGAGGAGGATGAGAGTGACAACGCCGATAATACTGCTCAGGAAAGACGAGTAAGCGTTAGAAGATGAAGCGGTCGTCGGAGAGACTGAAGTTGAGGGTGTGGTGGAAGTTCGCATTTGGAATGATCGGACAGGAGACAGGGGAGAACGTTTTGGAGAGGAGGTTGGGGCAGATCTCGGTCGTGTTCGATCGAGAGGGGGCTCGAGCGGAGCTCTTGGTGAGTTGTGTTGCAGAATTTGAGGATGGGATGGATATTTAAAAGGTTGACGAGGATTTTGGTTGGGTGGTAGTCGTCGTCGTTGGGATGGTTGTCAAGAACATGATGATGGAAAGCGATGCTCCCGCGATTCAGATCTCCGACAATGAATCAATCGACCTTTGAGTTCATGACAAGATTTCTGCGAGTACACGATGGTTCACGCTGGGTAACAGAGCACAGGCCAGGATGGTCATGAGAGTGAGCATAAGTTGAGGAAAAAGAAAAAGAAATGTTAGGTGACCTAATCTGGGCGCAAGACGAGTCTCCAAGGTCTTTATAACGCTTGTTGAGGTGGAACGAGAATTTTTGTGCTCAGATCGACTAGACATCTGCCCCCACTTGATCTAAGCCTGACCAGCCCTGAGGGTTAGTGGGTTTGGAGGGAGGCAAGACAGGATCCGAGTACAGTCCTCGACTTTCCGAGGGCTTCCCTCAACCTCCAACGATCCCTCAAACTCTTTGTTTGTCTGCAAAGCACCGTCCAATGTCGAGGAAACCAGTCCAATCACGTGAGGAGCTCATCGAGCAGGTTAGTCGACTTGTCATTCCTCGCCTTGCATTCTCAGCCAACCGACCTCTCCTTGTTGTTTTCTTTCGGCTCGGCATTGATCTTTCCTTTGATCGTGTCATCCATACACTCCCTCTTCCCTTCGTCCATCCCTCTCTTCCAAATGCGTATTATTAACTTTGCTCCATCTAGATCTTCTACAGTGACAAGTGTCAGTTCCCTTCCTTGTCCTCATTTCCTTCTCTCCATCCAAACATCCTCTCCACCGTCCAATCGGTCTCTACGCAGTAAACCAAGCTGACCTCGACCTTCCTCTTCTCGTTCCAAAACTTCTTGAAATCTCTCTCACAGATGAGGATGATGTCTACGAGTACCGGTTCGGCCTGCTTGCCTCATCTTCGCCTCTCGTCATGAACTGAAGCCATCAAACTCAACTTTTGATTCTTGTCTCTCATCTTGCTTCTCGACATCGCCTTCGATACTTCAGTCACGTCATTCTTCCGAAAGGGTTCCTCAAGAACCATGTCCCGGCCAGTCTGTTCATGCCAGGAGACGTCGGACTGTTGAGGATACTGGCAGAGCACGAATGGAGGTGAATATCTTCCTTCCTCTAGACATCTATCTCCTGACACGCGTGCTATGTGCGTGTATGCACGTTCGTAAACAGGAGACGAGAAGCATATTGATCTCATACCTCAAACCCTTTCACGCTCCCGCAGAGGAATCGGAATCATGCAGAGTGAGCACTCATAAATCGAACCCAAATCATCCCGCTATCTTCCCTTTCTCGCGTCGTCTCGACGAGGTTTGATACAGTCAATTGATTCGGGGTTGCCTGTCTTGTCTTCAAATCAAGGTCTCGGCTGGGAACACTACGAGGTTCATGCTCCAGAACCCAACATCCTCCTGTTCCGACGAGAGCTCAATTATCAGCAAAAGTACTTGGAATCCAATCGCCCTGCTCCATGATTTCTCAACCTAGAGTAACACTCCTCAATCGATCGGCAAGTTGGGGATTTATGTAGATTGGGGAAGAGGCAGAGAATCGTTAACCCGACGAACACCAACCCTACACCCAGCCGGCCCGTCATCTTCTCTACTTTCTTCTTCGACTCTCCAAACCTCACTGCTTGCACCAACACAATCACCAAACCTTTATTTAGGAGCAATGAAAACTACCATTGTCTCTTCTGTCACCAAATCGAGCACTCTCAATCCACTTCACTCAATCACACTCTCCCACGTCCCCTTTGAACAGTTGAACTCTTCTAATTTGACGCTTTAGCATCGCCTGCTCTTGCTCATCCATCCATTCATGGTTCCCATCCTCCTCCTCTTACCCGTCTTTCTCTTGCCCTCTTCTCACCTTTCTGTTTCGTTCAATTTTTTTTTTCTGCTTTCGTTTGGCAATCCAAAGTTTAGATGTGATATATGGATCGATCATCTGAAAATAGGTCTTGGGCTCCTTGAAACCTCTATCCCATCGTCAACCCTGCTCACTTCTCTCTCATATTCTCCCCTGACCAAGTCATTTCATTTAAAAGAGGGTAAGCTCTGACCAATGACCTTCCACATCGTCAACGTTCCCTCCGGTATCTCCACCTCTTTCCTCAAACCTCTCTCGACGACCGTCCTCTCGATCCCCAGGTATTCGGCGTAAAGTTTCAACCAACCTGGACCCTCGTTGTCCTCGATCGTACCTGGAGGTTCGGAAGCGGCTTCGATTCCCCATTTCATACCGGGTCGCTCGGATGCCCAAATCATGGCACTTCCAGCGGATTCCAGGGCTCGAATGAGGTGGGAGGAGGAGGAAGAAGAGGAGGAGGAAGCTTTCAACTCATCTTCGTCAGTTCCTCCCTTGATGGTCCGAGTGATTGCGGTCGTGGTTGTCATGGGATCGGTGGTGGTGGTGGTTCGATGGCGTTGATCCTCCTCCTCCTGTAATCGAACCTCTCGAAGCGCAATGACGGAAAGTAAATGACAAGCCATGGAAGCAATCTTTTTTGATGATCCAATCAAACTCTCCACCACTGAACTCGAGACGATCGGATCCGATCGACCGTAGACGTTCGAAGGCTGGGTTCGAACTCGAGTGTACGGCGTGGTGGTGTACGGTGAAAGAAGGGTTTGGGAAGGTGATGACGATGAGGTTGGAGTGATGGGTGAGGTGAGATGATGGTGGATGAGAACGACATTCTGGTAGGCTGAAGTGAGAAGATCGGACGGGGTAAGTTGAGTGGAGGGAGAAATGGCCATAATTGTGGGAGGATCCTCAATCTCGGACCGAGTACCCGCATCATCGTTCCCTGCTCCTCCCTCTAAAGCATACGTGACTTCTGCCAAGTGAACCATCAGCACGCTCTTCGCGAGTTGAACGTGCAACTCATGTAGGAACTTTGGAATCGTTGGATCCTGAGCCGATTTCTTCATCTTGGTCTTAATCGAGAGCTGTCCTCCACCGCCACCTCCGCCTCCGTCTCCTTCCCTTATCATAGCCGGCAGAAGGACGTTGTCGATCCACTTAAGTGCAGCTCTCTGAGTCTCGAGTGCTTCAGATAGCGTGTAGGGTGTCGATTGAAGTTTGGATAGAGATTGAAGGAGGGAAAGGAGGATTCGAGTTCGGGAAGGTGGGAGGGCCATTGAATTTGGAAGGGAGAGAAGGTAGGGTATAGGAGGATGGACTGTGGAGTCCGAGTGAGGTAGCTCAATGGGAAGTTCGACGAGATCTTGATCAGAAGAGGAAGAACGAGAGGAGGCGAAGAAACGGGAGAACGACCACCATGGCTTGGAGGTGGAGGCTGATATCGATGATGATGAGGATTGATTGTCGTCTCGTCTTGACAATCCAGACGAAACCCTCGATCGATTAGAGGATCCACTATCCTCTTTTCCGAGAACGTCTGCCGCATCCCATCCAACCAGCCTTTCGATGCCCCAAAAAGCCCAATCCTTCGCCTTATCCTCTTGACCCGTCAAAGCAGAGAGATCACTCAGCCTCCTCGCTAGACCTGCTTGCAGTGACTCTGCTCCTTCCCAACCATCAACCGCCCTCAGGACCCGCTCGTAAACCTCTTTGGCTGATCTGAAGGCTTCCATCGAACCCATCCTCTCCCAGACGTGAGCGTGAAGGAGGAGGAGACTGATGCCAACGGTACTCTTGGGTCTAGGTTTTCGAGTCGAGCCATCGAGCTTCGTTGGTGGGAGTGGGAGAGGAGGAGAAGATTGATCGAGTCGAGTTGGGAACCAGATACCCTGAGAAGCAGCTCTCGAGATAGCTTCTGCCAATGCCTCGTCTACTAACCTGAGGTCTCCTGCCTTTTCGACGAGATCACCAGGATGAGAGGCTTCCAGGATCATTCCTTGCGCAAACTTGATAGTTTCCTTAAACCTCTCGTCCTCTTCGATCCTTTGGGCTAGGGTAGTTTTGGATCCTTGATCGATACGAGCCCAACACTTTCGGATCGTCATCCGGTCGAGCCAGCCCAATTCATCGCTCGTCCCACCTCTGATCCCACCCGTCCAATCCTCGTTGTCGAGCTCGAATCCGTATCCATCAATTCCATTGACGCCTCCTCCAGCGCCAACAGCTTGACTTAGAAGATTGACCAAAGCACCTAGTCCAATCTGTTCTTCGAAATTCGTCATCTCATCTTCCCAGAGGGAAGCCGGGTACCGAAGGTGCCAAAGTTCAACAGCGAATTGCTCGTAAAGCCACTCCGCCTTGAGGAGAAAGATTCCGCCGACAAGACCGTAGAAGAACATGGGGAAGTTGACTTTGAAAACGTTGAGGAATTGATCGAGGTGGTCCTTCATGTCACCAGCTTCGTGGATCCTGGGGAGAGCAACGTCTTCGTGAGGACCAGATGAGATGATTCGAGGAAGATCGGAATTGACTGTGTCATTCTGACGAGGGGTCAGAGAGCTTGAGGAAGAGGAGGAGGGCGAAGATGACGACGAAGACGACGGCGAAGACGAATCTGACAAATCTGTTGTGCTGGTGATTCGATTCGGTGGCGATGATGACGGAGATAGTGAATTGCCTGGTGGAAGGCGTCTTCTTTGCGAGCTGAGATGACGAAGGCACGTCGTTGATCGGGGGCCAATCAGAGGTCGATAGGTAGAGGGTAGATGAGAGAACCTCATCGCCATTATGAGACAAGCGGAGCGAGGAGAGGATGGCACGCGTTGATTAGTGCGGCGGACGTTGATGATGGTTCTGAGTGACGGTCCGAGATTTCCGACTTCTCAAAGGCAGTTTGGTTACCCAACCCTCGAGCATTCCTTTCCCGTCTGGATCGTTCCCGGATCGAGCAAGTAAATTCGAGAATCGACACGGATAGAAGCGAATAGGATAAGCGAGAGAGGTGAATAGATAGGAATAGTAAACGACAAAGCAGCAAGGAAAAGAAAAGCAAAAGATGATCGGAGGATGAGGGAATAGGGAGACAGAGAATAGATGGAGTTTATGATGAAGCACACAATGAAGGGAGAGAGCATAGCAAAAGGTATCTCGAGATAGGGGAGGTAAGAACAGATGCAAGCGATCCAGTATGTTTCTTCGGCATCTAGCACTTTTGCCACTGTTTCCAGATCAATCAAGGAACCCGAAAAATCAGCTGCGGTCCTCATTAAATGGCTAAGAGCACCGGAGAAGGCAAGTATCGACTCAAACGAACCATCTTGAAATCCTTGATAGCCATTCCTCGCTGCTTGTGGTCCTCGGGCCAAGTCTTGTACCACTTATCGGTGGCGTTGAAGAACTGGCGAATGGATAGAGGGTCGTCAGCCTGAATCAAAGAGTAGGCAAAGGCAAGCAAAGAGTGGATCGAAACCTACGTCAAAGGGTGCGGTAGAAGCCGAGTCGACCCAAGGCTTTCCGCCATCTCCATCGGGGAACCAGCCATTGGTCCCTCCGACAGCAACGTTCATGATAAGGTAGAAGGCTACCGAGATACAGACACACGTCAGCACAAGCAAGAAAGCATCGCGACGGCGACAAAGCACAAGAACGGATAACCAACCTCGGTCGAACGGAGCAGAGTTGTTGTCGCTCTTTCCCCAGGGGTTGGTAAGTGTGATTTGCTCGGATCCATTGCTGACGACGGCGGGGAAGTTTCCTCGATCGAAGAAGTCCTTCTTCTTGAAGTCGAGGGCCAGGATCTTGTTGACTCGAGAGTCGACGTCTGGACAGTGTGTGATCGAGACGGTCGATGAGCCATCATAAACCAAGTAGAACCATGTCGAGGCAGGGGAGACAAAGGAGATTGGGCTTACAAGTCCAAAGGTACTCGTCAGTCCATTCCATACCAAACTTTCGGAAACCAGCGTTGTAGTACTGTCGTCGTTGTTGCTGAGAAAGATAGAAGATGAACAAATTCCATCGACATCAGTATTCACTCTGAACACCTTAAGCCGAAAGATACGACGAGAAGGACAAACGTTCCAGCCCCAAGTCCAGTAGTATCGATCGAGCGACTTGAAGGGACCCCAGTGAAGAGCGGAAGTCACGAAGTTGACACCTCGATCAACGTAGTCTGCGCCGTTTCCTCGGCCTTCGATAATCTGGAAGGTGAAGGGGAGAATTTAGCGTTGGCCCAGCTACGGCGGACTTATAACGAGTATGGTACGAGACGACGAGATACGCACGTCGATCTCTCCTGAGATTGGCCAAGGACCGTAGTATTCTTCCGTTGGCAACATCCAGATAGCTGGCCACATCCAGTCTCTACAGGTAATAGATTGGTGAAATCAGCTTCGCCTTCTTTTCATTAATTCTTCTGTGGTCAAAAGTATGAGACGACAGCAACGACGTACCCAGTAGGCATCTTCGCTTGGAACTCAATCTTTCCGTATCGGATGTTATGACTGAGCTTGGTCGTGAGCCTGGCGCTCTGGACGGGAGACAGGATCTGACCGAGAGTAGAGTTGGACGTTTGAACGCATGAAGGACCCGTCTTGTTCTCAGCTGTGCAGGAGTCGCCGAGTTCGAGCGTGTAGCCGTTGGTGATTTGTTCAGCGGTGTACTTGTCCGAGGTCAGAGTTGGAACGATGTAGAGGACGTTGTCCTCAACGAACGAGTTGTCGGACGAGTCGGTCGTCCAGTCAAATTCGCCGTTTCTAGTAAGGGAAAAAGCAAGATAGTGGACAGAGGGCGTGAGTGAGAGGGCGAAGAGAAGACCCAGACAGGAACAAAGACTGACCCGAAACCACCAACTTGAACCTCCCGTTGCCAGGTGTCGGTGTTGAGGGTGTCGAAGTTGTCCTCGAGAACAAGACAGAGCTTGCCGATGTGAGGAACCGATGCATATCCGGACCAGGCGGCTGATGAGATGAGATGTGAGATGTCGATTAGTTATGAATCCTTGCCCGTCGAGAAAGACAAAAAAAACTTGCGAGACCAGAGTAGATTCACTATCTACTCACTAACACCAATGATGCCCATACCCAAGATGATCGATCCGATGGTGATCCATCTCGCCCAGGTCTGGGCTCGATCCGGCTTTTCCAACCAAGGCTTGTAAATTTCTCCCTTGAGCCGAGTCGAGACGAACGCCTTTCGGTTGGTCGTTGCTCCAGATCGAACAGAGTTGAACGACTTTCGAGTCCCCGTCTGACCAGACCTGACAGAGCTTGGGTACCGAGCGGCAGATCGACCGTTAGACTGTTGAAGAGCGGGAAGGGAAAAGAGTGATGAACAATGGCGGGATGATGGTGTTAGTATGGGAAGAACAAACGGCCCGGAGGAACATAGGCAGAGCAGTGTAGATGCATCAAGCGATTGAGAGTGACGAAAGAGGATTCAGACGGATCCGGTAAGAGTCAAATGAAATGAAGCTGACCATATATGAGCCAGTCTCCGAAGGTGCCCTCCTGCTGAACTCTGGTCTAGTAGCATACGCCGCGCTGGCAGTCTCGATCTGATGACTGGTGTACGAGTCCTCCCGAGAGTAAGAAGGCGTTGGATTCGAAGGGTACTGGTCAAGGGAATAAGTGTTGGCATCTGGATCGACGGATCGACCCAAAGTCTCGACAGGTGCCGCTCGTGCGTGGTCTCCAGAGCCGTGGCTTCGAGCTGAGTCGGGCGATGGTGCCCGCTCCGAGAATGGGTTCGAGGCTTCTCGTCGGAGAGAGGGTGCTCTAGCAGGGTTGGGGGTCTGAGAGGAAAACGAGGCGTGGGGGTTGTTTGGTGCGAAAGGATCGACCCGCGACATTCGGAAAGGGTTGTCAGCCATGACTGAAGGAGGAGGGAAGGTGTCTAGGTGGTGGGGTAGTCTAAAAGCGTGGTGGTTGGTGATGTCGAGAAGGGTTGGTTGGACTCGAAAGCGAAACCAGGAGGAGGTTTCAGATTCGAGTCTAGAACAACATCTCTCGACAAAGATCCAAACCGGTCACCAAACCGTCGGGATTTAGATAAAGACAGAGCTCGGACATTCATTGAGGATGGCAACAACATCCGATGCGACAAGAGCAGCACAGGGTCAGGAATGAAGATGAAGCGAAAAAGAAGACCTGCGATCGTTAAGCGCGGATGTAGAGCAAAGTGTGCCGTGGATGAAGATGTGGATATGTAACGTATGAATGTATATGGATGTGTACACGTGGTGTCGTTGACGAAAACATGGATCCCTACAGCGAAGGAGAAGAAAAGAAGGCACCCAGGTCTGACCCTACATCTCCAAGCTCACGAAAAGAACGTCGGAACACCTCCCCTCGAAGGTGTATGACTTCCCGTATTACCTCCGCCACCGATTCCTGTCCCTGTCCCAGGCCGACTCCTGCTAGTCGTCGTAGATTTTCGACTCAGATTGACCAAACTAATCGAACCTGGCAATTCTCCCTCTCCCGCTCCTCCAGCTCCACTACTGTCATTCAACCCTAATCCGCCTGCAGTCAAAGAAGTCGGCCCAGAGAATCCTTGGTCGAGTTCCTTCATCAGTCCCCCCAGCCGACTCAGACCACGACTCCCAAGTCCACCCAGGCTTCCGTAACTAGAAAACTTGCCACCCGTAGAAGACGAAGCATTCGTCGTTGTCGCATCGAGATCGACCCCGAATCCCTCTTCCTCCATGAAGCGTTTAGAAAAGGTCGAGTAGTCGACTCGTTGGGCAAGGTAAGGCCGAAGAAGGTGAGTGTCGATCCGGCCAAGGTAGGACTCTCGCATGAATGTCTTTAGGACTTCAGGTTGAACGACGAAGAGGTTGCCAAGTTGACGGAGCATCGAGAATCGATCATTGAGCGGTGGAAGGGAGAAGGTTGTGATGATGTCTTGATAGAGGGCAAGGTCCCTGATTAGAGAAAAGAGAAGCGAAATGACCAGGTAAGCCGGGGCGAGGATAATCACAGTGGGAAACACGTACTTGGTAAGCATCAAAGCCCCGGTAACGCTGACAGGGAACTTTTTGAGGTGATCTAGCAGAGCACTGAGGTGAAGCAGAGAACCAAAGCAAGTAGATTAGCACAGCGCTCCACTTTGTACCTCGTAAAACTCGGGGAGACTCACGCATGGAATCCAACGCCAACTTCCGTCAGGAATGCTCCCGAATTCTTACCACTCAACCCCGCTCTGGCAGCATCTCGGACCTTTTCGAGCTCTTCGACACACGCCAGACAGGGCTCCGTGTTGACGCGCTCGAATGAGATGTCGTCGTTTTTGGGTTTGAAGTCATTCTTCTTTTGCTTGCCGAGGAGGATGGTAAGCCAAGCGAGGATGGCTGAGCAGATCGAAATCGCGAGAAGATGTAGCGTGTGGTTGGCGTTGGTTGTTCCTACAATCAGACGAACGGACAACGTATCCACTTCAGGAAGAAACTAGACGTTACGACTCACCATCCAACGACTTTTGGACGATTCCGTTGATCTTTCCTTCGACTCTTCCGACAGCACTCTGATTGAAGATGGCCATCTCCCTTCGAATAGCGACGCTCCCACTACTCAGAGGAACCAGAGCTGTCGTCGAGTATTTTTGCCAAAGATGGCAGACGAGATCGGCCGTCTTGACGAGCACCAAGGGGGAGAGATCAGGCTCGGTCGAGGGTGAGTGAGCATCAAGCCGGGAGAGAGCACTGTCAAGGGTAAACAGGAGGATAAGATCGAATGAAAAAAGTGAATTAGATTGACGTCTCTCACGAGGTCTAGGATGAGTTGGACAAGTAACGAACGAGTCGAGAGCAGTTTCTATGTATGATCGACCGAGAGCTTCGGCAAGGACTCTGGAGAGAGCGAATATGTTCTTTGACCTGAATTTCAGGAAATCCATAGACTTCATCAGTATACGATCCCATCGGCAGTAAGGAAGACGACGGATTGGGGATAGAAAGCGTCACTGACACGTCACCACTCGAGCTCAATTCGACGCATCTTCCTACCGCTTCTGCATGCCACCTCAACATCTTCTCTCCATCTTCCAGCTTCAGTATTCCATCTTCCGTCTCAAGCTTCTCTCCATCTTCGCCGCCGTCCACGAGAGCCGGGGTCGAGGCTCCACCAGTACCGGTCGCCTTTGGTGTTTGCGAGCCGCTAACACCAGTGGTGACCTTGGAGTATTTGAGGAGAGCGGCAGCAGCAGACTGAGCAGTATGAGACGATGAGGTCGTCGTCGCGAGTTGGTTGACCACTCGATCAAAGATTCCGTTTGCTTTGGCTTTGTGAACGGTTTCCTGGCAGAAAGTGAGATGTCTGAGGTCAACCAGGGTCACGCTCAACAGCTCCAAGTTACATCAGGATGAATCGAGAGGCACACTCACATGGTACCTTCTGAATCGATGCAAGAACCCTACAAACAGTTCACCCAGAGCCTTACTCTCCCTCTCCAGATACCTCCCTCCTTCAAACCAAGGACCAAAGAGCTCGTCCATGCAGCCATCCAACGTACTGGCTACCAAACTCGTACTGCCAGAACTTTTGTCGATTACGTTTGTCGAGCTGGACGAGCCGATTCTACCTCCGAGAAGAGATTCGGTCGAGACGGAATCCTTACGAGTAGCCGAGGGGGCGAAATCAAACGCTTTGAGGTCTTCGACAAGTCGTGTGGTCGAATTGTAGGCGAGGTGGAGGACTCGAAGACTGGAGAGAGTAGATTGGGATGATGCTTTGAATAGAAGCGATTCGATGGTTTGTTGAACCTAAACGAGAAGCAAGGGAAGGCGAGGATGGCAGCGACTGGACGGATCAGTTGCACGAGACGGGGTAGGGCTCAGAGATGAAGGGAAGATAGGCTGAACGGACAACTTGAGCAAAGACTCGTTGCAGGAAAACCTGCATGACGACCGGCGGATTCGGGAAAACGGCCTGGATGATCTGAGCCTCTTGAGACACCGTTGTACGGATTTCATCGTATAGAGCGGAAAGTGTCGGCTCGTTCTTTGGTGGTGATTGGAGTGGATCAGGAAGTTGTTGCCATCTGATTTGTGTGCAGACGATGAGTCAAAGATGTCGGTTTAGTGGTAGATCAAGTTGAAGATGACCAAGAGGAATAGAAAGCCATCTCACAGTTCGCCCTCGATTGGACCCTCGATGTCGACCATCATTCTGTCTTTAGAGATGAAGAAGTCATGTTGATTGACGTAAACTTGGACACATGAGCTGCCACCATTGAACTCGAGCAGGACCTTGGCGCAGTGCTGATAGCCAGAACAAGGGAAAGATCGTGACGATCGTCTAGTTAGTAAGATGTATCCAAGCGTTCAGATAGCTTTGAACAGGAGCCGCACCGCCATCATCTTAGGATCTCCTTTTCTGTCGACCGCAAAGAGAAGGCCGGCAAGGTTGTCAGCTAACTTCACCCAGTAATCCTCTAGAAACTGTGACATCGTGACCCGACGAACCTGTACCACCGATCGAACAATCCCAGGACCTCCTTCTCAAATCTCTCACATAACCCTTCGATCCGCCGCCTGGTCTCCTCACTAGCGACACTCTTGCCATCATCTCCGGCGCTACCGTCTGGTCTGCCTCCTCCTCCTGACTTCTCTCCTTTTTCTTCCTCCTTAACCAAGCCTACCAGCCGTCTCAGTACGACTGCCAGTTTCATCCTGCCTTCTCTACCCTCCCTTCCATCACGATGACTGTTCTCCATGAGCTTGTCCAGGGGAGAGGTATCCCCTCTTGACAGAGCAAGGTAGTACGATAGCAGAATGGATGATGACTGAGCTCGAGATCGAGAGACGTGTAGTGTCTCGAGCGTCTCTCCGATCCGAATCGCTGTTCTACCGACAGAGGAGATGCGAGACTCGAGGCCGTTGAAGGAGGTTCCTACAGCCTGAACCGTTGTACGTCATCCACCACATCGAGCACAGTACACGATTGTCAGCCTATACGGATCATGGCTCCCATTCATGACAAATCAGATGGGAGCACCATACCTCGAATCCTCTATCGAGCTCGCCCAATCGTTTTCCATACTCCTTCTCCGCCCTTTTCACCTCACGTTCGAGTTGATCAGTCGTTCCCTGGACCTCTTTTCGGATCTCCAGCAAAGAGTCTACAGCATGAGAGAATGTCTTGAGGAAGGGTAAAGGATCGAAGGCTGCCGGAAGAACGAGCGCAGGCAGTCGTTGAGCATTTGATATTGCTCTCAAGGACGGTCATCAGACGCAAGCAATTTTCAAGTATGCTCACGTCCCGAATCTTGTATAGAGTTGGCTATAGGCTTGTCGGAAAGATTGGCGATAAGATCTTGAAGGTCGAATTGATTCTACCGCAGCGGGGAAAGGCGAAAGAGTCAGGGAGATGCAGGGTCAAGGGAGACTGAACGAGATGAATCACTTGGAAAGTAGCGAGGGTTATGGGCTCATGGGCAGGGTCCATGTGTGTGTATGGACTCTGTGATGGTGGCGTGGTTTGATGTACGTCTTGATGGAGTGACGCGTCTGAGAGGAGAGGGGACCGACTCCAAATGAGTTCTCGAGTTTGGCTCAAGTTTGGCCTTGCCATTTTTCGGTTCAACTCCTCCCGGCCTCATCCTACACCTCGCCATCATCACCGTCATGTCTAGTCTCGTCCCCCATCTCTTGGCAACTCACGCATTAGAATCAACACCCCATGCCCTTCAACATCTACCAAACACCCTCTCTCTCTTCGCTCTCCACGCTCCATTCTCCCAAAGCAATCTCGACAAACTCGACGACGCTGCAAAGATCGCCTTCTTGAAGAACCTCGACGGACTTGTAATGAGTAAAGACCTCATCGGTCGTCAGGTCGGATGGAGCCTTGCGGCGTTGGTAGTTGAGCAAGGCAGAGAGCACGTACTGGAAGCGTGGGGAAGACCTTGGGTCGTTGGGTTAATGCCTCTGGTTGGGGTATGTCCGCTTGTCCTATTGGATCTACCATGAGGAAAACATACACACATGCTAAACTGAATCCTTCGACCTTACGCAGAAATCACTTCCAACCGACCTAGTCTCGCCCCTTCTCTCTCTCTTGTCCGCCCTCTTCCTTACCTCGCCCTCGCTCCCACCTTTCAACCGAGAGGTTGCCGTCCCTTGGCTTCAAAGATTCGCATCTGGTCTCTTCGACTGGGCTGAGAAAGGTCTCCACCTCCCTCAAGTCCTTCCCCTTCTCCCCATCCTCATTTCCTTCCACTCTCCGACATTCCGGCCTCACCTTCCTAGACTCCTTCCTCTCTCACTTAGGTACCTTACCGTACCACAGCTGAATGGACCTTCTGCCCACCTCTACTCGACGCTCCATCTTCCTACCGGCAAGGGATCCTCCCCTGCTGCTTACCTCGCCGACCTTCGAGCAGCTCTGGCTTCCGCAACTGACTGTCTCGACGCGATCGCCAGCAAGGTCTGGGAGGAGGAGGGAAGCTTTGGTAGGGAAGCTGGAGGAGAAGGGAAAGAGGGAAGTATTAAGTTCAAAGAGTGGGAGGGCAAGGAAGGCGACATCCGAAGGGAGAAGGATGGCCTCAAGCGGATCGAGCGAAGCTTCGACCGACTCAAGGGACTCGTTGGGATCGTCTGCAGGATGCTTAGGCAACCGAGTCCTCGACCGGTTCCTGTTCCCATTGGACTTGTCCTCGCTTTGGCTTTGAGGATCTTCCGATTGAATTCAGATGGACCCGTAAGCCTTTTCCCTTCTGGTCTAGCAGACTATCGTCAAACCTCCTCTCAGCCAACGAATGTTCAACTCATCTGCTTTGTCGACCACAGACTATCGATCATGCCAATCCTCAAGAAATCGAGCTTGCCAAGTCACTCCTTCCGGAGCTTTACCTTCTCGGCTGCGGTGTCGTTGGACAATTGACTCTCTGGTTAGTTCGATCGTCGAAACTTTTGGTCGTCATCAGATTGACTGACTTGATGCCCTCTCCGAATGTTTCCGCTGTCCTGTCCGGTCAGCGTCAAGCAAGCTCTACTTCCTCACTTGACATCGATCCAGTCCTACCTTATCTACCTCCTTGAACGAACAACCACTCTCCCGATCCTCCATCTTACTCTCCTCAAAACTCTCCATCTTCTCACGACCCACATCCCACCTTCTCCCGCCCCATCATCTGGCTCTCTCATCTCCCGAGCTACAAAAGTCTCACTCTCCAACTTGACCTCACTTCTTCCCAACACCCACCAGTCCGCTCATGCTCTCTCCTCATCCGCAAACTCTCACCAAAGTAAGGGAAAGGGAAAGAAACGATCTCACGCAGATGTCACCTCCTCGTCATCGTCTCTTTCGCTAGAGGCAGGATCAACACCTCTCTCCAAAATTCAATCTCAAATCATCCTCACTTCGCTTCAGAACCTCAGCCAACTTCTCCCTCTCCCAGCTCTCCCCCCAAGCATCAGGACACTAGCAACGAGAATTCTGCTTAACTTGAGCTTGACACTCCAGACTAGTAAGAAGGGGGATCGAATGCTCTTGATAAAGATCGAGAGTGAGGTCGAAAAGGTTCTTTGTGAGAGTTTGACAAAGGGCGGAAGTGCAGGTGAGGGTGAAGGTACGATGGGTGGCGAAGCTAGTTGGGTCGTTGGCGGTCTTCAACCCGGTTCAGGCGTGAGTAGCATCGCATCTCCCCCTGCGTTTTTGATCCTCGAATCAGTCTCTAAAGACGGTTGAACGCGAATCTGACAAACAAGCATCTCCCGTTCACTCAATTATCAGAACTCTCAAACGATCTCAACCCTCCTTCATCCCCTCCTCCCGTCCCTCGCCCGTCCCCTCCCTCCAGCCAAAAGCCTCCTCTTCTACAGAGGCGAGGGAAAAGACGAAAGAAACGCTCGGGACGACATCGGACTCGAGACTGAGGACAGTCTCACTCTCGCTGCTTCTGACGGAGAGGGTGAGACTTCCGGTTCAAAGATCCCTGTTGGGCAGAGTCAGATGGATGTTGTAGAGACGACGGGATCGGTTAAGATTGGAGGTGTTGGAGGTGGACTCTTCGACGTTCAAGCTCCTACTACAATCACATCTTCGTCCGCTGCACCCAGTGCGAATGGATCTTCCATCTCAACTTCCTTCTCCATGCCGACTTCAGTCGCCACAACCACAGTCACTGTCGCCAGCTCACCTGTCGAAAACGAATCGTCTCTCCCAGCCCCTGCTCAACCCCTAGCTGCCATCGTCTCACCCATCGCACTACCAAACCCTATTCCTACCGCCCCAGTAGTCAAGGCTGTCGTGCACACGGCACCGCTCAAGGATCTTTGGGCAGAGGAGAGAAAGAAACAAGTTGAAGAGGATAGCGATGGTGAGATTCCAGAGATTGACATGGGTGGAAGTAGTGACGAGGACGAGGACGATGAGGAGGAGGAATAGATTGATAGACATGTAGATGGAACCTCAACTGTGCAATGAAATCATCAGTATCTGTTTCATTGAGATACTCTTGTATCATTCCTCGTGATCATCATAGCATAGACAGTCGAGGAGAGTCGGGAGATGTCGAGGATGATGAAGACGTCTCGAAGAGAGCAGCTGCCTCCTTCGAATCCCAAACAGCTGGAACTTTTCCTATCTTCAACACGAGTTCGGACCATTTGCAGATGATTTCGACAATCTCTGGGTGATACTTTTGAGTAGGGCGAGGTCTTTTTCCCGTCAGTTGAAGAGAAGTAGCAGAAGGACGAAATCTGACTTGAAACTTACGCCAATAAGGTTATGATCACCTTCTTCTACTACGTGGAGACATGCACTCTTTGCTCTCGCTTGGTAAGCTCTCTGCCAAAGAAAGACGTCCCACCTGTTGACCCGACCCAACACACACACACACACATAGACAAACGGAAGATTCACAAATGCACGTGAGCAGGTATGTATCTCAACGCATAGTCGCATCGAGTGACTCACGGTGGTACAACGGTATCCTTTCCTCCACCGATGTTTAGGACCGAGACCCAATTCGGGAAGATCTCTTGAGCGTAACTGTTTTTCCAAGTTGCAAAACTCTCGACTCCTTCGGGGGTGATAAGGCCGGTGACCGACGATCCTGCAACGCGACAAGTCCATGGAAATGGCTCGTTTCGGAGGAAGAAAGGTTCGTATAGAGCGTCTTTGTCTGAAAAGATCGAGAGGACGAGTAAATTGCAGAAGTCAGCTATGGCGGGGGGGGGGGGGGGGGGGGGGGGGGGGAAGTTGTCACGAACCATGTATTCTCTGCGAAGAAAGAGCATGACACGCGTCAGTAGTAGTGCATTCATGCAGACATTTATCATCTCTGAATTACCTCCATTCTATATCGACCACAAATGTGAACGAATCGTTTAACCTCCTTGACTCGCAGCTCGACTTCGTCGTGAGACAACCACCAAGCCGCCACGATTGCTCCTCTCGAATGTCCCCTATAAGATTCGAATAGATTGACCCGGATCAATATGGACAGTAGGAGTTCCACTTGGACGTAAAGTAGGACTTACACAACCATGTCAATCTCGTACCCAAGCTCTCGTCTTAGCCATTCCGCCACGACCTGTAAATCCTGTATATCCCTCTCAAAATGTCCCATCGACCAATCTCCTGGGCTCTCATGATTGCCTCTGAAGTCGAATCTGAAACTGTCTTGATCGAGAGCTCGCGCTAACTTCTTTTGATGCAGGTAATCCTTGTGCCTGACGAGAAACGCCATGTTAGCTATTGGATGAAAGGACGGTTCAACCTTCAACGATCTGTAACACACCCCATGACGCCATGTAGGATCTGTACGATGATCAAGATAGGTAAGATGTGATTTGTCGAGTTGAGTTGTCTATCATCGCTCCAAAGAGACATCAAGAGAGAACGAATGGGGACGGACGAGAGCGATCGACTTTCGTGAAGGTTGGGTTGCTCGAAGCTCAAGGGTCCCTGTGATAAAGCTGTCAGATTTGGCTGGATGTGGAATGACAATCTTGCGATGTGATTCGGTCATTGTTGAGGAGACGATGGGGTGTTTGGAAGAAGAGGTTGATTGAGAGGAAGACGTTCGACTTTCGGATAATTGACGTTGCCGGTCGGTTCTTTTCTTTTCGTTTTCTTGCTCGGCGTTTCGCCGAGACACAATGATCAGGTTGGAATCCTTTGATAGCTACGAGTCAATAGGGCTGTACATCTGACGCACGACACAAACGATAGGCATCAGCAAGATACAGTGTAACCAAGTAAAAGGACGAGGACAAGGTGGCCTAAAAAGAAGAGAAGCAGATGCATGAAGCAGAAAAGCAGAGATGTAGCAGCGATATACTGGCAGACGAGAAAAATGATGGATCCCAAAGATGATGACAAAAAAGAGGAAAGCAAAAAGAGCAACGTGAACGATATAGGACAACACGGCAAGGTCCGATCAGATGATTTCCTACGAACAGATTCAAGGCAGAGTCGGGTAGATGCATTAGCTTCATGGAGAAAAGATTCATATTGATCCAGCAAGACGTGAACGAACCTTGTTTATCACCGGACTTTACCGCTTTCTCTTCTTGCAGGGCGGTTCAATCGCTCCTGTCAGTCCACAACCCAAAAATTGCAAGATGCTCTCAGCAGCCAGACGCCGAGCAACCTCAACCGTTGGTCCCATTCCATCAGCTTGATACCACCCTGCACCAATGACGTAGGCTTTGACTAGCCACATTGTCTGCCCTTTCCTTCTGATGGAACACGAGATAGTGTCGAAATGTAACTGTGCGCTCCAGGATTGCACCAGGCAGAAGAGTCCTGAGATTGAATCATATGCTGGAGATAAATAAGAAGGAGGAGGGGAAGGGAGAGGAGGGGGAGGCAAATCAGGAAGAGGAGGGTTGTTGTTCGAAAATCGGAAAGGCGAATTGATAGGAGGCAAGCTGTTTCTGCTCGAGGCGTGAGGTGTGACAATTGGAGGCTGAAAACGTTCAAAGGTGACTGCAGGAATGGGCTTGGGGATAGCGTTGGAAGAGGTTCTGTGGGTAGCCGCAGAACTTTTGACATAGGCCAAAGGAGGTTTGACGGAGACCGCAGGAAGAGGTTTGACGATAGCCGGAGGAGGTTTAACAGAGGTCGTAGAAGTAGGCCTAGCAGTGTCTGTAGGAGGAGATTGACTGAGATCACCTAGCAGAGTATGAGTGGAGACTGGAGGAAAGAATCGTAGTGAACCTCATGTCAAGCGATGAGAGATATGGGTTCAACTCACTCAGGCGATCGGCGTTGCTCTTCCACATGGGGATCAAGACACCCTCCAGCCACTCGGAGGCGACAGACAGGCCAAAATCCTTCTGAATCCCTCCCACGAGAGACCTGAACGCATCAGCTACTGGCTCCTGCAGACTCAAATGATGATGCTCTGTCTGGAGGAGAGAGTCGAGCCCGAGCGCAAAGGAGATGTACGACAAGGGCACTGTAGAGCTGGTGAGAGCTTGCATGGTCTATGGCGATAAGCAAACACAAACCAAGAAGTCAGACGCGGGTTGTCCATCTGGAGCGAGCCTCTCAGGGCGGGAAGGGCAGTGCTTACTTTGCGCTTAGGTGTTGGCAGTTCTGGATACATGGAGTTTATCACGATTGCCAAGACCGCCTGGATGATGCCTTCTCCTACATGCTTCATGTTCTGGTGTGGGGAAGACGAAGAGAGGCAATGCTCGAAAATCACCCGCAACGTCTCGGCCCGAAGCTTTGGGAGGATGGCCAGATGAGGAACAGGGTCGAGCTGGACGCTGAGGGTGCATTTTGCCCAGCTATCGGGAATCTGACGCTGGGTGACGATCGAAGGCATGTCGGCCGTACAGGCTGGAAGAAAAGGACGGGAAAGGTGGAGTCCTTGATGGGTCGAAGAGGGAAACGGCCAGGACGGTGGTCTTCAGCTTTCATCCCCCCCTCGAGCTCAGCCCCTTTTCTTCCCGCTTCACGCTCCTAAATACTTGGAGGTTTGTTTTGATCCTGGCGCGTCCCAATTGTTTCGATAGATGGGCGGCAGGATCGAGAGGGGCAACGCGTTGTCGAGGGAGAATCCGGATCCGGCTTGAGTCGAGTTGAAGGTCGCTACAGTCTAGATCAATCTACTGGGAATGATGTAGATGATCCATCTTGTTACGACAAGCGATCTTGCTGAGGAAAGAGAGAGAATGGGAGAGATGTTGTCGGGATGACGACGATGGGAGATTAGGATGATTCCCAACTTGAATCCATCAACCGATTCCTTGCCGATTCTTTCCTCCATCTCGCTAACCTTCAAGCTTCCCACTCATCGCCTTCTCATTGGGTCTCACCCAAGTCATCCAAGTCAAACGTCACCTCACACCCATCCATCCATACCAACTGGTCGAACCCAATCCTTAATCGCTCCGTTCCAATCATGGCTTCGGTCGCCCAGAACGAGCTCGTGGCGGACCTGTTCCAACG
Organism: Udeniomyces megalosporus; assembly: GCA_039545415.1. Classification (NCBI taxonomy): domain Eukaryota; kingdom Fungi; phylum Basidiomycota; class Tremellomycetes; order Cystofilobasidiales; family Mrakiaceae; genus Udeniomyces; species Udeniomyces megalosporus. The sequence continues at coordinate 976,394 of BCKM01000002.1, read as the reverse complement.
TCTCAGGAGGACAAGGTCAGTAATTTGTACCAACCCTATCGATCCGACTCATCATCGGCTTGTGGAATCAGATGAGACTGACATCTTGCTGTTGCGCTCTCGGGGCCATCATCCATCCAGAACGGACGAGGAGCGAGGATCAGCCGTTGCCGAGCTGAGAGACTTTGTTCGTACCTTTCCTCTCGGATCTGTCTCATCTGAAGCCCAGAACTTGATTGGGTGGATCACATTGACATCGCTTGTCGCCCCTGCAGTGCATAGAAGAGTTCTCTGGCGAGGAACGCTCAAAGACGCTTTGGGCCGAGGTCGTACACCAGATCGTTGCTCTTCCTCACGATCAAGCTCGAGAGGAGAAGCTCGCTGTCGTAGCTGGGATGGGTGAGTAGCAAATTTCCTTTGATTGTGAAATCAGGATAGGCCGAAGCTCACAAGACGCGATCCTTCTATCGGTCATTCCAGTCGCGTTGATCGAGCCAGTCGCTCTGCCATGCATGCCTTCTGTCCTATTTCGAATTCATGGTCGTGAGTCGTGAAACCCCAAGCATCTACCGGCACTGGTCATCTCACAGACGCTGACCGACCCAAACATTGTCGGCTCAACTGCAGTCTTTTTCAGGAAGCAGAACGAGGAGTACTTCTCGCGGAAGGCTGACGAAGTCACCAGCGCCACTTGTCATCTTGCTTGTAAGCATCTCAGTGAAAATAGTACACGACAACTCAGATGGTCGTATAGCTGACTCATTCGTGTGGCGCTACAGCCTGCATCGCCTACAAGGGCCGGGAATCGACCGAGATCAGAGAACTTTTCGCCTCTGAACTCACCATGATTGTAAATATCATGCGAGGAGAGAATTCAAACCTAGGAGGTCAGCTCAATGCCGTGCTTCGTAATCCCATTGAAACATCCAAACTGATGCCCTCGACCTCAAATCGGCAGGAACCGACATCTCGCGTTATCTCCTCCTTGCCAACGAACTCGCCAAGACGGTTCCCAACATGGTCATACCTTTCATCCCTAGACTTCTCGCCAACATATGGTCGTCTCTTCGAGATCCTCGAGTGCGTTTAGCATCCTACTTCTCGACGAAGGTGCCTGCCATCTGACGTGATGTTTCTTCAGATTCTGCTCCGAGAACGAGCCGCCAACGTGGTCAACAAGTGTCTTTCCATCAACGCTGAGCTATCCCCGACATCGACAGCGAGGGATACGAGGAATAAGTTCGACACGTATGAGAAGCTTCTTATCGAGGCAAAAGCCGGCTTCGCAGCCGGTACTCTCGAGAGCATTCACGGAAGCATGTTCGTCTGCGTCGCCCTTTTTGATTACGGAGAAATGGTAAGTGTGTTTTGTGCGTTCGATACCCCCAAGCGAGCACTCGGAATTCTAACGGACGTTCACGCCTCCCACCAAAGTTCATGAACGCACACTATTATAACGTCTGCGACCTCATCCTCAAGCATAAAGAGTCCAAGGACAGCATCATTCGCAAGATGGTCATCACTCTCATTCCTCATATGGCGGGTTATGATCCTCAGAGCTTCACCGACGAGGGTGGAAACTCGCCCGGCGTCAGCTTCCTCACGACAAGCATGCGTTATCTGCTAGCCCAACTTAAGAGGCCAGAGAGAGGTCTAGGTTGGTTTTGCCTTCCTGCTCGTCGATGCGATTTGTTCGAGCTATCACTAAATTTGCGTCTGTGTGCTTGTCATTCAGCCTTCCTGTCGATAGGTCATGTCGCGGACAAGGTTGGAACAGAGATGAAGAGTTTCCTGGATCCGATTCTGCAGGCGATGAGAGAAGGTCTTCAACTGCGAGGGTTTGTCCCTCCATCCTAGATTCCCCTCTCATCCTGCCGGCTAAGTTGCTCTCGTCCCATTTATCCAGCAAAAAGAACGCTCCGCCAGAGGACTCAATTTTCCAATGTATTGGCATGCTATCGTCGGCGTTCGGCCCCATCCTCACCAAGCATATGCACGACCTCCTCGATCTCATGTTCGCTGGCGGCCTCACTGAATCTCTGCGAGGCTGTTTAGTCACCGCTGCCAACGAGATCAAGCCTTTGCAGAAGACGATTCAGGACCGACTCCTCAACATGCTCTCCCTCATCCTCAGCAATAAGCCCTACCAACCACTAGGTGCACCCCCTCGACGGGCAAACATCACAAACGTCACTCGAGAACTTGGCTCGTTACAGGTACGTCATGGATCTGACTCTCCTCAACTGCTGTTGTATCACTCATGAACCACGTGCTAACTTTGATATTTCCAGACTCATTCGAGTGGGCCGAACCAGGAGACGATTGCTTTGGCCCTAAGAACGCTGAGCTCGTTTGAGTTTGGAGGTCCGTCACTCCTTGCCTCGTCGATATGGGCCCGGTTTACTGAGCTCACGCCGTACTGAATTTTCAGGTCATGTGCTCAACGAATTCGTCCGAAACTGTGCTCTTCCCTACCTCGAGGACGACAGCTCGGAAGTCCGTCGCGCGGCTGCTCTGACCTGCTGTAGACTCTTTGCTCGCGACCCAATCTGCTACCAGACCAGTGCCCACTCGATCGAGATTATCAGCGAAGTCATCGAAAAGCTTCTCACGGTTGGAATCGCTGATCCAGGTGAGTCTCGTTTGATCTTCCACGTGTGATCACGTTTCCATTCACTGACACAGTTTGATCGCTCCTGCCCATAGATCCACGTATCCGGGAGACCGTACTGTTCGAGCTCACCGAGAAATTCGATCGACATCTCTCTCAAGCGGAGAACGTTCGAACGCTTTTCATCGCTCTTAACGACGTCGTGTTCAGCAACCGAGAGCTCGCCATCAGAATCATCGGTCGACTGGCTCTCAAAAACCCGGCCTATGTCATGCCCTCTCTCCGAAAAATTCTCATTCAGATGATCTCGAACCTCGAGTTCTCGACTAGGAGGTCCGTATCCATTTCACTTCCTCTCATCGTCTCCGGCATCCTATTGTCTGATGAAAACCATGATGCTTACATTGACTCGATACTCCTTGATCCAGTCGGCAAAAAGAGGAGACGACGAAGCTTCTTTGCCTGCTGATCCAAGCCTCGCCTGGCTTGGTCGTCAACTACACGGATGAGCTCCTTGACGTTCTGCTCCGAACTGCTTACGACCCGGAAACGACTCCCATCGTCGCCCAACATGTCCTTCGATGCCTCGGAGAGCTTGCCCAGGTTGCGGGCGAGAGCATCGGTCCTCGAGTCACCAAGATCCTCGGTCTCGTTATCGAGACGCTCCAAGCGACCTCGCCCACGATCCTTCGATCGGCAGCCCTCAAAACTCTCGGTCAAGTCGCGAGTTATACGGGAACTATCGTCGACCCTTATGTCGATTATCCCGAGCTCTTGCTCATCCTCAATCGATTCGTTAATACCGAGACAGAGCTTGCCGTCCGAAGAGAGGTCATCAAGGTGCTCGGCATCCTTGGGGCGCTCGACCCTTACCGGCGAAAGGTCAGCTTTAGAATCCGTTGCTATCTGTCGTCGACAAACTCGTTGACCATGGGTAATCTTCTTCGTTGCATTGTAGGTACTTTTTGAGAAAGTCGATGAGGGACCCAACGAGCACATCCGATCGACCCAGACCGATATCTCGCTCCTCATGAATACTGCGGGCGGTCAATCGAACGAAGACTACTTCCAGGTCGTTGTCTTCAACTCCCTGGTTGGTATCATCCTCGATCCAGCTCTCTCGGCACTTCATCATACCAAGGCAATGGACGCTATCGTGCACATCTTCCTCACCCAAGGCCTCAAGTGTGCCTCTTTCCTGCCGCAGGTAAGCGACCCAAGCTCCCACACGCCCAGCTCCTATAAGATTTCACTGATATGATAACCCTCTCGACTTAGGTCATCCCTGCCCTCATCTCGGCCATCCGACGCAGCACTCCTGCCTACCAAGGACCCTGGCTCACCAAGCTCGGCACTCTCATCTCGATCGTCAAGTTTCACATTCGGAATTTCCTGAATCCGATCCTCTCGCTCGTGCTCGAGTATTGGGATCATCCACAACTCCAGACGGTCGTCATCCAGCTCGTCGAGGTTGTAGCTCGAGCCATTGAGGGTGAATTCAAGGCATTCCTTCCCCAGATCTTGCAGGAGGTCCTTCGGACCTTTGATGGCGATCTCTCTGATCCCCGCCGACACGAAGTCCTCGTCGAGATTCTCCATGCTCTCGCCGCTTTCGGACTCAGCGTTGAGGAGTACAATCACCTCATCCTCCCCGCCATCCTGAAGTTATTCGATCGAGCCGATGTCAGCCAGAAGGTTCGAGAGACCGCTGTGATCACTATCGGAACTCTTGCTCGCAAAGTTAGCTTCTCGGACCACGCCTCTCAGATCATCCACCCTCTGGCGCGTGTTTTGTCAGCCAGCTCGCCATCAAGTCCAGAGTCACAACACATGACTCTCCTTGCGATGAACACGCTCTGTTCGATGGTTGTCCAGCTCGGATCTGATTACGCCATTTTTATCCCAATGATCAACAAGGTACGCTTCGCTCCGTTCTCTTCTCGCTTTCAGCACTCGAGCTCAGCCGCTTACGTGTCTTTTCCTTAATGAACCAGGTCCTACTGGCGAAGCGGATCCAACACAGCAACTACGACCAACTTGTCATTAAGGTGTTGAAGAGAGAGAGGCTTCCCCAAGACTTTGGTAAAATGGATGAGTGAGTGGTCTGGTTTACCGCCGAAAGCCTTTCTCAATAGCGATGCTGACGTGGCACTGGTCCGTAGGGAATCGAACGAAGCCCCCAAGATTGCGACCCCGGCGCCTGCGGCCGTCAACCAGCAATCACTTAAGCAAGTCTGGGACACTTCCATGGTCGCGAGTCAAGAGGAGTGGCGAGATTGGACGAAACGTCTTGGGCTGGATCTTCTGAGAGAGTCGCCTTCGGTCGCCCTTCGAGCTTGCCAAGAGCTCGCTCAGGAGCACAACGCTCTCAACGAGGCTCTCTTCAACGTCGCATTCATCTCTTGTTGGACTACGCTTTACGAAGCGTACCAGGTCCGCCCTAGTCATTCTGATTTTTTCCTGCTCCGCCAATCGTTGATTCGGAATCCCTTGGCTTGTTTTACAGGAGGACCTCGTTGCCTCGATCACGAATGCCATCTCATCCGACACTGCTGGACCCGAGACCATCAACCAGCTGCTCAACCTTTGCGAGTTCGCTGAGCACGATGACAAACCACTCCCTATCGATTCCAAGATGCTCGGTCAGAATGTGGGTCGCGGTTGCACACGTTTAGCTTCTTGAGACTGCGACTGATATGTCCTGGCCGAATCTCGCAGGCACTTCAACATCGAGCATTCGCCAAAGCCCTTCACTACAAGGAACTTGAGTGGTTCACGGACCCAACGGCCGATGCCATCAAAGCTCTCATCAATGTCAACTCGAAACTCCAGCAGCAAGATACCGCCTGGGGAATCCTCACATTCGCTCGAAACGAGGCGGAGCAGTTCGATCACGATCAGTTCGAGTACGAACGATGGTATGTCGAACTCAACCGATGGCAAGAAGCCTACCAGGCGTTCGACCGCAAGTCTATCGAGGGTGAAGAGGACGGCGAGGTCATCTTCGGAAAGATGCGATGTCTCCACGCCTTGGGAGAATGGGACAAGTTGTCTGAGTATGTTCAGAGCAAGTGGGGCTCCGTCGGAGCGTCGGACCATCGACCAATGGCATCCCTTGCGGCTGCCGCTGCCTGGGCACTCAAGCAATGGGATCTCATGGACGACTACGTAGCCGTCATGAAAAAGGACACGCCTGACTACTTCTTCTACAAAGCCGTCATCTCCATCCATGCTAATCAGTACAACAAGTCGCTCAAGTACATCAACAAAGCTCGGGAGAGCGTTGATCCCGAGCTCTGTTCGCTCTTCAGCGAGAGCTACAGTCGAGCTTACAAGTATGTGATTTCGATTGCTGTCGAGGTCTCGGTTCCTCGCTGATGGATATAATGCCTCCCTTCGATCCCGTTTGCAGTGTCCTCATCCGGATCCAGATGCTTTCAGAACTCGAGGAGATCATCTACTACAAGCAGCACGCCGATCAACCGGATCGACAGGCAACGATGAGAAAGACTTGGATGAAGAGGTTAGCTCTAGACCCTCCATCCTGTGTGTCGTGTTTTTCTTTGCCTGATCGCGTTATCCGTATCATGACACGTTCAGGCTCAAAGGTTGCGAGCAAGATGTCGAGATCTGGCAGCGGGTCCTCTCGGTCCGAAGTCTCGTCCTTACGCCGACACAAGACAAGGAGATGTGGATCAAGTTTGCCAATCTCTGTCGAAAGTCGGATCGTCTTGGTCTCGCCGAAAAAACATTGAATTCACTCCTCTTGGGTCAAGGTGTCAACAACGGGGTTAGTGTCGATCGACTGTCGGCTCTCTGCACAAACGTGGCACCGAACTGACTCGATATCATTTCCATTCCTCGACGGCGCTCAGCCCGATCAAGCACCTCCCCACGTTGTCTATGCTTGGTTTAAGTTCACCTGGGCTCAAGGCAAGCACGAAGAATCCCTTCAATGGATCACGTCCTTCACCGAAAGGCTTGCCATGGACATTGGCATCCAGTCCTCCGACGCTGTCGTCCATCCTGAGGCCAGGAATGAGTACACCCAGCTCCTCGCTCGATGTTACCTTAAGCTAGGGAGCTGGGAAGTGGCGCTTACCGAGAATTGGGTCGCTGTAAGCCACCAATCTCCGTCCAAAACGTCCAGGTGCTTCTTCAACTCTGACTCGCCTTTATGTGCTCAGGATCAACCTATCGACGTCCTCAAGTCGTACAAGAAGGCAACGCAGCTGGATCCCGAGTGGTACAAGGCGTGGCATACTTGGGCTCTAGCAAACTTTGAAGTCATTCAGCATCTCGAGGGTCAAGATAACCTCGTCTACTCTGACGTCTTTGCCACTTATGTCGTCCCTGCGGTCCATGGTGCATATCTGTCTCTCATCGCCGGGCCTTTTGGTCAAGGAAGGAAAACGCTGACTCGAAAGCATTTGCTCTCTTCAGGTTTCTTCCGATCCATCGCGCTCTCGAAGGGCAACTCGCTTCAAGACAGTCTTCGACTCCTTACGCTCTGGTTCAAGCATGGGTACAATGACGCTGTCAACATGGCCATTACTCAGGGCGCGGCGAGCATCAGCATCGATGTGTGGCTCGAAGTCATCCCACAAGTAGGTAGTTGTGTTAAAAGCTGTGCTCTGTTATTCTCTCTCCTGAACCCTTCTCCTTGCTTTACTGCTCGCAGATCATCGCCCGAATCCACATCTCCAACTCCCTCGTCCGAAACGCCATCGAGCAGTTACTCAACAGCGTCGGTCGGGCTCATCCTCAAGCTCTCATCTATCCACTGCTCGTCGCAGCCAAGTCTCAGGTACCGATGCGAAGGGACGTTGCTCAAGCCATCATGAACCGCATGAGGGATCACAGTGCAGTCATGGTCGACCAGGTAAGTCATCTCTGTCTCTCACTGTGCGAACGCTCGAGAATCTCTTACTGACCTGTTTCCCGTATCTGTTTCCCATATTTAGGCCTCGCTTGTCAGTCACGAGCTCATCCGAGTCGCCATTCTCTGGCACGAGTTATGGACTGAGGGTCTAGAGGAAGCGTCAAGATTTTACTTCGCCGAGCACAATCCTGACGGTATGTTTGGCGTGCTTGAACCTCTACATGAAATGATTGAACGAGTAAGTCATCCGGACTTTGCTGCTTTCAGTCATGCATCTATCTTGACCGGCGTATCGGCCCCTGACCTTGATTCTTTTGGATCCGTAGGGAGCCGAGACGCTTCGAGAACAGTCATTCATCCAAAGCTTCAGTCACGATCTTGCCGTCGCTCGCGATCACTGTCGAAGGTACCGCAAGACGGGAGATCCCAACGAGCTCAGCCAGGCTTGGGACAATTACTACATGGTCTTCAAGAAGCTCACCAAGCAACTGCAGGCTCTGCCAGCCCTCGAGCTGCAGTATGTCTCACCAAAGCTGCTCAAGGTCCGAGATCTGGAATTGGCTGTCCCGGGTAAGATCTGATCATCATCTCTTTAAGCTCCTTCAGCTCTGAAAAGGGTTGCTGACTCTCTTCCCTCCCGCTCACCACATCAGGAACCTACCGAAGTGGAAGGCCTATATCGAAGATCGTTAGCTTCGTCTCAACATTCGTCGTTATTACCTCGAAGCAGCGTCCACGTCGTCTTACCACAAAAGGAAGCGATGGAAAGGACTATCAATTCGTCCTCAAGGGTTGGTACTCTTTCCATCTCTGTCGCTACTGTATCACAACACCCCTTTACTAAACGCCCCATCTATCCTCATTCATCAGGACACGAGGACCTTCGACAGGACGAGCGAGTCATGCAACTCTTTGGTCTCGTCAATACACTTCTCTCGTCAGATCCAGAGTCGTTCAAGCGACACCTTCACATCCAATGCTACTCGGTCACCCCGCTATCACCCAATTCAGGTCTCATTGGATGGGTACAAGACACGGATACCTTGCACGTTCTAATCCGAGATTACCGAGAAAGTCGAAAGATCCTTCTCAACATTGAGCACCGACTCATCCTTCAAGTGCGTCAAATTCTACCTACGGCTCATCGTCCCTGCCGAGACCCTTGTCAGCTAACATCTAATTCCGCCCTTGCTTCATAGATGGCTCCCGATTACGATTACCTCACCCTGATGCAAAAAGTGGAGGTGTTTGAGTACGCACTCGAGAACACGACGGGTCAAGATCTCTACCGTGTACTGTGGCTCAAGAGCCGAAACTCGGAATCCTGGGTCGATCGACGAACGACGTACATTCGGTCGCTCGCTTCGACGAGTATGGTTGGGTACATTCTTGGACTAGGTGATCGACATCCATCGAATCTGTTGCTCGATAGAGTGACAGGAAAGGTCGTCCACATCGATTTCGTGCGTATCCTCCCAGCTGGTCAGGGACTCGGTTGAACCAAGCTGACGTGTGTCTGCTACAGGGAGATTGCTTTGAGGTCACCATGCATCGAGACAAGTTCCCCGAGAGAATCCCCTTCCGTCTGACTCGAATGCTGACAAATGCGATGGAAGTACGTACCGAACTCGGCCCCTCACCATATCCTTCTGTTCTGATATCGGCACTTCGTTGCGTTGGATGATTCGAATTGACAAACATCCAACCCCTCTCCCTTCAGATCTGTGGTGTCCACGGCGCATATGCAAAGAGTTGCGAAATTGTCATGAGGGTTATGAGAGATAATCGAGAGTCGCTCATGGCCGTTCTCGAGGCCTTCGTTTACGATCCACTGTTCGCCTGGAAGCTCGGAGGCATCGCTACGGTTGAGCCACCGACTCAGACTGTCGAGGGTGGTATGTCCTGCATTCATCTTCGCTCTGCGTCTTCTTTTTGGAGATTGGCTTAATCAGCTCACAACCACTTCCTGTCTTCACGCACAGATCTGACGCAAGAGTTTGACATGTGGACCGCTCCCAAGAGAAAAGCTGAAGAAGGAGAGATGCTCAAGGGTTCGTCTCAATCAAGTCGTGTCAATGTTGGGAAGGAACAAGACGACTATGCTAACTCACCTCGCTATTCTATTCCTCCTTGCGACAGTCGCCGACGGCCGGGAGGTCCAGAATGAGCACGCTATCAAAGTCATTCGTCGAATTCAGGACAAGCTTCATGGTAAGTCGGTCTATACGACCTTGATGGATCTCCCTACCAGGCTAGAGACCATCCGCTGATCGCCGTGCGACGTCTCTTTCTCTTCCCTCTTGATCTACCTCCAGGTCGAGATTTCAAGGCCACTGTCATCCTTCCGGTCGATGCCCAGGTTGAGAAACTCATCGAACAAGCGACATCCATCATTAATCTCTGCCAGTGTTTCATCGGATGGTGTGCCTGGTGGTAAGGTTCCAAGTCTTCAGGAGTCATTTTACCCTTTTCGAAGCATCTTTACAACAGAGGGTGATCCATCGATCAAATCTGTCCCAATGACCGTTCTTTTCTTTTTCTTCCTTCCTCTTGACCTGTTTCGCTCCTGAACGACCGACATCTTGCTCTCGTCTCTTTCACTTCCATCGCTCTCCTCGTCGTACCTTTTCTCTCTCTCCACCTTCCATCGATTTCGAATCCTCAATCGACGTGTAACAACCCAATACGCATCTCTTCTTGCATCTCCCTTTTTTTTTCTGATCCCTTTTCCGTTCCTTTTCGTTTTCGGTTGTATAATTATGGGGTCTTTTCTCTCTCGCGAAAAAAAAAAAAGAAGAGAAGAAGAAGGAAAAATAAAATCTCGTCCCTTTGAAGGACAGGCTGAGATGGCGCTTCGGATCAAGAAACAGCAGTACGGACGGATGACAAAAAGGTGGGAAAGAGGGAGGTGGAGGGGGACAGGACGAGGATGGTGTTGTTGTAACATGGAAAAAAAGGAGGGTCTGCCTCTTCTTTCTTCTTCTTGGAACGAAATCAAGGAAAAAAGTTGTAGAAGTTGTTTTCCAAAATGATGCTGGATGCTGGATGAATTTGATTGGAGGGGGGAGGGAACATTTCCTCTTTGAGCCTGCTACTTGTTGTGCCAGAACAGTCTGTCGATTCAATAGGCGAGAGAGAAGAAGAAGAGGGGGAGAGGGTGATGATGAGCGTCCAATCATGGAAAATATCTTTCTGCTTGGCCTGTCTCTAACGAAACTCACGTCTTGAGATCTGACCAATGGTCTGAATCCCGATAGAGGTACGTCATACTGTTTGACATCCCTCCTTGGAGAGTTTCCCCTCTGAATCGGAAGACCCACATGACGAAACCCCAGCTGAGAGCAGCGAACGCGCCTAAGAATGGGAGACGGAGATAGGAGAAGGAGGATCAAAAGCAAGTGAATTGATCAGACGCGAGTTCAGTTGATGAGAGCGATTGATGGGTAGATCTGCATGAGATTCGGGATGAAACGAATTCGAGGAGAGAGGTTTATGGGACTGACTGAAGTGTGGGGAAGATGGTGGGATGGGTCGGACGACAGATGGTACCGGATCGTTGATGGAGTATGATGGAGCGGGTGAAGCTCGAGGGAGGAACGAAGCGAAGACTCTGAGGAAAGCAAGAAGAGTCAGAGACGTTTCAAGAGTCAGGTTAAGTTCGAACATAGTAAGACACGTCTAAGTCTGAGGAGGTGGGTTTTCAAGCGATCCTTCTTGAGACCAACCTTGACGCGACGTAAAGTACAATCTAGATGAACAATCAAGTTGTCTTCAGTCCTATCGTTCACTCAACGCCTTGACTTCCCCTACTCTTTGCCCTTTCCCATCAAACTTACCTGTTCGTTAATCGCATTCCTCTCTCCAAAAGTCCACCAACCACCCATCATTCCGGCGATGAAACTATCTAGACTCCTCTCCTTTCCTCCATTCGCCTTCCGTTGGATGAGGAGGAGCGTCTTATACAAGAAGACAAACTTGGCTAGGTTTAGAGCGTGTTGCTTTGTCGCTTTCAGGACGAATCTCTACATCGTGGAAACATAACGGAACGGGTTTGACATGTTTGCGATATAAGCAAAGTTTGGATCAGGGGCTGTTCTTTTTTTTTTTTAGCGATAAAAAAAAAAGTCGGACGAGTCAAGGGGAAGACGAAATCAGAAACGAACGGCTTTGGCTCGCGCGTCACCCCTATGGAACAGGATCGACATGACCAGCGCATGTGGGAATCTTTGGTGATTCGGAACGTCTTATTTCTTGGTTAGCTTTTTCGTGAAAGCTGCAGGTACAAAGACGACAGAGGAGAGGGGAAGGTGAGTGGTCGAACCGGATCTTTGCGCCGTATACCTTTGAAGAAGTGAGAGATGTTGGAACATCCTTGTCAGTCTGAACCTGGCTTGAACCATGTGAATGAGGGAAGTCAAGACTCACGAGGCCATTCCTTGCTCCTTTGAGGACAGCAAGATACTCATGAGCGGACGGACTGGGGTGTTAAGGATCAGAAAGGGGGGGAAGACAGGGAAGGGCGGTTTCGTGGTAAGCTCGGATGTGTTGAACGTGTTTGGCGTGTGGATGGCTCGTCACGCACGACTGAACGAGATGGTTGACAATGTCCATATTGGATGCTGCAGCGAAGGAGCGAGAGAGAGAGAAGGTTCACGGCGAATCGAACGTGTTGGTTTGGAAGAGAGCGAGGAGGATTCAATCGTCCAAACCCGGAACGGCTTCATCTCACGCCGGTTCAAGCGAAAGGACCGACGTCAGAGTTCAGAAATCAAGAGAGGGACAGATAGTTCCATTTGGTTCGAAATTTCGTTAGTCGTGACTATCTATGCAAAGTACACGAAACCATGCTGTTTGAGCGTTTCAAACGAGGCGAGAAAAGAAAAAGGAAAGGAGAAAAGGAAGAAGAAGATGATGATGATGATGATAGGAAGGAAAAACAAGACCCGAAACAGGATGGGAGCGAAAGAAGTATAGAGTGGGGCAAAAGAAGAAAAAGAAAGATGGTAGAGGATGGAGGAAAGAACCATCTTCGAAAGACAGAAAGGAAGTGAAAAAGAGAGAAGGCCGCCATGATGATCAAGCAAAGGATGCAGAAAGGAAGAAACAAGACGGCGCGACGACTTAGGTCCCCAGTATCAACCTCGTCGTGATGGTCTTGTGTGGTTTGGCATTCTACTGCTGGTTCTGAGCGCTGTTAGCCTTGCTGACAATCTCCTTTGTAGCTCGATCGATCTCCTCGTCGTCCTTTCCATTGAGTTCCTGCTGGTGTCGAAGAATCATGGCACCTTCTGGATGGGGAGGAGTGAACTCTTTGAGGTTTCGCTGAACCTGGGCTTCAAGGTTCTCTGGTGACGAGGCAGCGGCGATGAATCCGAGGAATGGAGGCGATGGGTTGAGTGGACGCGAGCAGAACTCGGGGTGAGCTTGGAGTCCAACGAAGAAGGGGTGATCTGATAGAGAAGGAACGTAAGGAAAAACAAGAAAGAAAATCAGTCAGCACAGGATCGCACAAATGCATCCTCCTGCTTCAGCCTGTTGGTTTGCCGAGTGCCCACTCACCTTCGATCTCCAAGATTTGCATCCTCTCTCCTCTCTCATCCTTTCCAATGAACCTCAATCCACCCTTGCTCTTCCCGTCACCCTTCTCCAACCGATCCACCATCTCAGGGTTAACCTCGTAACGATGTCTGTGCCTCTCCCAAACCTCTGGTTTACCACCGTACAGCTTTCGAATAGTCGATGATTCGGTGTTGGGAGCAAAGATAGTGGGTCGAAGACCAAGTCGCATGGTTCCTCCGAGGTGAGTCTTGGAGATCTCAGGCATGAAGATGATAGCGGGGTTGGGGGTAGAAGGGGTAAGCTCAGCCGAGGCAGCATCTATTGTTTAGTGTGAACATGAGTGGCGGACGACGAAAAGCGATGTACATTTGTTAGCAGACAAGTCCCTTCAGCTGAGGGTTATGCGCAAGAACGTTTTTGTCCACGAACCCTTGATACCGCAGACGTTTCGCGCCCATTCGACAACGGCGAGCTGCATTCCGAGGCAGATACCAAGGAAAGGAATCTTGTGCTCCCTAGCCCATTTGGTAGCAACGATCATTCCCTCAGTTCCTCGAATACCGAAGCCACCAGGCACGAGGATACCACTGTAGACATCAGCGAAGGGAAACATCTTGAATTAGTTCTGACCCCTTGGCTGCTTGATGGATACGAAAGGGGAAAAGGAAAGGTACACGAACCCAGCTGAGCAGAGAGCCTTCCAAGCGTCGTGGTACTTGACGGGATCCTCGTGCTGTGCATCAGGCTCAAGGTGCGACGACTCGACCCACTGAGATGGATATAAAGTAAGGTGGGGTCAGATGAGATTCCAGGTGATGTTCTTCTCCAAGTAAGAACGTTGACGAACCTGAAGGTGGAGCTTCCTGCCGCATCGCATGGAAGCGTGCTCGAGAGCCTTGACGACACTCATGTAGGAGTCTTGCATCGAGGTGTACTTTCCAACGAGCACAATGTTGACAGATTCGTACATCCGGTCGTGGCTGGAAGTCAAACCGAACGGATGGATGTCAGCAGAGGTAAGCTTGTAGACGAGCTTCTTTGTTCCCCCTGACCCTCCTCATCGAGAGTTTTTTTCTCTCCAAATTCAAAAAGATGGACGATTACTCACTTGGAAGTCAGCTCCTTCCACCTAACCAACAGACTGTCTCCTCGCTTCTTGCCGGCCTCTCCAATATCGACATCCCTCAACTGAAGCCTCGTCTGGAGGTACTTGACGAGACCCTGCTCCTTGAGGAGAAGAGGGACGTGGTAGGTAGAGTTGACGTTGTGGACACCGAGGACCTGGGAAGGTTGAACGTGGCAGAACATCGAGACCTTGTCCATGGTTGATCGCTCGAGCTCCTCGACGCATCGGCAGGCAATCTGTTTGCGTATTCGAACTCCGTCAGAACATACTGCCCTCTCGAATGTGTCTTGCCTAGCACGAGAGGCTCTGATATGGCCCAAGAGACTGGTGGGATAAGCTTACCAAATCTGGGAAGAGACCCAAACCTCTCAAGTCTCGAACGGTTGCCTGAGTTGGCTTGGTCTTTTGCTCACCACCAACGACAGGGATGAGCGAGACGTGAAGAACGGCAAAGTTCTCGTGGCCGACTCGGAATTGGAATTGACGCATGGCCTCGATGAAGGGAGCAGACTCGATGTCTCCGACGGTTCCACCAAGCTGTCAACACCCAAGGAACACGAACAACCTCGATGAGAAAAGATACAATCATACAACTCTGATGATCCGTGATCTTACGAACCTCGATGATGCAAACGTCCGGTTCCTCTTCAGTCTCATCGACGGGGATTCGCGAGACCCGCTCGATCCAGTCCTGGACTTCGTTGGTGAGATGAGGGATGATCTAAAACGTGTCGCAAACGAACACAAAATTCGATGATTCAAACAAACATGTGAATTGTTAGCAGATAGCTCACGAGAGATGATGAAAGAAAGAAGGGCACGCACCTGAACAGTCTTTCCCAAGTAATCTCCTCTCCTCTCCTTCTCGATAACGGCCTGGTAAACCTTTCCGGTGGTGAGGTTGTGGTTCTTGGACAAGGTGACGTCTAGGTATCGCTCGTAGTTTCTATTGCATCAAGGCGAAGGGGGTATGATAGGGCAAACGAAACAGGAAATTCGAAATCGTTGAGCCAAATGTAATTCGTCAAGGATAGCTCGACGTTCTGTACTATTTGAGAATGCCAAAGACACGTACCCGAGATCCAAGTCGACCTCTCCTCCATCATTGAGGACGTAGACCTCACCTGAGTGAGAGACAAGCATACGTCCAAGACATCGTCAGCCAACCCGTGCGCGCGAGAGGGAGTTGCGCTATCAGGCTGCTACAGGGACGATACAGAGACGACTGCAATCCATTGCCCCTCTCGGAGGAGCTCTTGTCGAAGCCAGCGAGCAGATACATGGATGAGACAACGCTGCGAGCAACGAACTGAGGACTGACCATGCTCAGTAGGGGCCATGGTTCCGGCATCGATGTTCATGTAAGGATCAATCTTGATGGAGGTGACCTTGAGACCCGCAGTCTTGAGGAGGAGACCAGTCGAAGAGGCTGTTTTTGGTGTCGTTCGAGGACGGAGAGGCGTGTTTGAGCGAGAGAGAAGGAGGAAAGGTGAAGTAGAAACCCGTTTAGCCGAGTCAGAATTCAACAAGGTATGCAAGCAAGGGTTGAGGCTTGACTTGAAGGCGATGGTAGATGATGTACGAACCAATGACTCCCTTTCCGATACCACTGTAATGTGTGAAGGCGAGCGAGGAAGCGAGAATGAGCACGAGGAGGGGCAGAGCTAAGGGCTTGGATGGTGCTTGTTCTGGCTACTGACGAGATGACACCACCTAGTTGAGGATTGATGTGATAAGTATGGGCAGGTTGAACCAAGGTAGATATGATTGGTAGGACGTACCGCATACGAGAATGTACTTTGGCATGTTGAGGGGAGCGTTTGGATTTGGGGGGATGCTGGTGGTTCAAATTCTGTTTGGGCGGGGTCTTGCTCTCTCAAAAGAGGGCATCTCCGTATGCAGCACCCACCACCGTCCAACCTCATCCCAAACACCATGCAGACCACAGATTCATCGAACCTCTTCAAATCAGATGCAGAATTACGCAAGGAGGATCTCCGAGCTATCAAGCTAATTCGTACAAAGACCGTCGGTGAACCGACTCAACTCAGCAGCAAGCCGCTATGCATGGAGATTGATCGTCATATCTGTTGGACGGGAGAGAGCGGTTTCATCGTTAGGAAGATGGACCTCAACGTGAGTGTCGTCGTCGAGGGAATATCGTCATGACGTCGATCCTTCACAAAGATCCCTGCGTCTGCTAATCTCTTGATCATTTCCCTTTTCTTTTCATCCTTGTCGTCGTTGAACGACAAAAGACAGGCAAGACGCTCAGGATCCTTAAAGGACATGCTGGACCCGTCACATGTATAGCTCTTTATGATGTACCCAAGACAGCTTTGAGCCCCGCTCGGAAACTCATCATTTCTGGTTCTTGGGACAAGTCGATCCGAGTCTGGGACAGAGACGTTCGTCACAACCTCGTTATCCGCATCTTGTTCATGCTAATGGATCAGTAGTCCTGACACTGTTTTCTTCCCGGGGATTAGACCGGCGCCCTTTACTCGACGACCATCTCCCATACCGACTTTCTCAAGTCTCTCCTTGTCCTCCCTCATCTTCCTATCCCACTCATCCTCTCAGGTTCATCCGACAAACAAATTCACTTTCACTCTCTTACATCGGTTTCCTCTCCATCCTCAACATCTGCTTCATCTAACATCCTGATACCCCCTCGATCAACCCCATCATCATCATCATCAACATCTCAACCCCAGCAACAATCACCTTCTTCTTTCACTCCAGCTATCCCTCAGGGAATCCCTCGACCGACTGAATTCAATCCACTTACCCGATCGCATTTACCCATCAAAATTCACACTCGACCGGTCAATTGTCTGACATCCGGACTCCAAACAGAGCGGAACGTAGTTAACTTTTATTCTGCCGATTCCCTAGGAAGGACGATTGTTTGGGAAATCAAGGTCGTTGATAGAGGTGATGATTTAGAGGTCAAGGTGGAAGAGATTGGACGATTGAAGGAGCACAAGACAAGTGTCGCTGATTTGGCTTTGGTTGAAGAGGGGATTTGGACATGTATGTATTTCCTTTTTCTTTTCTTCTGGCATCAGCTGAGGTTCTTCTTTGGTGTCAAACCTTATCCCACACTGATGAGATCAACGATCACTTTCATGTCGGTGTCTTCTGTTCAACTCACAGGTTCGGCAGACACGACCGCCATCTATCATCCCCTTCTCCCCTCTCTAGCATCCACCGCATCGTCTTCAACATCTCCCAAACCCGTCACTCTCCCATCTCCTCCTTCCAACCCACCTCAAATCCTCTCCATCCTCCCTCTTCCTGACTCCCATCCTCCTCTTCTCCTGACCGGTTCAGCAGATGAACATATTCGGGTGTACGATCTCTCCCTAGGTGAAGGTCCCAATCAAGCTCGTCTGATTCGTCAGGTAGAGGGACATTGCGCAGAAGTGATCGCTATCCGTAGATGGTCAAGGGAGATTCAACTCGAACAAGGTGATGACGGTAACAGTAGTAATAGGAATGGTGATGGGAAGAGAGAGGAATGGATAGTCAGCGCTAGTTTAGATGGAACGATTCGAAGATGGAAGTTAGGTGAAATCGTCTTACCACCTGTGGAGATCAAGGAGGATGAAAAGAAGAAGAAGAAGCAGAAGGAGGAGGAAGAAGAGTTGGAAGGAGGTATGACGGAGGAGGAAGCAAGGGAATTAGCGGAACTGATGGCAGAAGATGATTGATTGATTCGATGATCTTTCAAAATTGCTTCTCTTCTCTTTCTTCCTCTTCTCTGCGTCGAAGACCCATCTCATCTATATGTATACTTAAAAAAAAAAAAAAAAGCCTCAAATCACCTCAGCAACATCAAGTTCAATCTCTCTCCCACCTTTATCCTCATCGAGGAGACACCTTTCTATCTCTCCGAGTACCTTTCCCACGAACATCTCTCCCCTCAAGAACACGACCCTAAGGTTTGGGCATGAACCTCGGAAGAAGGGAAATCTTCGAGGTTTAGGCCCTCCGCCATCAACGCCTTGACGAGGAGAGAGGACGATACCACCAATCATCTGAACCCTTTCTAGTTCGGGAAAAATGCAATGATGAGAGAGATTGAGATCGTTGATGATGAAATTGAATGTCGAATGGGAATCTAAATGACGACGAAAGGTGATCCCATTGATGGTATTCGCGACTGTCTTGAGGAGAGGGAGGAATGGCTTGGAGGATTCGTGATCGGTGGTGATGATGAGGGATTGAAGGCATGGGAAAAGGTTGGTTGGAACGCATGGAAGATGGAAAGCTTCCACGATGTTTGAAATGTTAACTTCGGGGGTGTGAGCACAGCTGTAATTTTTTCTTTTCGCTGATTCGGTTCAGCCGTCACAGAGATAATTTAAGTCAAGGTCAGAAGGAAACCAACTCACAATTAGATCTTGTGATGCACATCTCGAGTTCGATAGTATACCTCAGAGGGTTTGGACCGTATCCCTTCAAATGCCCGATGTCTTTATCCACCCCTAATTTTCCAAACCTCCTCAAGGTCGACCTGAAGAATACTTTGACCTCTGTCGCTCGTCTCACCCCACATGGAATATGGATACTGTCACCATAACGTCCACCATTACCATCGACGCCTAGTCGAATCTTTCTGTATAGTAAAGGCGTAGCAACCGAATGGAACAACTTTGACACACGCGTGGCTGAGGAGAGGTCTGATGACGAGTGATGACTGGGAGAGGACGGACGATCATCGTCGTTGGTTGGGACGAGATGGGAGAGGATCAAGTGGATGATATCGAAGGGAAGTTCCAGGATTGAGTTGGTCCAGGGATTCACTGGATGAATGCATGTATGTGCGTGAGAGAGAGACAAGTGTCCAATGGTGATCCAGTATTGACACAAGAGGAAATTTTGGATGTGAACTTACGACGCTCGATTGAAGATGTCATCGCTATGTCGTCGTTGGACTTCTGGTGATTTCGATATGACCGAGGCATGTTTCTTTTTTCTTCGCTTTATCTTCGTTGTTGTCCTGACCGAGTTCCATCGCGGATGTTTTCCAGAGCGATCAGCAAAGCCGTTCGAGTAAGTTCTTCCGCCAATAGCCAACCTCACAACGCTTTCTCATGAGACTCATGAACGAAAGTGATCAACTAACGCAACCCAATTTAGCCAGATAGAAGCTTCCTCGCGATTCAAACAGTCTTATCCACATTGAATCTCGTCATCAAGTTGAGATGGAAAGAGGAGCATGGGGTTTCAAGCCTCAGCCTTGACCTCGGCAGAGGGAGTAGCACCGGGCACGACATCCTCTGCGTCGTTCTTCTCAAAGAATTCGGACTCATCGATTCCGGCACAGATGATAGACCTGAGATAACGAAAGGAATGTCGTCGAAAGTGAGTACGATCGGCAAGGTGGATAGAGGGAGAGGATCACGGATGAAAGAGTCACTGACCTGCCACCAAAGACTCGACCAGCGATGGCCTGGACACCCCTTTGGGCAGCCTCGATCGTTCCAAAGAGGACGTAGACCCTTCCAACACCGGCCGCCTCGTCCTTCTTCTGCTGCTCCTCAGCGTTAGCGGCTTTGACATCCCCGGGCATCCATTTGCCCTCCTCGCCCTTCTGCTTCCTTCCACCCGGTCGAGGGATCCTGAGCTCAGCGACTTCTCCGTGCTTGGCACATTCCTCCTTGATGTCCTCAAAGATATCCTCGTAGTCTTCATCGTTAGCAAGTTCCTCTGGGGTAACCATGTTGAGCATGACGACGGCTCGGGTTGTGAGTGGACCGGAGGATTTGGGGGGTGCGAATGATGGGATGGCAGAGTTGGCACCCGTGCCTGGTGGAGGAAGCAGACCGGAAAAGTTCTGGGTGCCGCCAGGACCGAGACCGGGTCCACCTTTGTTTGGGTTCGCACCGACAGAGGCACGTTGGACGACGAGGTATCGATCGCCAAGCTCCATGTTATTGAGTCCTTGAATGGCAACTTCGGTAAGCTCCGGGTCGACGTATTCGCAGAAGGCAAAGCCCTGGAAGAGAAGTGTCGGAAAGAAAGGCGAGGAAGAGAAAGTGAACAGACGTCAGATTGTGAGTCGCTAGTCCTCAAGTTGGAAGAGCATATGGAACGGTTCCATACCTTGGACTTGTCGGGATCACCGTTCTCCTTGACGAGGTTGAAAGCCTTGAGCTCTCCGAAACTCTTGAGGAGCTCAATGACCTGCTCGTCGTTGAGGTAACTCGGCAGACCGCCGATGAAGACCTTATTTGGCGAGTCTGGGACGTTGGAAGAAATGATCCCTGGGATGTGAGGTGCACCGAGCTCCGCTCCGGGTTCAGGGACGTAATCTTTAGGTCGACGGATCTTGAGAATCGTTCCGAAGAGGGCAGTGTTGTCAAAGACCATAGCGGAAGTTGCTTCCTCGGAGTTTCGGAACTGACGAAACCGATGCAAGAAGACGCAAAGTAAGTCCATGAACAGACAAAAGATGATAGTCAACTACCGCAGCCATTCAATCATTAGACCGTACGACGACAGGAGAAATCGACGTACCTCGACGAAAGCGTAACTCTTGTCGTGATTGACCTGAACACCGACGACGGGTTCTCCCAGATCGTTCGAACTGAAACCAATGTCCCTCATCTTCTCATTAAAGTGCTGGGAGATGGTGGTCTCGGTACAGTCGGGGTTGATGTTTCCGACGTAGAGTCGTCGTCGTTGTCGCTGGACGTTTTGGTTGTTTCCGTAACCTGCTCCCTGCATTCCGCCCGCCATGCCTGTTGGGCCAGCCATGCCCATCGGTGCCTGACCGAGTTGACCTGGCTGGTTCTGGAAAGGACTGGGGCCAGTGATATAGGGTCGGTTGAATCCAGGAGGAGCACCAGGGAAGCTTCCACCTTGCATGGGACCATTGGGGAAGTGCATTGGGGTTGGGTGGATCTGACGATTGGCCCCAGGAAGTTGGAAGAGACCTGTTGGTTGCGTTCGATGCAAGGGAGTCAAGAGCGGAGACGAGAGTCAAATGAGAGGACAGAATGAGTTTGTCGGTCCACGAGCGTACATCGTGGCTGGTATACCGTACTGACCCGTCTGCTTGGCTTCCAGCGCGCCCATCGTCTCGTACCCAGGAGGCTTGATGTCCCACCCACTCGATTTTCTCTCGCGCTTGCTAAGAGGCACGGCTCCCTCAGGCGTAGGGCTCCGCCTCTCGGGTGACCCCATGGGATATCCGTCTCGACCATCGTAACGTCCTCCACCTCCACCTCCACCTCTTCCTCGATCATTGCGGTCTCTGCCATGGCCTCCTCCGCCGTAGGGGTCCTCGTCTCGGTACCTGGAACGATGAGTCGAGTGAGCTCAAGGGTCTCAGACATGTTCTACGCAAAAGCTCGCTTCAAGGGGAACCTACCTGTCTCGTCGGTCATCGTCTCGAGGTCTTCTTCGGTCATCATCTCGTCGAGAGGGTCGTTCGTCGTCGCGGTACCGTCTAGATCGGTCGTCGTAGTCGTCACGTCTATGCGATGAGCGTCGGTCATCCCTGTTCCCAAAATCCAGCCGCATGCAGACGCGTGAGTTAAGTCGTTCGTGAACGAGATACAATTAGCTACGATGGACGTGCTAAGCTCACCTCTCATCTCGATGGGAAGGCCGTCTGCTGTCTCGGTGGTCTCTGTCCCTCTCTCTGTCTCTGTCTCCTCCTCGATCGCCAGAACGGTCGCGTCGTCTGCTCGAGGAATATCGATCTAAGGACACGGAATGATGATGAGGCGTAAGAATACCGTTATGGCGAAGAGATATGCGAGCTGGACTGATGTATAGACGGTCACACAGCGGGGTAGGACGCTGGAAGACGCAGCAGGGAAGGCTGGTGGGAAAGAACATAAAAGCCCACCTTGGTCCATGGCTGCTGGAGGGTAACCTTGTTCCATCTTACTTGTGGAGGGAATTGGGGTGTAGGTTCAGTGATGTGAGGGCACGTGCAGATGAATGAGGGGAAATGAAGCTGACGTTGAGCTGTAGGAAGGATGTGGTTGGAAAGGCAAAGGACGAAAACGCGATCCTCCTCCTTTCCGTCGACCCTCCGCCTGACGACATCAATCGACTCGTTCATCTCCATCTTACATCTCTACCACTCAGCTTCTCATGCGCTCCATCATTCCACCCCTCAGAGCTCTCTCACGCTCGCCGTCGAGGAAGCTCTTTTCTTCAACGCCAACTAGAACCTCCCATTCTAACCCTCTGGTTCGTCTCTCGCTTAGATCCGATCCAATCCAACCCAACCACTCAATCACCTTCTCAACCTCACGAGCCCTCATCGGTCTTATTCCGTTTCCCTCCTCTAGGGGCTGCCAACCAACAAACCCGGTCCACCCACCATGCCTCGCAAAGGAGGTCCCATCCGGAAGGCAAAGATTCCTGGTGTAAAGTCCGTCATCGTCGTCGCATCTGGCAAAGGTGGCGTAGGGAAGTCTACTGTATCTGGTGAGGTGATCTTGTCACAAGCCCTGTCAGCTCTCAGTGGACTATAGAGATCGCTATACTCACGCGATCGCAGCTGTCTCCATATTCGGCTGACCGGGCGAACCCTCCGAACAGTCAACCTTGCTCTCTCTTTGTTACTCGAGAAACCTTCAAAGAGAATAGGATTGCTGGATCTTGATGTCTTTGGACCGAGCATACCACGCTTGATGGGATTGGAAGGATTCGGTGAACCAGAGTTGACAGCAGGTGCGTCTGGCCTCTGTCTGGATTGTCCAAGTGTCTAGTCAGTCGATGGTACTAAGTATGAGTGCATGGTCTACACTATCAGGTGGAAGGCTGGTTCCTCTACAAAACCACGGTATCAGCACGATGTCGATGGGTTACCTAGTCCGTAAGTCGATCTAGAGTCTTTCCCAGAAGTTGTTGGTCATTTGCTGACTCGAAGATGATCTCTCAAATGACATAGCACACTCGCCTACCGGAGAGAATCCTATTGTGTGGAGAGGTATCATGGTTATGAAGGCTGTTCAGCAAGTAAGTCAATCTGGGACCTCACGATCAATTCCGCAGCTCAACTCCATTCCCACCGCTATCCTCCGTCCAGCTCCTGTTCGACACGGAGTGGGGTTCCAACGCAGCGCTCCCAGATGCCCTGCACAAGGGAGATATGCTCGATGTCTTGGTCATCGATATGCCACCTGGAACGGGAGACGTCGCTCTCTCTCTAGGACAGCTTGTCTCTGTAGATGGTGAGTGCTGTCCAAATCCTTTTTGCATTGAAGCGCTCTGATTGAGACTCTCTTCCACAGGTGCCATCATTGTCTCCACGCCTCAGGACATTGCGCTCATCGACGCGCGCAAGGGGGTCGGCATGTTCAAGAAACTTGACATTCCCGTACGCGTCCAACTCTCCAACGAATTATCCCTCCCCTTTCTCGCTGACTGACTGTAACCACCCTTGATCAGATCCTTGGACTACTATTAAACATGTCCTCCATCCCGGCTACTCCTTCTTCACCCGCAATCTTCCCGTTTGGCTCGTCCGACAAGTTCTACAAGGCGGCGGAGGAGCTCGACGCGCCGGTGCTCGGAGAATTGCCCATCGCGTCTGGAGTGAGTCAAGGAGGGGACGATGGCAAGCCGGTCGCCATCTCGCAACAAGGTGGAGGAAGCGAGCAGGAAATCAGGAAGGTCTTGAGGACCGTCGCGTCTGGTGTATGGGATAGCATCGCTCGAGGAGCAAGATGACGATTAATTAATCAGAGATAAAGGTGACAGGAACCGAGAGTAAAAACCTGGGACGAGGATTCTTTCTGGATACTTTCCTGTTCTTCTCTGGGCCCGAATTTCTATCCCCATGGCTCATGGTCGACGCTTGACGTGAACTGAGGGACTCGCGAGACGGGGAAGGCAGAGAAACTGTCAGACTCTAAATGAGGTCCCGATTGAGACAACTTCTTCCTCCTTTCTCCCACCTCTCCCACTTCCCTCTTCAACTTTCTCGAACGTGACATCGCGTATGGATATCGTTACAGAACCTCCGTCCCAACCATCACTCCCACCCGAAACATATTCGCAGTCTTGCCACCACACCGACCATATACCCATTCGAGGAAGACCTCCCACGGGCCATCGCGCTCCGACCCATCCCCCCCTACCCTACACATATCACGGTCATCCTTCGCCACCGCTGACGGCTCGTCATCATCCCCATCCTGATCATCCGCACCCCGTGGGTTCCAGCCAGGATTCGAGCAACGATACCAGGCAAAACGCGTACTTCCCTCCACCTTTCCGTGTGGCTGACAACGCGACGCACCGCCCAGATCCAACCGAAGCGTCCCATCGGCACCAATCTGACATTGAGCAGCGCTATCACCCTGGCCCGCGCGATCATTCCGCACCTCTTCCATCCCTTGGACCCGACGAGAACCAGCGTCATCTACTACGCGCCGCGTCCTCTGCCTTCGTCCTCTCCCAACCCCCTCCTGCCCCAGCGACGCGCCCATCGTTCGCCTCAATGTATACTCAGCAGTTCACTCCGCTGCCGAGTCAGCATCAGCCCCTGGCAAATTCTCATTCAACCTTCTCCACATCTCACGCGACCGAATCGGCATCCTCGCAGCAACCGCCCGTCTACCGCTCGCTTCCATCTTCGTCCTCGCAACCGGAGGTATCGCAGTCTCCATCTGCTTCGAGCGGCAAGGACAAGCTCAACCCAAAGGCTGGCTGGAAAGACCCCCGAGAGTCGGTCGGAGGGGTCGTCTATCCATCACTCATCAGAAAGCGAAGGAGACGGACGACGCCGGCGGAACTCGCTGTGCTCGAAGCTCACTTTGCCAAGAACGCGTTACCCTGCCACGAAGAGAGAGAGGCCATTGCAGCCAAGTTGAGCATGTGAGTACAGCGACACTGAATCTGATGCACGTTCTACAGAAGCTCCATGTGGCGCAAGCTTGGACGATTCGTTCACTGATCCATCCATCTTGATTACCGTTACGCGTCGCTACCAGGACGGCTCGGCACATTCAGATCTGGGTGCGTGGTTCGCGTTTGGATACAGCAGGAACAAAAGTGCTGATGAAACCTTCGTTATGTTCCCGATAGTTCCAAAACAAACGACAAACTGAAAAGAAACGGTTGACCGAGTCATCTCCCCATCAGTCTCAATTCGCGTCAGGTTCTTCGCATCATGCATACGATCGACCCGCCCTCGACAGCACCCAGTCTCTCCCCAACCTTTCTTATCGATCCGACGTCAATGACGGACCTTCCGGTTTACGTCCCGCATACAATCGATCAAGCTCGATGACTGAACCTGGTTCGGACAACGCCTACGAAGACGAACCTCTTCCTTCACTCTCATTCTCGTCTTCCTCGTCTGGCTCCATTCTCTCGGCATCTGAAGCAGCTTCAGTGCATGGTGTCGCCCCATCCCTCCCATCCATCGACGAGACCTGCCCTTCTCAGAAGAGTGGATCGAATCACCCAACTCCTCGACAGCAACGCGTTCATCCGTCTCACTCGCGTAACGCTTCCATCACTAGTCCGGCAATCGACCAGAGTAATGTCGGTCTTCCGCCCTCTACGCCTCTTAGCTCTCAACCTACTTCTCGTGCGCCTGCCAGAACTGCTCGACTTGGATTGACCCCCTCAGCGGGGAGTATCATGGACGAGGTCGTGCAAAGCAAAGAACTGCCCTTCCGACGTGGTAGCAGTCAGAAGCGAAGACGGTCGACTGCAGATGACGGCACGAGAGGGGAGGCACGCGATGACGATGAAGCAGTCGGCAAGCATGTTTGGAAGGCAATGTTGAGCGATCCACCGAGTGGGATGGATGACGATGATGACGACAAGACCGACACCGAGCAGTCGACCTATGCCTCGCGACGAACAGCTCTCTCCCTTACTCCCTCCTTCTCGAGCTCATCTCGACTTTACCCACCCATCTCAATGCCCAAACTGTCCAAGACGCCTGGCAAATCCAAGTCCAAATCAAACAAATCCCTGCATCACTCCACCACCAACTCTCCTCCCCCCAACTCGGCTCCATCGCCATCGACCTCCTCTATACGAAATGGCCCACCTGGTTCAGCCTCATCCAATCGTACAGCTCTTCCCGCCCGACTGTCATCTCGTCGATCTGCTTCGCTGGATTATGTCGCTTCGCGTCCGTCCTCACAAGGATCCTCCATCGCCTCGACGTCAAGCTCTCAGGAATCGAACTCGAAAGCGGCGATGGCCTCAAACAAAAAACGGCTCAAGGTCTCACTCGGGGCGGCAGGAAGCATGGATGAAGTTATCGAGGCCGGTATCAAGGTTGCCAAAGCAAGATCAAGGAGATCTATCGGGAGTCAGGAGGCTAGACAGAGAAGTAGTGGAGTGACTTCGGAGAGTAGTAATAGCAGGGGTGAGAAAAGCAGTAAAAAGGCTGATGGTCCCAGTCATGTAGCGAGGAAGGCAAAGGCGGGGAACCAGGAGCCGACGGCGACAGTTGGTGAGGTAGCTACCACAGTCGATGTGCCGGTAGGGTCAGATGGAAGTTTAGAGAGAGTAGTGGCAAGACAAGAGGGGAAGATATCGATGGAGAAGGGCCAGGTAGATCAGGTGCGGGAGACGGTTGGCTCGAACCTCGACCAAGCCGAAGGAGTTGATGTGTTCGACACGTCTGATGCGATGGCGGGCATCATCCAGGATCCGAAACAGGAGATTAAGGATGAGGTCGTCAAAGCGGTCAAACTTGACGTCATTGCGCGCCGCGCTCAGTCGAACAAGGACGAAGTCCCTGGGGGTGGTTCCAAGGGCACTAATGGCGGCGGTAAGGGTAAATCAAAGGGAGGAGGAGTGGCGGAGGAGGATCAGGAATGTGCTTTGCTTCTGTTGGGTTTGCTTGGGGGTCGGTAGATATGGTGGCATCTTGGGGTAGCGCTTCTTTCTTTACTTTTTCCCTCTCGATTTCGGGTTGCATCATCTTTCCTTCTCATACATCCCTCTCTCCATCATAATTCGATGCACGTAATTATCTCCCTCCCTTCCCCTCTGTTTGTTTCCCTTATGGACATATCTCTGCTTTACCATCATTTAGATCATCCTTCCACCTGTCTCGTCTAACACAGAACTATCGACCTTTTTGTCCCAACTCATCGAATGAAAATGCAGGAATCACCATCATGAAAATATCAAACCCTCCTAAGCTGGCCAATGATCTCTGATATTTCTTCTCCAAGTTCCCTTATCTTCGTCGAGCAATGGTTTGAAACTTTGAGTGACCGACTCCTTTCTTCCCACCAAGACCACCTGTCTTTGCAAAGCCCTCCTCCACCTGATTGTCTCCAAAGTGGACCAGCTGCAAGACTCCTCTCCCCTCTTCCAACCTCCCCCAATCGATAAATCGTCTTACCAGCAATCTTCAACCACAGAATGACCAACTCCAAATCGAATTCTTCCTCAACCGACTTCACTCCCTGCTTCTCCTGGTTGGAACTCGTGTCCTCAAACGAGGAAGGCGTCTCAAGCAAAGAACCCCGAAGTTGCCAGATGAAGTAAGTTTCCCAATGATGAGAGGAGAAGGTCGGACGGGAAGCGAGATGAGCTAAAAGAATCGTCAAGGAACGATACGATGATAGTTGAGAAGCGAATTGAGTTTGGATTTGTTGGACGGAGGAAGAGGAGCAGGAGGCGAGCTTCTTGCTTGGGATATCCTGGAACGGGCCTGGTGAAGCGGTCATGAGAATGAAAGTAGGGGTGCGAGAGTAGAAGAAGAAACCCAAGTCAGCGAAAGCTGTATTCTTTCTGCCTCTTAGGCGACGAATCACTGACCATTGAAGCTCTCCCTAACATGAGATCCAAAGAGTGGAAGGTCCTTCCATCGGAAACTAACGTCCCAGATCATGGCATCGATCGTCTCCTCATCATCGTTCTCGAGAGACTTGAGACTTTCCAACAAGTCGACTCCTTGAGATTCTTGTCCAATACACCACCTGAGGAAGCACGGCCAAAGAGAGGCTTGGTCTGCCCAAAGCAGAGCCTCGAGAGAGCATGTCGAGGCAGGTTGATTGGCAGATGAAGGATGGATGAACCTGCGCAGTTCAGAAGATACTAGTTTGG
The DNA here is from genome assembly GCA_039545415.1 of Udeniomyces megalosporus. Taxonomy (NCBI): domain Eukaryota; kingdom Fungi; phylum Basidiomycota; class Tremellomycetes; order Cystofilobasidiales; family Mrakiaceae; genus Udeniomyces; species Udeniomyces megalosporus. The sequence continues at coordinate 948,173 of BCKM01000002.1, read as the reverse complement.
CTGTCGTCTTGGATGGTATGGGCTGGCTTGAGGAGCTGGATGCAAAGTATCGGCCGAGAACGTCATCAAATTGGGGGCAGTCTTGGAGGGGTGAAGATGACTTGGTGGTGGTGTTCATATCGAAGGAGGTGGCGAGTCATGCCCATCTGGGGAAACGATTTCATCCGCCTGCTTTACCGAACGACGATCATGCCCTGAGCTGACGGCTTTGTACCTTGCTTTCTTGTAGGCCGCTTCAGATGGTGTACATTCCTAGATCCATCGCACGTCGAGTCGCCTGCCCCTACTAATCGCCTCACTAGCATCCGAACTCTGCGGTCCCGCCGAATGGTCCGCTCTCCCCCTCGTCGACCCTCGACGACCTTAATGATTTACATATACACTCCCGAGCCTGACTGACTCTAAAGGATAATGGCGCGACGATCGTCGCGCGATGATTGTTCTGTTCTCATCCGGCCCCGCTTGGGAGAACGTGGAGATCGTCGTCCTTCTTTCGCTAGTCCGGAAACCTTGTCCTTCATGTCTCTCTTGATCTGCTCATCAGGGACGCGCATCCCACGTTGTTTGGATCCATCTCTTCGGGACACGAGATGATCATCACTACCCATGTAGACCACAATAACCTGAGGCTTTGTAGGGACTGTTAAGAGTAGAGGAAGCCCGCATGTGGTGGATTCTGGACGTAAATATTTCTTCCCTTGACAAGTTAGGGCCTCTCATTCCCAGATGTAACATCAAGAGATCTACTCTCTTCATGTCGCTTTCAGAGACATTGAGGGACAACGTCGTCCTGGCTGATCTTTAGCACTCAGTTTAGCGCAATCCTCTCCATCTCTCACGACATTTTAACTCTCTTTCTCTCGTTGTTGATTCTGTTTTTCGCCTCTCGAGACAGTTTCTCGCCTCTTGGACAGTCCTGTCCATTAGCATGCAATCTTTCAGTCCCATAAAAGCTGAAATATTCAGTCCTCTACTTTCATCTCATCAACCACTTCCTTCATCTTCCCTTCGCTTTCTTTACCCTTCACACCCTCCCAAACCAACCTCACCCAACTCCATCCTCCTTTCAAGATGATTGCCAACCGATTCACCTCTGCCCTCGCCATCGCGTTCTCCTTCGCTACTCTCGCCTCCGCYGCTCCTGCCGCTCCCGCCAAGGTCGAGGAGAGGGGTCTCCTCGGAGACCTCCTCGGTGGTCTTACCGGCAAGACCRATGGACTCGTCRGCGGACTCACCAGCGAGCTCCCTCTCCTCGACATCCTTAACGGTCTCGAGTCTACCACCGTACGTCTCGTATCTTTCTGATCTGCTGCCAACCATCGGTTCTTGAGATCAACTCATCTGACTTGGCTTCTCTCGATTTTTTTTCTTCTTCTTTTTCTTCCCACTTCCTCTTCTTTCTGCTTGTTCTCGTTTTTCCTCTTCTGACAGGGTGACATCCTCAACACCGTCACTGGTCTCCTCGACGTCGACGGTCTTACCAGCGACCTCGCTGTCGGAAACCTCGTCGACCTCGACAACATCGTGAGTGGCTRCCGCCATCTTGATCAGTTGTCAGCCATTCCYGATGCGGAGARCCGATCGCTGACCATGCCTACGACACCCTCACCCTCACCCTCATCCTTGCCACGATCCTCTCGCCCCTTGTCCAYCCAGCTCGGTACCGCCACTGGACTCCTCGGTGGATTGACCGCCAACAAGCTTGCCATCAMCGGCATCGAGGACAAGGCTACCAACGCCCTCTCTGGTGTCCTCTCCAACGTCCAGGGTGTCGTCTCTGGTGTCACTGGTGCCGCCGGAATCGACGCTTCTGCTATCACCTCCCCTCTCGCCTCGATCAACTCCACTGTTGAGGGTCTCCTCGGTAACCTCCCCACCAAGCTCATCTCGCTCGTCACTGGTGTCGTCTCTTCCCGTGAGTGCGCTTGTTTTGTGATCTCTTACCTGTGACATCGTCGACGATCGCCATCTCCAAGGAGTGATCTGGTTCTGACTGTTTGGTTCTCGCCTTCTCCTTCAGTCAACGGCATCCTCTCCGGTCTCGGTCTCTCCGGTATCCTCGGTGGTATCCTCGGTGGATCCAACGGAGGTCTCCTCGGCGGTCTCCTCGGTGGTCTTTAATTGAAAAGCTTCTTGCCCTTGGTGGAATACCATCTCCATCTCGCTTTAGCTAGCTTTTCAACCTGGATTCTTCCTCCTCTTCCTCCGCCCTCGTCCTCCTTCGCTTCCCGCCATCTCTCTCTCTCTTTTTATCTTTGACTCGTCCCAACACGAGAATCTTTTCACAGCGCTGTGTAACATTACAATTTTCTTCTATGGGCAAAATGGGATACAATATGTTTCTTCCTCGCAAAAACAAGAGTAATCTTGGATGAATCCAGGTCTAGGCGGACTTCGATCAAGGCGGCTTGAGAGCACGGCTCCAGATCAACATGACAATCAAGGGGGGGAGGCTTTCCCTTCCTTCTTAGGCCTTCCATAGATGGAGAGCGTGATCGTAAAAACTACAACTTCCCACCAACGTTTCCTTCAATCCACTTCCTTCTCCTGGACTACCACCACCACCATCTTCATCATCACTGATTCCCGATCGACTCCAATCACAACCATAGGCCAAGCTCTCATGACCCTCGAACCTCTTCACGATCTTTCCACCTATTGGTTTGATGACAACCTTCTCGTCCTTACCTTGATTCGTTGATGATTTTCCATCACCTTGATCATCATCATCGCCACCATCATCGACAACATGAACCTCCTTCCTCGATGATGATGATGAGGATGATGGAGTTTCTTCTTCTTCTTCAATCAAACTGATGACCTTGAATCCATCGTGCATGCAAGCTACCAACAGATCCTTCGATCTAGCTTTTGATGGATGCCATTTAACCCTCCATGCACCACCTCCGATATCGATCGGTTCGAAAATGGGTTTGAGAGGGTTGGTTCGAGGTGCCAAGAGGGTTAAGGTAGAGTTGTAAGAACCAACGGCGAGAAGATTAGGTTGATGAGGTGAGGATTGAATGCATGTAACTCCAGCGTCGAATCTGAGTTTAGTGAAGTGGATTTTTGGATATTTAAAGAAGAAGAAGAAGAAAAAGAAGAGAAAGAGGGGGGGGAGTATTAGTGTGATCGTTCGGATTGATTTGAGGGACAGGAGAGGGAGATGTTCAATGTAGAACGACGAGGTAGATGTAGCGATTGAGGGTTGGTATAGTTCAACTCAAGATGGGGTTAGAGGGATTTTTTGTTTTGTTTTTCGAGTCGTTCTTTCTACTAACGTTTTTCGATTAATCCAGATTGGTTCTTGACAATCTCCATCAATGTCCCAACCTTTCAACATGCAGTCATCTCCACCAGAATAGACGATCGAAGGTTCCCAACCATCGAATGAAGCTATCCAAGGTTCGAAATCGTGCGCTGACCAGGTCTTTGACACGACGAGATTGGAAGCTGTTGGAGGAGAAGGAGCTGACGATGATGATGATGATGAGGAGGAGGCGGACGAGGGTTGAGGTACGAGAAGGGTCAGTTCACCGGATGAGAGAGAGGTGATGAGAGATCCTGGTTCGGTACTTCATTCAAGTACAGGGCGGGTTTGACGAGGTGAAGGAAGGAAAGGAAGAAAAAAAAAAGTCAGAATTGTCTCAGAGATATGTGTACCGAGCCGATAGGATACGGAAGCGAGGGCTGATGAGAGCAAGGACAGAAGAGAGAAGAAAAACAATAACGTACGTATGGATGCGGTTAGACCAATCAAGGGACAGGACGAGGGTCTTTGGATCAGTGATCTGAAGAGTCTGAAGAGTCTCGAGTTGGTTCTGATCATGTGTGAGAAGAGAAGAAAGAAGAAGAAGAAAAAAGACACAAAAAAAAGAAAGATAAGATTCGATTCCACAAAGAAAAAGGGTGTTAGGGGAGTCAGTTGTTTGCCTGTCTGCCAGGTATCATGCGTCCAAATTCTCGTTCGAGGACAAGCATGTATGTGGGTGGGTGTGTGTGTGAGGGGGGGGGGGGGGGGGGATTGTAACGAACAAGGCTTTCATTCCAAGCGTAAGTGACGACTCGACCTTCAGCATCAGAGAGAGCGAGGATAGATCCATGAGCGGGATCTAATCGAGGGTTCCTGAATCGACCAGAAGGGAAGACGTAATTTAGCAGCAAAATACGAAAGCGACAAGTCAAAAAATCATCATCACCATTTGAGATCAAGGATAGCGGGTCCTTCGATTCTTTGAAGTTCCTTCCTGTATGGAGGCATCAATGAGGTGATCACTCATATGAGTTGCAGGTTGGAAAGACGTTGAGAAGCAAGTACAGGCTCACATGGTACCTTGAACGTTATCAGCTTCGTAGACCAGAAGTCTTCCTTTCCTCTTGGCAGGTGGAGTGATGATCTCTGGCTCGTCATCATCGTCATCATGGTGGTTGTGCCCCCCGTTCGAGGTAGAAGAGGGTGTGTGAGTTGTTGGTTGAGGTTGGACAGGCTCGAGTTGATAAGTTCCAACAGCAAAGATTCGAGGATGGTGAGGGGAGAACTCCAAGGAGTCGGCAGAATAGACTGTGTCGATGTATTTGAGGGATTGAGCTTTGGAAGGATTTGGTTAGCTCAGGATTCATGATGGTGTGGAGGGATGGTCGATGGGCGAGGGAGATGAGCACCTTGCGTCATGATTCGATGGACGTTGAACAGGATTTGGATTCACAAAGCGAATCGATATCGTTGATTACTTTCTTCATTCATCCCTCATCATATCGCCCACTTCAGCACACCAAACCTATCGATACCATCAACTATCACATAACAATCCCACAGTGCTACACTAAACGGGTCACAACCGAGGTTATATATACATCCATGACTGTGTCCAGACCTTCACCTTCCTACCAACCTTCGCTGATCGTTTCTCGAAACCTTACGACCATCTGAGACTTGACCCTTAACGACCAAGCCCAAAGCGGCAATAGAGGAAATGGCCGATGACAAGGTCGACCCACTCTCCTTCTTTCTCCTCTTGTTCGAACCCGTGCCTCCCGGCGATACTCCTCTAGCCAAATCCTTCCAAAGTACGCAGTCACCTACCCGAAGGGTCCACCCCATCCCTACAGGCCCCTTCTCATGTCCATCTCCGTCCTCAGTGTCGTCTTTCTCCCAATCAAAGTCTTGCTTCGCGAACTGAGCACGTGACCGTTCGGGTCGATAGATCACGTTTCCACCTCGTTGTCGTTCATCTAATGAACGGCGTGGGCGGCCCCGAGTGTGATCGGCTATGTTCGCGGTAGTGATGGTGATGTTGTCGTAGTTGTGGTCATTGTCGAAAGGATTATCGTGGGGGTTTGGAGTGACGCGGACGATTGAGGACAGGGGTTCAAGAGCGTTCATGACGCCGGGCTGGTTGCGTGTATAGAGTCGATGCATAGAAGTCACGGCAGAGGAGTGGAAAACGAACTGGGGTCCGACAAGGTAGGATCAGGTCAGATCAGACTGAAAGAGCAGGTCAAATAAGACTCACCCTATGTCCGGTCGACGACTTGGAGTCTCTGCGACTAGGGAGCGTACATTTTTCACACTGGACATCGTCAGATGGAGAAGAAATGCACTGTTGGTCTCAAGTATTGAGTGAGAAAGAGGTGGGAAGAAGGAAGACCTGGACGAACAGGGGAAACGATGTGATATCCCTTTAACTCTCCGCAACCGAGACATCCAAGGCCCTGGGTTAAGCATTCACATGTTCTCATTCCACCCCCTCCACTCGTCCCTTCAAACTGCCCGGGGCTCGTTTCGACGTCAGCTTCGGTCCCGTCCAGAGAGAGTTGATCGTTCTTGCCATCAAGATACAGCACGCCGAGATTCTCTGGGATGGCGTCTGTACTAAAGACCGAGATGGAGGGATGAGGTGGGAGAGAAGCTCTCATGCCGCGATCAGTAAGGATAAGAGCGCAAGTTGAGCAAGAGATGATGTAGACAAGCTGTGGGGGTGAGGCTGAGGAAAGATGATAAGAGTGATGTCGTCCAGAGTAAGGGCCAGCCCAAGACAAGGAGAAGTGCTTGGAAGGTGGCGGGGAAAGGAAGGCGGTAGGAAAAACTGGACTTATTGAAGTGGTAGAGCCGGTTGTCGAGGGGAGAAGAGTGACCGGGGAAGAGACTGAAGGAGAAGGGATAGATAGGGATGATGACACGTTGTAGGGGTCGCTCAAAAGAGAAAGTGGGGGGAGTTGGATATATTGGTCTAGTGATGAGGGGGAGTGGGACGAGGACAAAGAGGTATCATGTTCCTCTGCTGTTTCGAGCGATGAATACTCGGAGGGTCCATCCGACCGTACACCAGGGAGCGACGAGGAAGAGCCTTGCTGCTGCTGTTGCCGTCGTTGGAAGAGAGTTACGGGACGTCTGCCTGGATCAATCGGAAGTTCGGAAAGAGGCGCCCGGGAGGAAGAGGCGACGCTTCGGGATACAGTTGGCCGAAAGATTGCGTAGCTTGGAAGAGGCGACGTCGTCGTCGTCTCCGGATGTTCATGCGAGCTCTGAGGTGAAAGTCGGTGCCCAGGTAGGGAGGCAGATGAACCGGGGGACGGGTGCTGCGGAAGGTGTGGTCCCCGCTGCTGTTCCTGCAGGGAAATCGGTTCTTGCGCTGGATATAGTGAACGGAAGGAAGCCTCATACATCAGCACCATCCTAGACAACCCCGAGAGGTGAGGGATCCGTGGAGCTTGCATGGTCTTACCTTGGAACCCTAGGAGTCCGAATGGTTCATTACGATGAGAGAGCCAGGAATCCCGAATGGCATCGTTGAGGTCGAACGGCGAGCGCATATTTGGCTGTCGAGCTGAATTGAATGAAGAGGAACCTTTCTATCTGGTTACGATAGGTGACTGAGCTAGCGGAAAGCGAGAAGGCCGGAGGGGACGGGTAGGCGTTTGGCTGGAAGCAGGAAGGAGGAATGTGGGGGATAGAAGTGTTTTCAAGCTTGGTGGGAGGATTGATATGTGAAGAGTTGAGAGGATGGCAAAGAACGTCGAGGGATATGGCAGTTGGTGGCGGGAAGAGGATATGACACAGGGGGAGAGGGGGGAGGATGACCGGTCCTTGATGCCCGGACAGATATTCGACCGGGCAAGGAAGAGAGAGTGGCTATCTCGTCTCTAGGTTGACACTCCATTTCAGCTCGACGGCGCGATAGGCTATCTGATGCGGACACTCGCCTGAATATCAGACGAGAAAGGCAGTGGTGACCTTTGACCCGGTGAAATATCGCGTCGTCCTAATTCGACTGAACCACACACTGCTCACACCCTTATTGCTCCAATAGAGTCAGCGACAAACCCTCGACTCGACATCCTCTCCAAAAAATCCAAATCGGTTTAGACCTCTAGCTTTCCTTTCAACTTCTCCCTTCCGCCTTCGTCCGACAATGGACCACCTCACGGCCCTGCTCACCCGTCTATCCAGTTCTCCCACTGCAGCCGATACTGCTACACTTCAGAGCTACTATACTCAGCCCGGCTTCTACTCGTCGCTCCAAAAAGTCGCTGCAAACAGGGACGAACGTAGAGACTCTCGAATACTCGCTTGCGTCATCTTCAAAAACGAACTTGCCGGTCGATGGAGAGGCAAGGTCATCGTGCCTGATGAGGAGAAAGTTATGATTCGGAATGGATTCTTTGACTTTCTTGATGAGCCAGACCAAGCTGTATGTCCTGAGCAGCTCGCTTAATCGAGCCAATCTCGGGTGAGGCTTTCCTCTCTTCCCTTCCATGTGATCTGATGGCCCCTTCTCGACTTGTCTCTCAGATCTCTCAACTTCAATTTGGCGTCCTTCAGAAGATTGCGAGAATAGATTTTCCCAGAGCATGGTGGGTCCTCCGGTCAAGGTCGAAGCTGTCGCAACAGTTGAGCCTCGCGCTGACGTTTCCCTTACGCAGGCCCGATCTGGTCGACAACGTGCACGCCTCCCTCTTGTCGATCGCCCAGACTAGGCTCTCTTCACCTTCAGATGTATCAGAAGATGTCAAGATCAGGCTGCGAAACCATCTCAGATGCCTCAACTCGATCGTCAAGGAGTGGAATCTCGTAAAGATGCCCATAGGGAGCAAGATCATGGTAACGCACATATCTATCCGTCCGTGGTTTAGTCCATGGTAGACTACGATCTTCATGCATCGGCTTCTTCCTTCTCTTGATCAGGCCGATTTTGTCAGACTCCTTCACCCAACCATGAACCAACTCTTTTCCTCCCTGATGGACCTACCTCGGACGGCGGAATCTTCCGACGACTCAGCATCAGCTCTATTTTGTTGGAGGTGAAACTCACTCTGCTCCAAAGGCATGTTCAAGCATATGCATGCTGAACGCCAGATCGCTCTGCACCCTCACAGGATCTTGTCACGGCTGATGGCCTACGAATACTCAAAACCGCCTAGCGTTCGATTAGATGGATACGATCAACGGGTAAGCACCCCGACCACCAGATACGGATCGTACTATCAAGGTGCAGCAGCTTGCTGATCACATGTTCCTCGTCAGCGCGAAGCCACATTCGCCTTGGCGATAAGCCATCTGCCCAACCTCGTTTCGATCCGAGCCGATATTCTCTCACATCTTTCCACCCTGCCCGCCATCTCACCACCAGCGAGAAACAACCTCAAGAACCTGACCAAACACGTCAACTCGTTCCTGAAGTTTCTTCGTGGGCTCGAGACTGCCGATCCCAAGGTGTTCGCCTCGCTGCCAGGAGCTAGTGAGATGGTGTTGATGTTGTGGGAAAAGGCGAGAGAGACGATCATTGAAGAAGCAGACAAAAAGGACAGTGCGTATTCTCCACGCTCACTACAGACAACATGAGATAGGTCTGATGCGTTTCAATGCTTGCAGTGGACCCTGAAATGTCTAGCTTTCCGGGTCGATTTATCATTTCATCTCTTTTGCTCTTCAAGGATATCCTTGTGCGTGTCAACTCTATGAGAACCACTCCTCCAACTGATTTCTTGCTTACAAGCCACCATTGATTCTTCACCATCAGCCGATCTGGGCGACGTCCTACCCTCAAAGTTAGTCTGCTTCTGCTCGCCATTCGTGTCAGTTCTGTCGGCACTACTAATGGTGGACCTGAACACCCTCTGTGATCTAGTCTTTGATACAACTCTCATAACAAATACCTTCCAAACCATCGTCCAACACGTTCTCGTCCTTACACCCAACGACCTTGAGCTTCTCGAGGATGATCCCGAGGATTGGACTGTACAGGAGATGTCGAACACTGAACAGTGGCTTTACAACCTGAGGGTCAGTCCCCCATCCTCTTGCTACGAAGCTCGCCTTTTTCGGCTAACGCCATCCTACCTTGGTTTGTCGAATTCAGGCGTGCGGAGAACGGATGATCATGTCTCTGTCCATGGCGGCTCGTCACAGAGAAGACAAGCTCGTGGATGTACTCCTTCAATCTGCTCTCTCGTCATCCATCTCGACTCCTCTCACAGATCTCAATTCTGTCCTCCATCGGGAGGCCGTGTACACCGCCGCAGGTCGACTTGCCCGATCGCTCGTGCTCAATCCAAACATTCCGCCTTCGCAGCTCCTTATTGCCCTTTCCAACGAAGCCACCATCCCTCCATCGCCCCCTGGTGTACCAGCGTACAACGTGCTGCGAAGGCGGATCGCCTGGTTGATTGGAGAAATTGTCGACGCAGAGGAGGACATGTCACAGGAGCACACCGTCTGGAATACACTCCTCCATCTGTTGAGGAGATCGAAGGAGGGAGAGCAGGAGAATGATCTCGGGGTGCGATTAGCAGCTGCAGGAGGACTCAAGACGTCGCTGGATATCTGGGAAGCGGACGCGAGCTGCTTCGAGGCTTACGTACGTCGGACAAGAGATTCCTCTCTCTCTCATTGTTTTCCAATTCTAGGCTTGTCCCTTGAATCACGTTCTGACCGGTCTGGTCCTGCTGCCTCATTCGCTGACAAACCAGAACGCGAGTATTGCCGAAGGTCTATTAACCCTTCTGGACGATGCCCAGTCTCTCGAGGGCAAGAGGCTCGCTCTCAAAGCCCTAGATGTATTGATTGAGCGGATCGGAACCAATGTCAGCCTCAATCTGACTCTTCGACTGGGCAGCTGGAACGGATGCTCACTGCAGATCGTCCCATTGAATCATTTGTCATCCTCTTAGATCGTTCCATTCATGTCGATGATTGCCTCATGTATCCCTCAGCTCTGGGAAAATAGCGCCGATGTTCAAGGCCAATGGCTTTTCAAAAGCTCTCTCATCGAGATGGCCAACAAGCTCATCGATGTAAGGAGAAATTGTTATCCAGCTTGTGATTTAGAAAAACTGAGCTAAATTCCTCTTCGTCGACCGTGTACAGGCTTCTGCATCGGACTCCCATCTCCTTGGTCCTCTCGCCGTTCAGCTCATCACGCTCTCGTTCGACCCCTCCTCCCGCCTCTACCTAGCCGAAGACGTAGGTCCTTCCGTAGACATGTCCCACGAGACTTGGCATCGATCTTTGACTTACGTTCACCTCCCTGCGTCCCACCTCGATACTCAGGCTCGCCTTCTTTGGCTTTCGTGCATTCGAAACACCGAATCAGCTTCCTCCCTCCCTGCCGGTCTTGTCCAACTCGCACCTGAAGCTATTGCTCAACTCGAGCATGATCGGGATGCAGTGGAGAAGTGCCTCTCGATTGTCGATTCATATGTGCTTATCGCTGGATCCGAGATTTATCAGGTCAGTAGATGAGGTCCGGCTAGCAGATGCTTCATCACGATGTGCTGAACTTGACGATGCTTGCAGAACTTTGGTAACGAACTTTGTCAAGCCCTAAAAGAGATCCTTTCCAACTCTACGCCATCTGATATCACGGACGTGAGTGTCAATTCAATGCGTATCGCTGACGGGCTAAACTACCTACATCCATCATATTGCACATGAATTCGCGTCCCTGAACTGTGCTCTTGTCTTGGTCCAACCATCTCGCACAGACCCTGCAATCCATCTCTCTCCACGCCCAAATTGTCCCCATCACTATCTCTGGTCCCGGCCTGACCTCGTCTGGTCTCTTTCGATACCTTTTTGAACTCGCCATCTCAAAGACCGTGGGAAACGCACTCCCACATCTCGCATCTTTCTTCGCTCGTATCATGACATCCGATCCAAACACTTTCCTCCAGCTTCTGGCGGCGAATGGAGTGTCTATCGAAGCGTTTTTGGATTGTTGGTGGGCATCAGTAAGTTTCGGGTCTCTCTCGGTCAATCACACATCAGGTGGGACGAAAGGATCTGATTCCTTCGTTTCGTCTTGTAACTCTGGTAGTTTGATAGAATCCCGAACCCTTCGATCCGGAAGCGTGTGGCGCTCGCTTCGAGCGCCCTCTGCTCAACGGCCAATGCGGCAGTCCTCCAACGGTTCTCGGGAGAATTCGTCAACCTGTTTCTGGATGTCCTGGGAGAACTCAAAGGTCTGTTGGACTTGCTCTTAGCGTTGTTCCTACGTCATGTATCACCACAAACAGCTTTACTCGTCCGATTTGACTTAGCTGATGCTGGATCTCTTCTGCTCTCTTCGGCATTCGTTCGGTCCTCGCCTGGTGGTAGAGCAAGAGGATGATCCGACGACCGTCAAGCTTCTCTGGAAAAACGATATGGATGGACCTGTCCTTTCCAACACAGAAGGCACAGCGGAAGCTACTCGACGAACAGCTGTTCGTTTCTCCCTCCTCATCTCACTCATCATCTCGTCAACCTGGATTCTGCGTATTTCTGAGACTTACATTCTCTTCACTTTTTCCTTCCGTTTCCTCCATCTTCTACAGCTCTACGAAGCCGACCCTGTTTATTCGACCTCGCTCAAGAGCTATCTTCGAACGCAACTCGCAGAAACTCCCGCTCTCAGTGGATACGTTAACGTTCACGAGTACGTGGATCATCATTCTCTTTCGTCGGGTCTTCTCTCATCTTCCTCGAGGTCGAATGCTCACCGCGACATACGGTTTCATCGATGTTTGATTTTCTTCCACGCTTCGACCTACAGTCCTGCATTTGTGGAACTGCAAAAATATCTAGGATGAAGTAGAAAAAAAAAAGGAGATAAACATGGTCTCAAATCATCTCCTTCTCTGCCGATCATTCTTTTCATCCCTGGTTTTCTTTTTTCTCTCTCCGCTACTTCCTTTTCTTTGATCCCTCCCCTCCCCTCCCCCTCTCCTGCCTCTCGTATAATTCGCATTCAGAACTTTTCAAGCATGTCCTCCTTTGCTTCTTTTTGGTTCTCTCCCGGCTAGTGTCCTCTTCTCTCCCCCCCCCCCTCTTTGCACTCTGCAGATGACAATGAGATGTCTCTTGTTCAAAGCATTCATCTGTCAAAACAAAACCACCAAAGCAAAAAAGAAAAGAAAAGAAAAACAGAATGATACAAGACAAAAAATCATTTCATTTCACCATCATTCCCAAGAACTAAATCCTCCCTCCCCCCCCTACTTCCCCCTCGTTCTTTCCTCTCATCACCAGTCTCCTCTCCTTCCCAGATCACGTCGACGTCTTTTGCTCTCACTCATCTTCATCATTCGCCAACAGAGGAAACAAGCGATCGCGGCTGAGAAGCCTCCGAATCGGAAGATGAAACCAATCGCATCTGGTTTAGTCGTCGTCGTCGAATTCATGATGGAGTTTGATGATGATGATGATGATGATGATAATGTCGATGATGATGATGATGATGATGTTGATAATGTCGAAGATGACGAGGATTCGATTTGACGAATCAAGTCATCTATGCGTCTAGGGTGATCAAGATGATCCCGATTGATTTCTCTAACCATTCCATCTTCTTCCTCCTTTCCTCTTCCTTCTCCTCCTCTTGAACTACCCAACAAATCATTCCTCAGGTTTCCAATCATCGTCGGATCTCCTCCCTCAGGTTCTAATCCACTAACACCTTCTTCCACCACCACCACTACCACTGATGATGATGAAGAAGTTGTAGGTTTGGATGGTACGACTGGGATAGGATGTGGGTTTCCATGTTCGGTGATTGATTTATTGGGTTCCATCAATTTGAAGATGATCGCTGATAGAAAAGTGACCAGGAATTGAGGTAGGACGATGAAGAGGTTGTGAATGCCCAAGATGACGCCGGATTGACTCGAGATGTCTTGGGTACTTTTCGCGTTCTCTTCGTCGATGAGAGAAAAGGAGGAGGAGGAGGAAGAGGGGGGGTTGAGAGATCGTTCGCCATCAAAGTTATCAAGATCGTCTTCGATATCACCTCGACCACCTTCAGAAGAACCTTCATTTCGAGCATGATGACCCACGTGTGATCGAGCATGAGGAGGAGAAGAAGAAGAAGAAGGAGGAGAGACCGGAAGAGGAGAACGAGATGTTGAAGAAGAAACTGTTGGAGGTGGAGGACTAGATGGGGCGACCGAGGGTGGATCGATGGGTGGTTTCGCAGGTGATGAGTTCATGATGGAAGAAGAAGAGATAGATGTATCTGGGCCGATGGTAGGTGGGGTTGAAGATGATTCGCTAGGATGACGGACGATGATGACGGATGAAGATGTTCCATCTTCGTCATCTGAACCCGACCGGGATGAAGATGATAGATTCGATTGATCGGCTTCCAACTTCTGCTTCACGTCGGTTTGATCCTTTTTGTGATCCCATCCATCCTCGTCTTCGTTTCCCTCGTCCTCCGCCATCTCTTCAACTGATTCAAGAAGGAACTGGGACTCGGCTTGTCGTCCTGGGAGGTTGTCCCCTTCACTATTGGTATTTGAATCGCCGAGAAGTCGTTGTGATGGATCCGTCGCACCATGATGCACGCGCGTTCGTAGAGGTACCGAATCGTCAAGTGGAGACGAATCTCGAAGGATTAATTCACCGAGCTTTGGATGTTACAGGATTGCCAAAGAGATGGGAACGGATGGTCGAAGAGAGAGAGAGAGAGAGTAAAAAAAGACGAAGAGAATAGAACAGAAATGATACGGATTCAGCATCATACGCCCCCAAACAGCAAGACTAGTGAGGGTCTCTCGGATAATTACAATCGAAAATGGCGCCCTTTTTATTTATTTATTCAGCAAGTGACGATATCGTGATCGATATGTTAACGCTTACTCTGATGGGTAGCCTAATGACACAACCGATAGACGACGCACCAGTTTGCAATTGCCCAGCAGAACCCCGTAAGTCCGATGATCATGTTGGCAGCTGGATCCGCAAGACACACCGTCTAATCAGCTTCGAGCGAGATGTGAAGGAGGGTAGGTTGGAGCAAAGGAGCAGCGATATGACCGAACAAAACGAGAAAGGGATGGATTTCATGGTACTCACACCAAACGCTCTGTACAAAAATCGTGCTGAGCATTAGAGTGGAAAACATCCCTAAACTAACGCACCAAACCAAGGGTAAATTCAACCCTTTTATCGGTAATCCAATCCATCGTTTCCAACCCGTGATTCTGTCCCCACTGTCCTCCCTCCTCCCTCTGTCTCCTTCCGCCTCGACCGCAAACGGAAGCAGGACGGATGTCCCGAAAGCTACGATTGCGTTGAAGAACAACGCTCTACTTCCCGCTCTCGTCGCTTCATCGTACAACGATTCGCCTTGTATTCCGATGCCTTTCCCCATAGAGATGGCGTTCTCCGTATACAGATCCGAGACCCAAACGGAAGTGAAGAACAACACTGGGAACCAACCTATCCACGCAAAGAGCTGAACGAAGCAGAGTGTTCGGATCTCTGGTGGAAGCGTTCGAGTCGTTCGAATGATGTCTTTGAAGTTTGATACGAAGGAAGGAGCTGGATTGGGGGAGGAAAGAAGGATACGCTCATGCGTGGCTGAAAGCGTGAGGGTATGGGTCAGGATTAGAATGAGGGATGTAAGAATCGAGAGTGCTTGGAGCTGGGTCGTTGGACCAAGCAAAGGAAGGGTGGTGTGTAGGTCAATGTTTCCTCTGGAAACGACGCAACGGAGATGGAGAGAGAAAAGCTTCGTGGTCAGAACTGACGGAGATAGGGACTTCAAGGCAAGAGCTACCTCGAATGAAAGCGACTAACATCCAGAAACCAGCGACCGAACCAAAGCCGGAAAGTCGACCCGCCCAAGCGTTGCCTGATTCTTGCTCTTCTGGTGGGAGAGTATCGACCAAAAGAGCTCGATCTGCTGCTTGAACTGAGTTTGGATGAGCATCGTGAAGAGGGTGGATGATGGAGATTTGTCGGACGATGCGACGACTGAGGAATCAGAATGAATAGTCCAGGTGGAATCATACGGGAGTAAGGTAGATTCTTGAGACACTGACTAGCGTTGACCGCGAAATCGATGAGGAACACTGAAAAGATAGCAATGATGATGCTAAGGGTCTTGTGCTGAGCCGTATTGTCGAAGATGACAATGAGAGATAAGATGGAACGAAACGGCCGCGTTAACAGAAGCGCACCCAGAAGTTTTTTGTCATTATTACATATATATATATATATATGGGATATCAACCGTCCTGATGCACGAGGATAGTAAAGTCCAGACAACGTACATTTCCTTCTCCTAGGATCAACGAACTCAGTTCCTTTGTCCATCCGAGTAAAAGCATCGCTAAAACCGTGAGCACGATTCCAGCTAGGATGAAAGGACGTCGACGACCCCAAGACGATTGGCAGCGGCTGCGGATGGTAGGGACGCGAGATGAATATAAAACTCTCTGCTGGCAGGGAAGGCTTTATGAAGTCATCAGCCAAGCTTACTCTGCCATGATGCCCTGCGGAATGGTGTAAGGGAGATACAAGGTGATATGAGCATCGAAGACGGCACGAGGTGGGAAACCCTCTCGATATGATGAGATGAAAGGCACGGTATCGACTCAGGGTCAGATGGATTCCTGATGGAGACTTACGATGAGAGGCTGCATGATGAGGCCTAGTCAGAGACAAGGATAAGCAGGATGTTGGGTATGACAAAGTTCCTCGGATCGGGAAGCCTGGCCCGATTCACTTACCAGATAGGGGGCCTAGGACAAGTCGTCAGATCCGTCAGCTGAAAGGGTTGGACTGATGGAGGACGGAAAGAAGATGGCAACGAGAGCGAAGCCCACCTGCGACAAAGACGAGACTCATGTAGCTCTTTGAAAGACCGAGTTCGATTAGGTATGGAGACGCCTGGGACATTTCGATGGTCCATACTGATGTCTGTGTTGGGGTGATGGCGGTGATTTAGGTTATTCTCACGTGGTTGGGTTCGATGTAGATCGAGTGGTGAACCGTCTTGGGGGGACACTTACGAGGCCGAGAAAACCAGATGTGACTTTTGAAGAGGAGAGCAGGATGGTAAGGAGTCGGTCGATACGATGATGAATCTCAGCAGTCGGCTTTCGCCTTGGATGTGTTGGACGTATGATCGTTGAGACTGACCCATCAAGTTCTTAGCCCATTTCGGACCGGCGACACTGGAGGGTCGAGGAGAGGGTCAAGAGGGTTGGTTTCGCGATGGGGTTCGTCGATGTATGTCCGGTCGACGTACCTCGGTTCGCCTCTCCATGTCATGTGATGATCGTGGGACTGGTGTTGTATCAAAGCTCCAGCGCCGCCAGTCATGTTGAGAGGTGGGAGTGAAGGGTCGGTGTCCGGGCCTGAGATGGAGCAGCGTTGTCGGATCGGATGAATCAAGCCTCGAAAGATAGCGAGAGACAATTCCCGGCTTCACTTGATCCGACCCAACCCAATCCCACAAGTCCCCGACCCTCATCATGGTCAGTCCAAACCATCAGCCCTCGATAAGATACCACTGTAGCCACACAGCCAACAGCCCAACAACCAACACACCTCCCATCATCGAATTCCCCCCAAATCCACGAACAAACTACCACGTTCATCCCCTCACCGACCTCTACTTTTGCGAAGAGTGTGACGCCATCAGATGCCAGTCGTGTACAATCACCGAGATCTCTTGCTACTACTGCCCACACTGCTTGTTCGAAGTCCCCAATGCCAGCGTGAGAGCAGAAGTCAATCGGTCAGCTACCATTTCCTTTCCTTCCCACCAAACACTTCACCCCAATCCGACTCCTAATTCTTACCGTCATCAACCCTACAGATGCGCTCGAAATTGTTTCATATGTCCTCACTGCACCAACACCCTTAGCGTGAATCCATCTGACCCTGTCCGTTCGACCCCTCTCACCGTCGACCCATCGCTACCTTCATCATCCACGTCCAGCAAAGAGGACCCTACCAGCTACCACCTCAGCTGTAACTACTGCAAATGGAGCAGTGCAGAGACGGGCATCGTCTTTGATAAACCGACCGGGGTGGCTCGTGCGTTCGCTCGCGTTCCAGAATGATGCCTTGTAACCCCTCGCTTTCGTTTGCCATGCAAATTCGGTCGTTAACAGTACTTTCATCTCTTGTACATCATCTTTTTTTTTCTTTCTTCGTCCTCACCTTGGTGTACACATATGTAGTCCAACTCCAAAAGAGAGAAGACTCTACTCCCGAGATCCTCGAGTTCGATCGACTTGGAGAACACTTTGAACCTCATTTTCGTCCATCGACGTCTACCACTTCCTCTCGTCATTCCTCCTCTCGACCCAACCCATCCTCTTCCATCTTAGCTGCAACCACTGCTCTCCGTCGAGATATCCCTTCCCTACGTTCGACCACATCCAAACCCCGATCTTCTAACCCTCGTTCTCGCAACGTCGCTGTCAGTTCATCGGATCAAGTCCGACAACACGACAGAGATCTCGATGACATACCGAGCTATGTTCCTAGAGGAACCGCTCAAAGTATCGGATCGGAATCCACGGCGGTGGCCTTGGGAAGCCAGGATACGTTGGAGTGGATGGCGATGACGGAGACGTTGGAAGGCGTCGCGAGTCTAGAGTCCAGGTGGAGTAACGGTTGGGGTCAATCAATGAGAGCTCTGTAAGTTGGAAACACGGGGGGGGGGKGGGGGGGGGTGTCAGGTTTAACCGTCAAACCTGTTTGCGTAGTTGAAGAAATTCTCACTGTCCGATCCGCCTTTTTTTTTTTTTCTCGATTCACTTTCCCCTTCCGATAGCGACTTACTTCCTCAACGTACCCCTCTCTCTACCAAACACACCAAGCGCTGCTTCCATTGTAGACATATCCTCATCAAACCTGAACAGAAAGCTCAATCGATTCGATACAAAATCAAACTTCTCGCTGCATCTTACCTACCAACCATAGAGATCGTTCGTCGGACCGAACGTGAAAGAGCGCTCATCAGAAGAGTGGGGAAAGATGGTCGATTACCAGGAGGTAGTAGTAGTGGTGGCGGTGGCGGTGAAGGGGGAGCGAGTGGTAATTTGAAGAGGGGTTCTTCGAGTAAACATGTCGGCGTGAGTGTGGCTGGATCGGTAGGAGAGGATGACATCGAGAGCATGTTCGCTCAGGGTAAAAGTGTGAGATTGAAGTTCTCTCCTTCTGTGTGACGTCCGGGAGGGGATGAGGGGGTGAAGGGGAGAAAGTTACTGATCTGCTCTTCCCTGATCTTCAAATCTCATCTTGATCGACGAGATCTTCTCAAGTATCCATTTCATCTCGCCTTCACCAACCCTTTGTTCGATCCCATCCAAATCACGCTAGAAGTTTGGCTTCCTCTCGAGTCCTCTCAGACAACAAAATCGACCCAATCCACGGCTTCTCATACCCTTTCGTCCAGCATCACCACCAAGACGTCGTCTACACCTCCACGATTTCAAATCTCCCTTCCCCTCACGCAATTTCCCGTCTCAGCCTTTGCCGATCCATGGGAATATGCGGTCAACCCTGAAGATGACGACGATGAATCTCAGCTCATCGAGGAAGGTGGATCGGAAGGAAAAGAACGTGGTACGATTGGAGGAGGAGGAGGAGGGGAGAGAAGATTGAGTATGCTGAGCGGAGGAATCGGAGTTCAAAACGGTGGATTGGGAATCGCAAAAGGTGGATTCATTGGCGGGAGTAGGAGAAGTGGAGGCACTGGAGGAGGAGGAGGAGGAATGGGTGGTAGTGGTAATGGTGGTGTAGCTTTGTTGGTAAAGAAGGGAAATACCAGTAAAATCGGGATGGATCTCGTCGTAGGTAAGGAAGCCGAAGGAGGAATAGTTCAAGTTCGTGCTTTCCTTTCGTCCCCCCTTTTTTTTTTCTTCAAACACTCATTTAAACGATAACTGATATCTTGCTCAATCTCACGTTTCATTCATTAACTAAACCACCCCTTTATACACGCAAATCTCTCACGACTTGTCGACTCTGAACCAACCAAACTATATATATATATATATATATAACTCACCCAGTTCAATCTCAGAATCTCCTACACCTATCGATCCGATGATCCAGATGCTATTTCTTCGGGACCTGAACCGTCCACCGCCGGCGGACAGGAGAGAAGGAGAGAGGCGGAGGAGGAGGAGGAGGAGGAGGAGGGGAAGAAAGTAGAAGAGGAGGAGGAGGAGGAGGATGATCCGGGACTTAAGAGGTTCACGTTCGATACGATCGTCACGCTTGGGAGGATTCAGGAAAGAGAAATGGGAAAATAGAAAGAAACAAAGAAAGATAAACTCTTTTCTTATTCTTCATTTTTTTTTTGCTTCTGTCACTTGCTCATCTTTCCGAAATTTAATGGTCTTATCCTCGTACACTTTTTTTTTTTTTTTTTTTTTTTTTTTTTTTTTT